>CM042154.1:102571069-102581069 GCA_023376005.1 Doryteuthis pealeii
CACACACAGAATTTGGAAGAACCAAGACAGAACGAATCTAGCAGCCGCTAGGACAACTTCAGTTCCAGTATTCTTCTGAGGATGGGAATTTCTTCCCGAAATATTGAGAAATAAATGACAGGTTAACAAAAAACATCATAGTTACCTTCTTTTTTCTTTACACTCGCATTGTGACAGCCTTCAAAACCAACCAACAAACCAATATATATATATATATATATTACAGCTGTAGATGAGGACTGTTTAATAATTACAAATGTTTATATATTTACCAAACCCTTCCGCACAAGTAGGATATGACACAAAGTCAGTATATTAAGCGGGGTTTGACAGGTTTGAATTCAGAATTTCACTTTTCATAGACTGACTACCTAACCAAGGCCAAAGAACCCAGTCTGACCTACTATTTACATATAGCTGGAGGGAGATTAGATAAATTCTTATCTTTCTGAAGGGTATTTGCCCTATGTGAAATGTAACCAGCCTCATACAGGATTTGAACTCCATTTCCTATGACTCTAACCATTACACTACGTGTCTCCAAATGTTTCTTCTTGTGAAAAATGATTGAATTTGTTTTTTAGCCGTGCAAATTTTATCAACTTTGTCCTGAATGTGTTTTTTTTTTATTCATAATGACCTACCATACCAATCTGATTTTTTGATCCTGTATCCTGGTCAATGCACAAAAATCGATCTGCAAATTCGGCCTTTAACACTGATTCTAACAAATCAACTTTTTCAATCGAGAATATATATATATATATATATATATATATATATATATATATATATATACAGCTAGCTGTACTTATTTCAATTTGCACAATGTGTCGTGTCTCGCATCTATATTGACTGTCTTTTCTTTTCTTTTATAGCCACAGTGCGTTTAATATCTTTAATTTTACGCTAGACTCAACACTATCAATTCAATTTTTGTATTGATTAACCAAAATCCAATACTCATTTCAAGAAATGATCGCACAGCGTCAAATTACAACCAAAGATTTTTTTTTGGGCTAGGCCAATTCCAATAAAAGAAATTCTATTTCGAAAATGTGTGTTAAGACAAAGATAAAACCGCGAAAAAGAAATAAATCTGACATTAAAGCGCGGGAAAATAAGGATTTTATCTGAGTCATAAAAGTTCCCTTTTCTTGAAAATTTAGGACATCTCGTAATTTGAGTAATATCATCCGTTATGGAGCAGATGAGGTTTGTGTCTGAGTTACAATTAACAAAGATTCTTAAAATAAATAGAAAAAAATATTTTAATGCCATTACCAATTTTGGTTTGTTTTCTGTGTTTAAAGGCATATCCGCCAAAGCGAGCCTTGTAGAAGAACAGTAGTGCCAGTATTTAACCCAATGATGTGGGATCATAGAGTTTATACGTTTCTCAAGAGTAGTTATTTATTTACTTCGCATTCCACGTATACGTGTGTGTCACAATGTCTTTTTAATGTGGTCCACCCACGAACCAAAGCTCATCGGATGGTGGGTGCAAAGAATGTGTGGATCCCGTCAGAATTCACCCTCATTGGCTGGGGAGGGGCGCCTCAGGCATTGGGCAATAAAGCCAGCTCTAGCCCTATAAATCAAATGGGCAGGTGTTGCCTAGGGGTATGGCCAAAGTAAAGAAAGTAATACCGCGACTGGTGTTCGAACTCGCTCACTATGATGCCGCAGTCCAGCTCTTTAGCCACTACGTCTGATGATAAAGAAATAAACGATGTATAGGATACGGTACTATCCGCGCTTTCAGGCAGCTATTGATGTTCTTTAATATATCTCCCGCGGATACAGTAGAGGCTACTGTTTTGGCTTTGTTAAACCAATAGGGTTCAGCTTGTACATTCAAGCCATTAGCAAAAATTTTGCAGAAAAAGAAATATTGAATATGTCTTTTGTTCAATCCAAGCCAGGGCTGAAAATTTATATATGAAAATTCTATAGAGCCTATCCCGAATCTAAATAAACGAACACGCAACATAACCGTGCTGTCAGCATGTCCTCGCTTTCTTACTGTCAATAATGACTATTAAACTATTCACCATTCATTAAGTATACTTGAAGAAACTAGCAGACTTTAACTGAAAACAACAACAACAACAAAAAACAAAAACAAAAACAAAACAAAACAAAAAACAAATGACTATTCACACACGTAGGTATAACTAAGGTGAATTAATGTTTTGCAATATTTTGGTATGTGATAGATTTCCGCGCATATATCACATGAACGTGGGCACCTCATGTGGGGTAATGGTTAGCAAGCTAGATTCGCAGACAATTGTTAGTGAGTTCGATTCTCACTGGGTGTCCCATACTTCCTGGCCCCATGCCATATCGAAGCTAAGTTTAGTAAACAAATATATATATATTTACCAAACCCTCCGCACGAACAGGATGTGACACAAGGTGAATTTCTTAAGAGTTTTCCTTCTCTTAGACCGGTTGCCTAACCAGGGTTAAAGAGCCCAGTCTGCCCTGCTATTTATCCATAGCTGGAGGGAGAGTAGGATTCATACCTTTCCCAAGGGTATTAGCGCTAAGTGAAATGCAATTACCTCATCCAGGGTTTGAACTCGGGGTGACGAGTTTAGTAAACAAATATATCACATGGACGTGTGGAGGAGCGTAGAGTAATGGTTACCGTCTTGGGTAAGATATAAATCCAACTAATCTCTCTTCAGCTATGAGTAAATAGTAGGGAAGAATGGGCCCTTCAATCAAAATGAAATAAAAACAAACTACTATTCACACACGTAGGTATTACTGAGGTGAATTAAATGTTTTGTAATATTTTATATATCACATAGACATGTAGAGGGGCGTGGCGTAATGGTTATCATCGTAGGAAATGGGCACAACGTGATGAGTTCAAATCCTGGACGAACCTGTTAGCATTTCGCTTAGCGCTGATACCCTTGGGGAAGGTATGAATCCAACTAATCTCCCTTCAGCTATGGGTAAATAGTAGGGAAGACTGGGCTCTTCACTCAAGCAGTCTCGGAGAAGAAAAACTCTGTATTAAAACTTGTTAAACTACGCTGAAATGATTGGCCTTGTGTCACACCCAGCTCGTGTGTAGGGGTTGGTAAATATGTATATACCGTGACAGAAGCAGTTAAATCCCTAGTAGGTACCCACTGTTTCTTGGTAGGTACTCGTGTTCTGTATTATTTGGATTATTCGGACTATGTTCCACATCTTTATTCTTATCTGTACAACGTTTCGGCCGATGTGTACTCCGGCCTTCTTCAGGTATTTTTTGTCGGACTCCGGAACCGGTAATCTTCTTTTCTAACTCCGCAAACTTTTTGTCATAATCCGGAGCCACCACGGAACTTTGAACCCAACCCTTTATTCAATCCCCGGGGGTATCCTGTTCTTATTCCGCTAACCATAGCTGGGTACAAGTGTTAAGCTGTGTTAATTATTATTCTATGTTAGAATATACGACCATGGATTGAATAAAAGTTCCGTGATGGCTCACATCCAGTTTATCAAATTTTACCCCAGATAGCTCAACCAACAAGGAATTAGTAGCATATATTTTTGTGCCTCATAGTACACACACACACACACACACACACACACACACACGCGCGCGCACATATATATATATATATATATATATAGATATAGATATATTTTTGTTATGAGCTACTATACAATTAAAAGGCGCTTGTTACCATTGGTTTCAAAGCCGGTTATCATCAGGATGAAGTGCTTTGTCCTGATGATAAGTTGCTAATATGCTGCTTTGAACGAATGCTAACAATCGCCTTTTAATTGTATAGTACCTCATAACAAATTGATATAGCTCTTACACCTGAGATCGGGCAATTTATTTTCCTGTCTCCAGTACAAAATACATACATACATACATACATACATATATATATATATATATATATATATATATATATATATATATATATTATATATATATATATATGTCTGTGTCTGTGTCTGTGTGTGTCTGTGTGTATAGAATAGGCAGATTTTCATCGCTCTTAAAACTCAGACATAAAAAAAACTTTTAAGTGATAAATGTACCCCAAAATCAAATACCCTTTTTTCACCCAAGGAACGAACTTAACATTATCGATGTTTCTTGTTGGCCAATCAGTACTTGCCGTTTTATGTTGTGAGCAAATATGCACTTAGACCCTCTCTATAGTTGTTAGCTCCTAGGCAAAGACGTCCATTACTTTCATATACACAGAAAGGTACTACGTGATCTTACTGCAATTCAATAAAAAGTTTTAACATTTCTATGACTGGCCTGTAAAAATATCAAACATATCTTACTGAAGATAAAAACCTCATTGCAAATTGGTTCCTATTAAAATCCACAGGCTAATTTTTCTTTCCATAAAAACAAGTCCATCGTCCACCTCATATAGAATTGTAAGAAAACTAGCATAATCAGCAGCGCCATCACCGGACTAAAAGGATTTTAGAAGCATCTGGGAGTGAGTATTAGGGAGTGAGAGAGGAATGGGAGAGTGTGAGGAGTAAGAGAAGTTTAGAAAAAAGTTTATGTACGATTTTAATGCTCAAGGACAACTCTTTACTGAATTATTAGTCGACACGTTCATACCAAAACAGACGTGATTCCTTTACATATAAAGATAACAACCGTGGTGACCGAGTACAATTTTTCTTCCATTGCTCTAGCAGTAACATGATACACATGATCTCGCACTCCGTCACCTGTCTTGCGATGTAACCATTTAAAGTGTCATCCTGTCGTGGTTGGGATGTTTTGTGAACATCAATATATATATATATATATATATATATATATATATATATATATATATATATATATAATAATATATGCATATATACACACAGACACAGACACACACACACACACACACACACACACACACACATATATATATATATATATATATATATATATATATATATATATCCAGCTATGGGTAAAATAATAGGGCAGACTGGGCTCTTTAACCTTGGGTAGGTTACCAGTCTATGAGAGGGATAACTCTGAATTCAAAATTCCTGAGGTCAGTCGTTGATTGGGTTTGTGGCATTCCTTGATGCACCAATACTATCCTATCGACTTTGCCAAAAAGTGCGGAATGGTCCTACACAAGCCTTCACCACTATAAACAAATCACTGTGTGAATGAACACCCATGCGTCGAAAATCGACGAGAGAGTCCTTTTTTTAAATATATACATATACCCAAACCGTCCGGATGAAGAGGGTGCGACATATGATTATTTTTATGTGGATGTTAACAGATCTTGAAGTCCTAGGCTGCTTGCCCTACCATTGTTCAAGACTCTAGTTTTCTTACTATTTACCCATAACTAGAGGAAAACTGGACTGATCCATACTTTCCTTAATGGTATTAAAGCTATTTCTAATATCAAACAGCCTTGTCCAGGATTTGAACTCAGTTTGCCGTGTCCATTTCCTACGATGATATGCATTACACCACAAATACCTCCAAACACAAATTTGACTCAATGTTACGCTACCTTAAACAAAATAATGCTACATACTACTTGCAACACATTACATTACACACATAGCTCCCCCCATATATATATATATATATATATATATATATATGTGTGTGTCTGTGTGTGTGTGTGTGTGTGTGTGTGTGTGAGTGTGTATGTATGTGAAGAAAAAGTGGAAGTGAATCCGGCAGTATGGGATATTATGAAAAAATTGAAAAACACAAGTTCATAAATGAAGTAATGTTTTATTTTTACGGTTAAAATCAACGAAAACTATGCATAGAAATAGTGTTAATGCTATAATAGTAGAGCTGGTCTAAACATAAAATATACTTCAATAGATATAGGGTAATATCTTACCCAGGACACTAAGTCCCCTAGTCACTGTCTTCTAGTTCATATATGATAAAAAGCATTAGGTGTTTGCCATAATGGCAAAAGACTTGGGACGATCCTGTAGGTGCTAGGGTTTAACATGACCCGCCGATTGATCAAAGGAGGCCTTTCCGACTGCCCATCTAGCCTAATTAAAGGGCAAAGTAGAGTTTTGCGTGTCATGGACTGCTCAGTCAGCAGCATCCCGTCTTTCAGCATATACGAGTCGGCAAACATGAGAAATAGGTGGTCCCATTGGGAGAATTTAACCACTCTGCAGAGGTGCTGTTCTAGCTGATAGGGCGGGCTAGAACCTGGTACATCAATTCTTATTTCACATAATCAACGCGTCACTGTAGAAATTCTCTTAAAAAATATGTGCTCGTCTACTCGACAAGCAATACCCGTCACGATGTCAGATTATCTACAATGACGTCTTTGAATCATTTGATTCTGCTGAAGGGTCGTTTTAAGTGACTAACCCCTTTGTTTTAGTTGGTAGCTGGTGTCACCCTAAAGCTTTTATATTCTAGAAAAAATATTCTTTTATCTGTTAACTTCATTTTCCTACGTCAGAAACCGTCGCTCTTTTGAGTTTGTTTTTAATATGATATTCCGACACCTGAGTGATTTTATATGAGTTTGGAAAATAATTCTCTACAAAAGCCTGTAAAATATTTCACAAAAGATTTATATTAACATCAGATAATAAAATAAAAATATAATTTGTGATTGTGTGATTAGTTAATTGATAATAGATATGGTGCCGATCATTAATCCAAGTCCTGACAGTGAAAGGATGGTTACTTTAGTTAGTTGAACACTCTCCTGTAAAAAGGATGGATCACTCTATGGCGGCCTTTACATATACACAGATGTGTGTATTTAGCAGTTAACCCCCCCCCCTTCCAGTTTATAGGTGATGGTGACCGAGTGGTTTAGCAGCCTTACTGATGATGAATCGATCGGGTTTCCATACCGGCTCGCAGTACCTTACAAATGTCTAGTTCTATGGATGACTACATATATATATATATATATATATATATGTGTGTGTGTGTGTGTGTTTTGTGTGTGTGTTAGGAGTAACAGATTGGGTAAATCCGACAAAATATGATTGAAAATTGAGGAAAAACGGATAAAACACAAAACAACTTCATTCAATTGACATTTCGACTCGGTACTTAACGAAGCTTTGTCATAAGATTTATTTGAGACACTGAGGCTATAGTCAGTTTATATGCTGAAACTGGAAATTGGGAAGGGAAGAAGAGAACCGAAAGTACGGATGCGTCGAAAAGTGTGAGGAAAAAGAAGAAAAAGAGGAAGGGGAATTGTCAATAGGGCTGGGGGGGATTCAAAGCGGTGCAGTCAGAGTAATTGAATGTCTGGGGAGAAGGCGACTGGAAGTAGTTTTGTATCAGTTGTGAAAATAGGGGATTGGAATTCTTAAACAGACTGTAGTCTCAGTGTATCAAATAAATCTTATGACGAAGCTTTGATACAAACAGAGGCGAAATATCAATTGAATGAAGTCGTTTTGTATTTTATCTGTTTTCCTCAATTTTCAAAAAACACACACACGCGGCGTGCGCGCGCGCACACACACATGCCCCTATATATATATATATATATATATATATATATATATATATATATGTATACATAGACACACGTGCGCTTGCGCTGGCTAACATACACACACACACACACACACACACACACACACACATATATATATATATATATATATATATATATATATATATATATAGTCATCCACAGACACATGTTTCGACTTATCAAGTCTCTTCAGTGTAGCTAGATCAATTGATTCAGCAGCGGTCGAACGGCTTAACCGTTCGGCCATCGTCATCCACAAAATGCGAAGATGATTTTAAGGTTTTGTTAACGATTGCGGAATATTTCTTTATCGTTTTCAAGTGTTGACGTTTAGTCTTCTTGTTGTTTATCGTACATCGGGATCCCATATTTTTGCACAAGTACTTTCAACCATTTCACGGATCGTCTTCAGGTGGATTATTGGTTGTAGTGAGTGTTTGCTAATTGAGAGTTTCATTCATTTTGATGTTTTTTTTTTGGGGGGGTCTATTCAGTTAGGAGAGTTTATTGTGATAAGTTTCCTAACGTTAGTGTGTTAGTTATTACAGATATTTAGTATATTGTTGGTATTGTATTTGTTAGTTTTTATTTTTTTAATTTTTCATCCAAATTGCATCGAGGATTTGTAGGCGTTTTTTTATTGTTATTTTCATAGATAATTTTTGTGTAGTAATTGAGAACACACACACACACACACACACACACATGTATATATATAAACTCACGCACACACACAGACACACACACATATATATATAATATGATAATAAATATATAAAGGTTTTATATATTTAATGACATAGGAACAATCACGACCATTGGTTTCATGCATGCGTAACCACAAACATTCGTCAGGTGACATTGGAGTTTTATGTACAAATGCATTTGGGTATTTGGACATAAAACTCAAACGTCACCTGACGAATGTTTGCGGTTACGCCTGCATGAAACCAATGGTCATGACTGTTCCTATGTCATTAGATATATAAAACCTTTATATATTTATTATTATATTATATAATAGCTCTATATCATATTGAGCACTCTTCCAATAATAGCACACTTAGGCATACCGTTCCAGTAAAAGCTGAAACAGTGCCAAACCCACACTATATATATATATATATATATATATATATATATATATATATATATCTTACATTTCGATTGTCGAGTTAAGCCTTCAAACATTGCAAACTAAGGCTCACAAGATTTTGCTTGTTTTAGAACAATTTCTCTTCGTATGATTTACAATTACTATGTTAAGCCCCTTTAGCGTCAGCTGTCTGTAAGTCAATCTTTGACTTACGTTTGTTGTTTCTTTAAAACCATATACTTTATTATACTGTCGGATTTCACATCCATTTTTCTTCTCATATATATATATATATATATATATATATATATATATATATATATATATATATATATAAGAAAATTTGCAAAAAAAGTGTTCCGAAAATAGGATGAATCCAATTATCGATGTTTAAACATTTCGGTTTCATTAAACCTTCATTAGGATGTATCTACGGGTGAAGAAAATGATGGATGTTTTTATAGTAGACAGGAGATGAAAATCTTTTTAGTTGTGTAACTGTATTTGATCAGCGTTATATTTTTGAAAGGTAAGTCGAGATCCACACACGCGAAGATGTCAGAACAAAGGAAACAAAGTGGGAATGATAACTAAATAAATAATTAAATGAAGCCTCGTATTTTGTAATTATTTAAAACTATTTTAGCTAGAAACGGAGATATATTAAAGAATCCATGTCGATTATTAAGGGAGGGCAAAAGCAAAATTGCACAGGCTTCAAAAATCTGTCGTAGTCTTTTGTTGTGAATATGGCTAATATTGGGGCATCATTGAAACTAAAGTTATGATCAGTTTCAGACATATGTTGGAGGAGGGTGTATTGTCGGATTTATTTTCCATATTTACTCCATATATATATATATATATATATATATATATATATATATATATATATATAAATATACAATTTCCTCTTATTAGATAGTTAATCTTGAATGTTGTAGAATGTAAATTGCATATTTTCGTGTTTTTATAGGGAAACAGCGATGTAATAAGCAGAACAAGCAAATATAAAGCGCGCTCAATTGTATTCACATTTTGCTACAATAGATCAAATGTATATGCGTGCAGTAATTGACTAAAACTTGAAGGCAATTTACTAAATAAATCTATTCATAGCATTTTAAGGCCGACTGACTTCAAATTATGAACTTGACCTTCCCTGTACAGCCAATGTATATGTCTTTGTGAAAGTTGTAATTAGATATAAGCTCTAAATTAAGGTCTCCAAAGCGCTGGGATGCAGGAAGTTGTTCGTGCGGCTATTGCCAACAATGTTGTGCTTTTTTATGTGCATGTGCCTGTCCCTGCAAGCGCCTATCCCTGCACGCGCTTCGCTGCCACGATCAGTTTTGGTTTAGCAGTCGTTTCTCATGAATCTCCTTATTGATGC
>CM042154.1:102588569-102618569 GCA_023376005.1 Doryteuthis pealeii
TTTTATATTCAGACTATGTCATTCTCGTGTTGATTAAAAATATGCTAATTCCCTCGATGGCAGGTAATGATTAAGCACTTTTATTCTATATTAATATTTCGTATAGGATTCTGTAAAATTATTAATACCTGAATGTATATATATATATATATATATATATATATATATATATATATATGTCTGTGTGTGTGTGTCTGTGTATAAATTCGTTGGGAGATACATACCGTAAGTTTCAGGCGAACACACACACACACACACACACACACACACACACACACACACACACACATATATATATATATGTGTGTGTGTGTGTGTGTGTGTCTGTCTGTCCTGTGTGTGTGTGTGTGTGTGTGTGTGTGTGTGTGTGTGTGTGTGTGTGTGTGTGTGTGTGTGTATGTGTGTGTGCGTACGTGTGTGTGTGTAAAGTTGTTCTGAGATGCATATCGTATATTTGACATGGGAATAATCCCCGTTGAAATGTATAAAACATAAATGTATTTGTCAATAAGAAAACTTTTTTTCATCATCGACAAAAATCTAACTGCAAATCAAATTATTTTTATTATGTGCGGAAAGACTTTGGGATCCTGGTGGGAAAAAAACAAACTCTACCATATTTTATACGAAATCACTTCTGCTATTATAGGCATTCGAACGAATGTGTGTCATTTTTCAGAATATGTGCCATTTATTAAAACATGTAAAGTACATAGTATGTGTCATTCTCCAGAGTATATTACATTGTTCAAAATAAGTGTCATCCTTCAGAGGATGATTTTTATTCAGAATACGTCATTGTTCATAATATGTGTCATTCTTTAGGGAATATTTCATTATTCGGGATACGTCATTATTCATATGTATTATTCTTAAGGGGATGTTTCATTTTTACAGAATGCGTCATTTTCCATATGTGTCATTCTTTCGAGTATGTTATTTTTCAGAATATATCATTTTTCAGAATATGTGTCATTCTTCAGAGGATGTTTCGTTATTCAGAATACGTCATTGTTCATGATATATCTCATTTTTCCTAGAATATACTTTTTCAGAATATATCATTTTTTAGAATACGAAGGTAATCCCGAATGTAAGATCTCCATGGTATTTAGATGGTTGGTTGGTTGGTTGGATTTTACAGTATGTTTTTAGAATCCGTGACTCTATTGTGGGTTTATGTTGTGGTTGAAAGAAGAATCCTGTTGTTGAAAGAACCCTGGCTGAAAGTCTATAAATATAAGTGGCGATTTTGCTAATATCACGATATGATTTTGCTAATACCAAGATATGGTGTAATGATTAGCAAACTAGATTTGCAGACCACTGTTAGTGAGTTTGATTCTCATTGGACGTCCCATACTTCTGACCTTGTGTCAAATCTAAGCTTAGCTTAGTAAATAACTATACCCAATATATTCCAACACATGTCAACCCTTGGATTATTCTATGCCAGAGACGTTTTGTTTTATTCATTCGTGTTGGTTATTCAATTTTTTCAAACTCAATTTTTAAAAAGACATCTTAAAAAACTCATTTTTTGGTATATCTAATCCAAAGATTTCTCTGAATGTTTGAGATGAGGCTTGATGATTAGTATTATTTGCATTATTCGGACTATTGTCGGGAAAAGAAGGTTCCCGAGTTTGAAAAGAAGGTTCTCGAGTCCGAAAAGAAGGTTCCCGAGTCCGACAAGAAATACCTGAAGAAGGCCGGAGGGCATATCGACCGAAACGTTGTACAAATAATAATAAAGATGGGTACAATAGTCCGAATAACGCAGATAATACTAATCAAAAGATGTTAAATAACCCGTAACATGTATTATCTCTCCGGGTCACAGTGAACCTGGAACTAACGTCAAAAAAAAAAAAAAATAAACCAAATCTATTTTCTTTCTTTCTTTCTTTTTCATATCTTTCTTTCTTTCTTTCCTGTAATCGGGAAGAGAAACGAAAACAACCACGTCCAGGATGTGAACTCGGGTCATCGATACCATACGATACTCATTACGCTACGCCTACCTCCTAAAGTAGCAGTAGTAGTTGTAAACATACAAACGTACATAAGCTTGTTTTACACTCTGTAGAGAATGTTGTGTTTTCTTTTTCAAGTATCACCTCCTTTTTCTGTTCTTTGTATCAACATTTCACTTTCATTTGAACACACCAAGAAAATATAGAAAGTGATAAACGTCTTTTTTTTATAGAGACAGAAAGCAATTCTTTCAGTATGTTCCTGCACAATTTAAATGTAATTCCTTGAAGAAATAACATTTTGTTTACACTTTCTCGAAAAAATAATAACAGTTAGTACTTAAATGCCGAGTTATGCACAACCACTTAAGACTTAACATATGTTTTTTAAAACCTACCTTTTATTCTCCTGGGCACTTTATTATTATTTTTTTTATTTTAAAAGATGCGATTGAAGAGGAATAAAAATCCACAATATTTTTTGTACATTCTTCAAGTCCCTGAATAAAGATAAAAAATGTCTACTGTATATACACAAACTTTGAGTATGTAAAAAGTTGCCGAAACCTAGGCCAAGTTAGTATCTCGCAAATGGTGCGTTGCTCTAATATTAGGATAAATAGTAGGTCTCACAAAGTTGCATGACACGATACTATATATGATTTTATTAAAGAAGAAAAGTTATATGAGGTCATAGAGTAGAATATATATGCTTAGTATTAGATAGGGATCATTGGGTGCAAAAGAATTATACATACTAGCAAATATATGCACCCTCCGGGTGCAAGTATTCAAGTTTTAATGAAATAAAATATTGTATTAAATTAGAGAGGCTAATGAAACTAAATAAGAATGCAGATAAAAAGATTTAAAACAGAGGGAGTATAATCGAAAAATAGAAAAACTGAAACTTGCTCTTCCATCACTCTCGTCTTTCATTGTTGTTTTTTTAAACTTAAGTATTTAGTTAAAAGAGGAAGTAAAGAATAAAATGACAGTTATTTTTTCTTGTTAATGGATTTAATTTAAGATTAATTGAAGAGATTTTTGATTATATTCATTAAAATAAAACCAAACAGTTAGAAATCAATAATACTAATCACATATTTATCAAATTCGATTTTTTAATATCAATATGCAAATTAACCTTCCCATTCACACTGTAAACTGCTATTTTGTTGTATATATAAATATAATTGCATGTTGTTAGTATGTAGATATGGTTAACAGTATTAATAATGTAAAACATTTTTATTAATAATTGATGTTTAAATAAAAATAAAATCATTAGGAATGTGATGTCAATAACTAAGGGAATTGTGAGTTGAGTAGCGATATATTTTCGGTTACAGACAGAAGAACACACAATCTCCATTATAATAAGATATATATATATATATATATATATATATATATATATATGAAGAAATGGAAGTGAATCCGACAGTATGTAGTATATTAAGAAAATTGAAAAAACACAGGTTTAAATAAGTTGAGTGGTAAGTTTATTGGCCGACGCTGCAGTGTTTCTATCTATTAATTAGATCATCTTCAGGGCATTTGTTGGTATAAGGAAGGTGACAAAAACATTTTTATCACAGAATAACGAGATAAGCAAGTGATAGTCCTTGTTTATCAGTCTGTTCAAAATTTGAAATCTGAAGAAAGGACGCTGAAAAAAGTGGACGGTTTGAAATATGACGTCAAAGATTGTCTTTTACGGTGTGAGTATGAGAATGTGTGAGTGTGTGTTTCGAAAAAAGGCATTGTGCATTTTCAGGTGTTTTGTGTATGTGGTTGCGCGTGTGTGTATAAATCTCTGTGTGTGTATATATATATATATATATGAAATAAAATAAAGTGGAATTAACTAACATAAAACGTAAGAATTAATAAAATAAACAACACAATTAATAAAAATCAAATAAAAATCATATTTCCTTAACAGAAATGTGACAGGTTTTGCAACTTGCCAAATTGGGTCACGTCTTCAATGGTAAAAGGGCTATTTACTACAATGAAAAATCGTGCTTGAAGTGCCTTAGAGCTCTGTATTTATCTATTACTTAGTCTGGACAAAAGTCATAATATATATATATATATATATATATATATAAAGTAAAGTAAAGTCGTCGGGGCGGCCTAAAGTCGGTATCAGCCAGTCAGCGAGGGAGTCTATCTCCTTTTCAATAGCGCTAGACCAAGGAGATTGTTTTAGCATCTGAGGTGGAGCGCCACACCTACCATCAGCTTCTTACTTTACCGCACAGATCCCTGTGCTACTCATACGCTGAGTTGGCGGGGACCGGTATCGAACTAGGAACCTTGTGGTTTCTTGCCGAACGCTCTACCGACTGAGCTAATGCCAGACGTCACAGTTTTAAGCTAACGTGGGCCAGTGGCGATGGTGTATGTGACTGACAGCAAGGAACTTCTTAAGCAGTCCTTGTATCGCTTCTCTAATGCGCCTCTGTCACGATGACCCATAGTAAGTTCAGCGTAAAATGTGATCTTCGGCAAGCGATGATTCCTCATCCTGGAGATGTGTCATGCCCAGCATATCTCGGATTTTTGTTGTATGGCCTCGATGCTGGTGATCTTTGGCCCTACAAGGACTTCAGTATTGGTGACAATGTGACTTCAGTGGACATTTAAGATTGTGTGAATGCAACACTGGTGGTGAGTATAAGTAACCCATTACTCTGAGCTATTAAAAGAGGGTAGCAAGGAATATGACTCAATATATAGATATTTTTTGCCCTTATCTATGTGTCTGTTGTAGCACACATATATCATTTGATAAATTTGCCAGTCTGTTGTTTACTTCCTTGTCGATCCTGGCATCAGCACCTCAGTTTAGTGAACTGATGGATTACTATTTCTTGAAGTGAGAGTTATTTTGCAGAAGAAATGGGAATTTATAGTTTCTCTCCCCAGAATGAAAAGAAAACGTCTCTGAAGTTTAATATTTACTTAGTTTTGTTGTGCCCTGTGTGTGTGCTTAAAAAAAAACAAAACAGAATCGTCCGCTTTAAAGAAATTGGGGACTGTGAATTTCCTCTCCAGAGAAGGAAAATAATATTTTCTGAAAACACTTAAAAACTTATACATTGTTGTTTATTTTCCCGTTTTTCTCGTCGGCTGGAATAAATTATTTAATAAAATTTATTGTTTCGCAAAATTCTTGAGATTTATAATTGCTGAAATTGAACATTTTTAAATTCATGATTCTAAATGTATTTTGTATTTTCCTGGATATTCTTCTTTTTTTTCAGAAGAATGATCGGTTTTTGCTGTTATATATTTACCACATGTTGTTATATATTTTTGTTATTATATATTTACCACATGTTGTTATATATTTACCACATGTTGTTATATATTTTTGCTATTATATATTTATCACATGTTGTTATATATTTACCACATGTTGCTACGACGACTACATGGGGAAAAGGTTTGATATTTTAAAATTAAAGTTCAAGCTGAATCACTTCGTGACAATTATATATATTTTAAATCTTAGATTTAATTTTATTCAGTTCTTAATTAATCCTATACATTTTGTTCTATATAATATTTCATTTTATATCAAAGTCCATATATTTACTTTATTGTGTATTTAATTTTTCTAAATGTATTTTTCATACTATATGTCATTTTTATATCTAATTTCCTTTTATAGGTTATTTCTTTTCCTTTTATATTTCATTTAATATTTCTTACATTTCTTCTTATATGTAAATTTCCTTTTATATTTCGATTTGGATATTTAAAAATTTTTATATAAATAATAATATTTTGTTTTATATTTCATTATATATATTTCCTTTTGCACATATATTTCATACATATTTATTCAATTTCATATATTCTCATACTATATTTTATTTTTTTACTCCAAACATTTAACATTATTTTCATCATGTTCTTTGTCTTTAATACGATTTAAAACATTTCAGTAACACGGTTACATCCCACAAAGCTTATCTCTCAACGGCATCACATAATAATCGACAAAAGAATTAAAGAATTACTTTTTTAAGGGATTCACAATCGATGTGAGGTAAGTAAAGTAAAGTCGGCAGGCTGGCCTAATGTCAGTATAAGCCAGTCATCGAGGGAGTATATCCCCTTTTCACTAGCGCTAGACACAGGAGATTGTTTTAGCATCTGAGGTGGACCACCATACCTACCATCAGCTCCTCACTTTACCTCACAGATCCCTGTGCTACTCATACGCTGAGTTGGCGAGGGCCAGTATCGAACCAAGAACCTTGTGATTCCTAGACGAACCCACTACCGACTGAGCTAAACCGACCCTGTTATTATAAGGTATCTTTCGTTATTCTTCTAAGCTGTGGTAGTGTCATTTCTATATTACGGCGGCAAAACTTGGAAACCCTTAGAAAAAAAGGTAGATCGTAACTCTACAAGGATGCATGGTGTCTTGAAGAAATCTTGGAAGCAGAATCACAGAAAAAAGCAGCTGTACGGCCACTTACCCCCTATCTCGTAAACTATACAAGTAAGACAGACAAGACATCATATGGGTGCTAGAAGGCGGTGGCTGTGGGTCTACATGTCCTGGGAATGACGTTAAATTCTATCTGATGGTGAGGTTCCAGTTTCGGAGGTTTGGGGAATGTGGAGCACCCCTTCATCACCATTGCTCCCTGGTCCACTCTGACCCGGTGTGGTAGTACCTGTTAGGGTCCCATCTATGAGTTAAATAGAAAAATGTATTTATAAAAAAATTGTATTATCCATTAAGAATTGATTTATTTCAAAACTTTATCGGCATTAAATGACCCACTGAGGTTGATATGCCGTAAAACAAAACGAACAAACAAAGACAAGACATGCTGTACAAGCAAATAAACTCGTAAGTTACGTTCTCTTGTGGACCCATGAACACATCAATGTGTTACATAATAATTGGATCCCTAATACATTTTAAGATAGTGTAGAAATCATTATGGCGATCAGTACAGCTGATGGCCTTGAGGGTGAGTGACAGCGTTTGACCTCACTCTGACCTTGCTTTCTGGGAATAGACCGTGAGAAACGGAACCCCGATAGAAAGCCCCATTCCGGTTTAAGGATACTAAGTAAGTAACTTAGTCAGTTAGAAGTTAGAAGCCAAGCTAGCAAGATGTGAGTCTCACTGCGCAGATTGTCTGGTTTGGGGATCTACGAATAAAGTAACATCATCGTAAATCGAAGTCTTGTGTTTATTACTAAAAACTAACAATGACACAGGGCTTCTGATAACAAGAAATCCCTAGCAACAGAAACCAGACCCGGAATCCTCAATAGAAGACCAGACAAGACCTTAGAAGATATACCAGACCAAGATAGATGATAGACGATCAGAATTGCAAAGCCGGCCAGAGGAGAAGACGCCCAGAGTAAGAAGTAGTAAGAAAGGCATATAACGTTATATGCTGATTTGGCTTAGTGAAAAGACCAGTATATAACATATACCTATTTAGTGCCAGTAAAGAAGGCGCTATGCAACAAATGAGCCCGACCAGTAAAAACCTACATAATCCGCTCAGTTCAGATTCTGGATGCCGTGCTGAAGACTTTCTAGGTGCGATGACCCATTGGGACGTGTAGCGCGGAAGAGTCATGATGATCAGTGCTGTCGGTATGACATGATGATGATGATGATGATGATATATATTTTAAGAAATACAAAATAGGAGTATGTTAGGGCAGTCGCACGATCGTTCGGCAAGGAATTACAAGGTTCCTGGTTTGATACCGGCCCTCGCCAACTCAGCGCATGAGTAGCACAGTGATTTGTACGGTAAAGCGAGAAGCTGATGGTAGGAATATTGATCCACCTCAGACGCTAAAATAATCTCCTTGGTCTAGCGCTAGTGAAGAGAGGGTAGACTTCCTCGCTGTCTGGCTGATGCCGACATTAGGCCGGCCCGACGACTTTAATTTACTTACGTAATTTGATATCTTAGATTATCGTACCACTGTTGGGAACAATGAGTTTTATAGAGTATTGTTTGCAAAATGCAATACCGTTTTGGTTGTTAAGGTGTATTCAAGAGGTTTTGGTTCTAATTTAAAGTTTAGTTTGAATTCTAAACAAAATTTAATATAATTTAGAAAAGGCTGATAATAATGTGCTACCAAGAAAAGTTTAGTTTAAATTCTAAATAAAATTTAATATAATTTAGAAAAGACTGATAATAATGTGCTACCCAGAAAAGTTTAGTTTAAATTCTAAATAAAATTTAATATAATCTAGAAAAGACTGATAATAATGTGCTACCCAGAAAAGTTTAGTTTAAATTCTAAATAAAATTTAATATAATCTAGAAAAGACTGATAATAATGTGCTACCCAGAAAAGTTTAGTTTAAATTCTAAATAAAATTTAATATAATCTAGAAAAGACTGATAATAATGTGCTACCCAGAAAAGTTTAGTTTAAATTCTAAATAAAATTTAATATAATTTAGAAAAGACTGATAATAATGTGCTACCCAGAAAAGTTTAGTTTAAATTCTAAATAAAATTTAATATAATTTAGAAAAGACTGATAATAATGTGCTACCCAGAAAAGTTTAGTTTAAATTCTAAATAAAATTTAATATAATTTAGAAAAGGCTGATAATAATGTGCTATACAACAAATTTTGGTTTGAATTCTAAATGTTGATAAGACAGTGGTGCTAACCTTGATCTTCTAACCATCCCCGAATGTAAAACCGTCTCTAAACTCTTACCAATCTACGATGTAAAGGGTCACCGTAAGGTAATGGCCAAAGTGCTGGCCTGTAATAACGTACTGGTAAGTTCCAACTCTAATCGTGTTATTACGTTTACTTTCGAACTAATACCCTACGGTAAAGGTAACGTTGCCCGATTGTTGAGTAATGGTTAGCAAATAAGTATTGCAGATCCATTCATATTAAATAGCGTGTTCAACAGTGAAGTTGTATGTATTTACCCAACCCCTCCGCTACGGGCAGGATGTAACACAAGGTCAAATTTTAAGCGGTATAAAGTTGGTTTGAATTTTCTTCTCCTTCACTGGTTGCCTAAAACAGGATGAATAGCCCAGTCTTTCCTACTATTTACCCATAACTAGGAGGAAAAGAAATGCATTCATGCCTTTCCCAGGGGCATTAGCACAAAGGAAAATGTAAACCACCTCGTCCAAGATTTGAATTCGGATCACCGAATCTATTTCTTACGACGATATCCTATACGTTAAGCGCGCCTCCAAAGTAAAAAGAATGTATTGCGCCAATTTGACACGTAGAAAGAACCTTTCTTCTTTGTAAATCGATGTTTTTCTGTTGCTCTTTCTTTCATTTGTTCACATTCCAATTTTCTTTCTTTCTTTCTTTCTTTCTTCTCACAATCCTATTTAGTTATCATCATTTTTTATTCTCTCTCTTTTCTTTTCTTTGTTTCTTTGTTCCTTTTTACAATACCATTTCTTACCTTTCTTTTATTCTTTCGTTTTTCTTTTTCTTTCTTTCTTTCTTTCTTTCTTTCTTTCTTTTTTTCTTTCTTCTAACAATTCTTTTTTTCTTTCTTCTAACAATTCTTTTTTTCTTTCTTCTTTTTTCTTTCTTTATTTTCCACCACCTAATTTTCTTTTCTCAAGAATACTCCTTTCTTTTTACTCTTTCCTTTTCCTTTTTCTCACAATCCTATTTTCCTTTCTTTCTATTTTATTCCTAGCGGTTAATCAGACTTGAACCCAAACCGCTGGTTTGGTTGGTTGGTTGATTTGTTTTACGGCTTATTAACCCTTTCCGGGTTATATAATGCCAAATTAAGTCGACATTTCGATATGTGATTTATTACAGTATCTGCTGTTACTTAAATGGTCACTCATGTTTGTACTGAACAGGTTCATCACTGCTTAACTTCGGTGCCTTCAATATGACTTGACCGGTTTTGATAGGAAACGGATAACTCCCTCAACCACGATACTAACTTAACAAACTTACCAAAATAACGCATTTAATTATATCAAACCTTTTACTTTATTAAAAAAAGTATTTTTTCCATTTCAAAAAACGAATATAATAAATCAATTTTTGAGACGTCGATAAAAAATATACTCGGACGAGAGATCTAATTATGGCTTGGGTGTCTCAATAATTAAATCTAAGTATAAATATCAAAAAGGAGTAAAAATGCAAGAGTCAACTGGCGCATAGAAAAAAAATGTAATCATAACGGAATAAAAAAAAATACCAAGTTTTTAAAATTTATGAGCGAATTATTTTTGGAAAAAGAACGAAATGAAATATTTGAGAGTGAGTTATGGACTTTGAGAAAGAATACTATAACAATAAGTACAAAAAGGATAAGCACCCTTGTAGCATGGTTTCCAAGGCTATCTGGCTCACCAGGATCGTTATTGTAAGGGGTTCGAGCCTTATCGGGTTCTGCTATGCTGCTGATTGTGCCAAACTAAGCGTAACATTCACTCTGCTTTGTATAGTAGTAGTACTAGTGACGTATTTACCCGTGACAAGCTAATTTCGCATATATCGTCTGCTACGTATCGGTGGCCCAGTGGTAAAGTCTCTGACTCTGCGTGCTGAGTTCCCGGTTTCGATTTCTGTCGGAGGGAAATCGTAAGTATACATCGCTGATGAGACTTAATAAAGTTGAAACATCTGCTGTAAGATGTTTTACGTAGGGGGCAATATTTGCAGAGTTCGCTTGTCATGATTATTTTCATTAATTATCGAATTTTATACGATATACGCATTGTAACTGCCTTTAAGCAAAAAATAATATATATATATATATATATATATATATATATAAGGTGTCTCAAAAAAGTATCGAGATTGAAGCTGTATTTACCAAGATAGGAATGAACATTAAATGTACCGTTAATTTTTTTTCAGAATACAAGGTGTGTCAAAAAGTACAAAAGATCCCGAATCTTTTTTTAAACATCTTGTATATATAATATATATATATATATATATATATATATATATATATATATATATCAATTTCTTTCTTTATTTGTTTCATAGCATATCAATCTTAGTGGGTTATTTTTTTCAGAATTTTTTCCTTGACTAGTTGCCATACGAAGGTTAAATAGCCCAGCCTGTCCTACTATTTATCCATAGATAGAAGGAGAATAGTTGGATGCATATCTGTCCCAATTGTATTAGCTCCGTATAAAATGCTCCCAGCCTCTCCATGGTTTTAAAACGTATCTCCGTGTCCATTTCCTATGAAGATAAGCATTACACCACGGGCGTCCTTATAGAACAATAGTGGTATGATTTAACCCATAAATGGGGAATAAGGTGTTTCATAAATTCGAGTATTAGTTCGAAATTGAACGTTAATAGCGAGACTGAAGCTCGAACTCGTTTACTACATTGTCGCAGTCCAGCGTGTTAACAACTACACCACGGAGATTCCTTCTTTAAAGAGAGAGAACAATAAAGATATCCAAACATCAATCCAAACCGTTCACATATTTCGGTTACAATATTCACTGCATGCTCCCACACTCGCGACCGTGTGTCACATCCTACTCGAGGCGAACTAGCTCGGTAGATAAATGGCGTCCTATTGTGGTAAAATGGCTAGTATTCTCATGTATCCATTACTACTGAATAGCGAGTTCAATCCACGCTGAATGCCCCATATTCGACACATTGTGTCATATCCTACCCATGGCGAACGGATCAGGTAGAAAAAGCGCGCCCCATCGTAGCATGTTATTCTCGCGGATCCATTACTACCGAATAGCAAGTTCCACCCACGCTGGACGCCCCATACTTGCGACCCTGAGTCACATCCAATCCATGGCGAATTGATAGGGTAGAAGAAAATGCGCCATATCAGTTGCTCTCTAGTGGTCACACATTTATGCATTGAACAGGCTTAACTTCTGTGACCCGTTTTTTCAGCGTGTATTTGCTGTGAGTCGGCTCACGTGGATAAACAACAGTTAATTCCATTAAAAGGCGGTTTAGACACTAAGAAAAATTATCGGAGTAATCGAAGAATATTCTGCATTATTAACTGTCTGCCTACTTGTAACCGCTTATAGCAGCTCTCTCGCCACTGCAATCAAAGTTCAAAGAAACTGATTGTTTGTTCATTATAATTGAACAGAGGGGCACGATTACAATAATAATAATAGGACCTTATTTGAATAGACTGAGTTCTGAGATAAATGAATTGTGAACTTTGAAATATCCTGTCATAGATGTAAAAATAGCAAGAAAATTCGGTAGGCAAAGACTTGATCCTTTTTGCAGATCAAGACATATCTCCCCCCCCCCGCCCTCTTATCAGATTGTTCAGGCGTGATATTGTTCCATTGAGCCTGCAGTTTGTGCCTCAGATAAGTTATTATTGTTACTTTCCTCACTCTAACATTATCACCTGTGATCTTCTTCTATCTGGGCTTAAGGCAGGACCTGTCCTTATCTTGATATTTTCAGCTGCGAAAAAAGAAACGTCTTGGAGATTCCGAAGTTGTCTGGAATTCCCGGTTGAAGCCAACTGCGATTCCTTTGTGTTTGTGTCGTTGAAAATGGAGGAAAAAGGGGATAAAACAATACTACAACTAAATTCAATTGATATTTCGCCTCGGTATTTAGCGAAGCTTTGTCAAAATTTATTCTGAAGATACAATGCGTATTACAATCTACTTTCATACTGAAAAGATGATTTTTAGGGTCGGATGGAAGATTACTTTTTCAGTATAAAAGTAGACTGTAATACGCATTTTGTGTTCGGAATAAATTTTGACAAAGCTTCGCTAAATACCGAGGGGAAATATCAATTGAATTTAGTTGTTGTGTTGTTCTATCCACATTTTATACTATTTCAATCATATTTTGTCGGATTTCCGCAATTCCTTCACTCATATATATATATATATATATATATATATATATTATATATATATATATATATTATATTTATAATATTTGCTTGAAGGCAATTACAATGCGGTATATCGCATAAAATTCGATAATTATAGAAGATAAATAATATTGACAAGTGAATCTCGCAAAGAATTACTCGGCGTGTAGAACATCGTACAGCAGCTGTTTCGACTTTATTAAGTCTCATCAGCGATTTATACTAATGATCTCCCTCCGACAGAAATCGAAACCGGGACTTCAGCAGCATAGTCAGAAGCTATACTGCCTCAGCCACCGATACAGCACCGAGAAATGCCTGTGAAATTAACTTGTCAATGATACTGGGACGTCTCTACCATAGGAGGCAAGGGAACGCTAAGTGAACAACAAACATGGTGCTTTATGCTCTTCGGTGAAGGAAATAAGATTTTGGGATGTTTGTTTATTTTTTAGAAGCATTGGTGGATAAAGTATATATTAATATTTTATATTTTTGCTTGAAGGCAATTACAATGCGGTATATCGCATAAATTCGATAATTATATAGATATATATATATATATATATATATATATATAGAGAGAGAGAGAGAGAGAGAGAGAAAATGGAAAGAGCCAGGAATGTAGAGTTACGTTTAAATTAGCATTAATTTTTTTAGGATGTTAGCACAACGCCACAAGGCGTTTTTCTATTGGTCGATACATGTTACGTGACGAAGTGTGGATAAATAGCAGTGACCGGTGATCGTGTGGAGTGAGTTTGGAACGATGCATTGACGTAGTGAGACGTGTCTCTCACTCAGGGCAGTTTGACTTGGGGGAAAATAAAAATCTCATGAGAAAAAAAGTCGCCTTGTGTTATTACTAAAAAACTATAAATGGCACTAGGTAAGATGTCCCCCAACCTAATTTATTTCTAAACTCCAAACATCAAAGATTTGCCAGCCAATTCATCATCAGCCGAGCAACCAGATTCGAGCCTCGCAAAGTAGTACCGGAACAGTGATAAGTATGCAACTTTTTATTGTTATTTAAACATCATCACGCCATTTCGAAGACCCCAAACGTTACGCTACGTGTCACACTTGAACCCTCCCTCCTGCTCCAGAGAAGCTTCGTAAATGGGTAGATGCTAGGGTAGGGGTTTGAATAGGGAGATGGATGTCGTCACTTCATATAAATAAAGTGTTGAAAAATGATATGTTATATGTCAGAAAAATATGAGAATGTAAATTTTACTGATAAATACATACATATGTATGTATTTCTCAGTAAAATTTACATTCTCATATATTCTTGTTGTTTTTTTTTAAGTCAGTCTTTTAAAACACATTTTTAAACTCATTTTTTCTATTTAACCAAGAGATGGACGTTTCCAGTTACAACCACTCCGGGTCAGATTGTACCTGGTAGAAATGGCGATAAAACGGTACTCCACACTCTGCACAGCCTCAGAAATGGAACCTCACCACTAGATACAATTTAACGTTATACAACGGACAATAAGATCATCAGCCATTGTCTTCTGGCACATATAGGATAAAAAGTGTCGGCGTTTGCCATAATCACAATAGGCTTGGTTTGGTTGGGTTTTACGGCATGTCAACCCTTGGGTTATTTTATGCCGAATACTTCTATTGGTAATTTGGTATTTAAAAATGTTTAATGCCGACAAAGTATTGAAATAATTTCATTTTAATGGATAATACAATTTTGTTTATAAACTCATGTTTTCTATTTAACCCATAGATGGGACCCTAAACAGGTACTACCACTCGGGTCAGAGTGGACCAGGGAGCAATGGTGACGAAGGAGTGCTCCACATTACCCAAACCTCCAAAACTGGAACCTCACCATCAGATAGAGTTTAACGTAATTCCCAGGACATGTACACCCGCAACCACCGCCTTCTAGCACCCATATGATAAAAAGGGTTGGGGATTGCCATAAGGGCAATAGGGTAATCACAATAGGGTTGAAACAATCATATAGGTATTAGGGCTTGACGTGACCAACCAATTGATCGGAGGGGAGCTCTACAACAACTCGTCTACTCTAAGTAGGACCAAAGTGGAGTGTTGCTTATAATTGACTGCTCAGCTACTAGGATCCCGTCTTTAATCATCACGAGTCAGCATGCACGACCAACAGGTGGCCCCATTTAGGGGATTTTGCCTCTCTGCTGAGGTGCAGTCGATGTATTATACAGCCTCGACCGACGTATATATATATATATATATATATATATATATATAATATATATATAAAACTTTGAAACAAGTCAACATGTTCTCAAATGCCTATAATTTCCCGCCTATCCTCCTTCCACTATTCCCCTCCCCTTCTCACAAGCTTGTGACCCCCCTCCACAAAATCTCTACTGAATCATTCGTTCGAACTACTACCAATTCCTACTACCTTCCACTACCAATTGTTACTACACCCACTACCAATTACTACGCTACTGCTCGTTTTCTTTAAAAACGAGACACCATACCATCAGTTTCCAACATGAAGATGGCAGATCGACATGCCGAAAGCGCTCGTAGAGACACCTTTGGTGGATTGTTATAACCAGTTCCACCCTTACACTAAAAAGATGGCCAGACACCCTGATCGGATATAACAGAAACTTCCGGAGAGCATAAGGCCTGGCTTGTTGTTATTATTCACTCAACGTCCCCTTACCTATTATGGTAGAGGCGTGTAAGTATCATTGACAAGGTCAATTTCGCAGGGATTGTTCGCTGTGTACTGTGGCCGAGGAAATATGGTCTTTGACTATGCCTGCTGAGGTTCCGGTTTCGATTTCTGTCGGTGGGAAGTCGTTAGTATACATCGCTGATGAGACTTAATAAAGTCGAAACAGTCTGTACGATGTTCTACACACCGAGAGATCCTTTGCCGGGATTACACTTGTCAAGTTCATTTTCTATAAGAAAAAGTATCGAATTTTATGCGATACATGCATTGTAATTGCCTTCAAGCAAAAATATTATATATATATATATATATATATATATATATATATATATATATATATATAGAGAGAGAGAGAGAGATAGAGATGGAGGACTCTCTGGTAGCCTTAAAATATTTACAAATGTATGTATTTATGAGTTAAGATCCTCGCCAGACTATAGTGCTGATGATGGGCGAGTAATTATGAAGCCTGACTGATGATAACTCAATCAGGTTACTATCCTCGCTGGAGGTAACCGCTAATATCTAGCCACTTTGATGAGACATGATACGTCGAAACACCGTGTCTTTAGAAGACTATATGTATTTTGATAATTATTATATTTTGGAACTTGATGAATTCCAAATGTTTCAACGAGAATAGACTAATTAAAATAATGATAGGGGATAAATGTAAGAAAATAACATAGAATTTTAAAGTGTGCATGTAGATAACCGAGGGGCATGATATTTAATCAGCGAAGAGAGATTATATTGATTAATGATATTCTTATGAATATCACCATCTCCCTCTTTAGAAACTATCAACAATATTTTGGACTACAGCAGAATTACTGATGAGTGCCCTATCGGCGATACTTAGAAAACGTTAAGTGCATTCACACACACACACACAAGGTGAAACCTAGGTATGACAGAAAATTCGGTGGTCCTAGTTATGGAGCGTTGGGAAATGTGTCAACGCTTCGTTGCCATTACTCACAGGTCAACTCTGACCCGGAATGGCAGTACCTGTTAGGGTCCACCCATTTCTCCCTTTCTCTCTCTCTCCCTCTCCCTTTCTCTCTCTATATATATGCATATATATATTGTTCTATTCGTACCTATCTATCTATTCCCCCTCTCTATACACACACACACACACACACACACATATATAATATACAAATATTATATATATATATATATATATATATATATTATATATATATATATAATATATATTATACAAATACACACACACACACATATATACAATACACACACACACACACATATATATATATACAATTATTCAAAAAAGAAAAAACAGAAATTACAGTTATTCGCCCATGTCCTTCATAACATAAAGAAGGGGGAAGGGAGGAGAAAGAAAAAATAAGAAGAGGAAAAAATAAAAAGAAGAAGTAAAAAAAAGTATAACCACGCAAAAAAAATTAAGCACGTTCATTTCTGATATTCGTCTCTGAAGATAAAGTTTTCTTTGAAATCGATAAGACAAAAATAACATCTTTTTTTAATTTTTTTTATACGCATTGTAATTGCCTTCAAATTATTAATATATATTATATTATATATATTATATATATATATATATATCATCCTATTCATGTCAATCTCTTTCTCGTCTAGTTCATGTCAATCTATTTATCTCGTACTCTTCATATCTGCCAATCTACATCGACCTGTATGCATATATCTATCTCTATCTATCTCTCTACCTACCCCAACAATGTTATGTTCATATCTATCTATTTTGAATTTAAATCAGAATTATTTTAACACACACGCATACATATACATACACACTCACGCACACTCACACACACACACACACACACATAATATATATAATATATTTGTGGTCTCTGTGTGTGTGTGTGTGTGTGGTCTGTATCCTGTTCATATTTATCTATCTCGTCCTGTCTCTGTCTATCATTGTCAGGAATCAACATCTTGAATCTAAAACTATCGACAGTCAGTCTACTTGGAGATTCTCTGTTCTTGTTTTTTTCTTTGTACAAAAATGATCAGGATATTAAAGAAGGGTGTCCTAATCTATTAACACTTGAACATCTGACGGTCAGTCTACAACTGGACCGTCCAAGTTGTTTTCTACGAATTCATAGGCGCCTGGCTTGATATATATCCTAATATTAAATATCAATCAAATAAACGCGAATTCTAATGTCATAGATATATATTTTAGTCTGCAAGACGAAATATATATCACGTATAGAAAAAAACAAAAAAGAAGAAAGCAAAACATAAAACAAAACCTCAGACTTAATCATCATTTTTCTCTAATTCAATTGCAGATATATTTGTTGTATTATCTAGATTTATCGGTTATCTTTTTTAAATTTAAAAAAAAAATCATAGAATTGTAAGAATAGTGTTTTATTTAATTATTTTTTTTTCAGGATAAAATTCATCTACAGCTGCTACTGCTGAAAGACATATGTTATGAATACCTATACCGTGTGAAGTAGAACATCCTAATATTATATCTTATTATAATGGAGATTGTGTGTTTTCCTGTCTGTAACCGAAAATATATGACTATTCGAGTTACAATTTCTCTTAGTTATTTATTTTACATTCTCTATTATTTATTTTTATTTAAACTTCAATTATTAATAAAATTGTTTTACGTTATTAATACAGTTGACCATACTAATAAAATGCAATTGTATTTATATATAAAAGAAAATAAAGGTTTACAGTGTAATCGGGGAGTCTAATTTGCATATTGATATAAAAAATTGATTTTGATTAATATGTGCTTAGTATTATTAATTTCTAAATGTTTGGTTTTATCCTAATGAATGTGCACCTATATCCTTTTCCCGATCGTATTCTTCAAATTGCTCTTATGGGAAATACACAACACTTTTTATCATAGAAGATGGTGGCTGAACACGAACCACCATTATTTGTTATACAAAGTTAATGAAACATTTCTATAAAAAAATCATATACCACTTCCACCCCAAAAATCCACACCAATTCAACTCTGAGACCCCATAAAAAACCATCACCACCGCAACACAAAAATCCCTTCTACTATCCCAAACATTCACACCAGATCATCATCAGCTGATAACACCCTCCCAAACACAACCGTAAGACACTCGTCAGAAAGAGAACTGAATCCTTCAATACAAGAACTCAATTCGTGTCTTGGAGAAGGTTTGATAGACCGTCGAAATGTCGAAATCACTACCAATAATAAACGTCCATCAAGAACAACACCCCGTGTTTGTCTAATTTTCTCTATAAAAAATCATATATATATATATATATATATATAATATATATATATAATTTAGCCTAGAAACACAAGGTTCCGGGTTCGATACCGGCCCTCGCCAACTCAGCATATGAGTAGCACAGGGATCTGTGCGGTAAAGGAGCTGATGGTAGGTGTGGAGGTCCATCTCAGATGCAGAAGCAATCTCCTAGGTCTAGCACTAGTGAAAATGGGATAGACTCCCTCTCTGAATGGCTGATACCGACTTAGGGCCACCTCGACGATTTACTTATATAAAATCAAGATTTGGCGTTAAATAACCCATTAGCGTTGATATGCTATTAATGAATAGGGGATAGACTCCCTCGCTGAATGGCTGATATCAACTTAGGGACACCTGGACGACTTACTTATATATAAATCAAGATTTGGCATTAAATAACCCATTAGGGTTGATATGCTATTAAACCAACCAACAAACCAATCAATCGGTCATATTATGAACATTTTTCATTTCTAAAGTCCCACCTTTCTTCTTCACTACTTGCTTTTATTCTGACTTTTCTTTTTTGGCTTCTATTTCTTTCATGTCTCCCTTTCCCTTATCACTCTCTTCTTCCTTTCTTCATATTGCATTATCAACATAATTGCCATTTGAAGTAGGACTCACTTTATATATATATATATATATATATATATATATATATATATATATATGAGCTAGACTGTAAAAGGCCACAACAATTCAATACTGCTACACCAAGTCTCCTGTGGTGTTTAAGCAAAGACCATCAGACAGAATTATGGTGACCATGGCTTAAACCAAGGGTGCCCAATACGTCAATCAAGATCGACCAGTACATCTCAAAGGCAATGCGGGTAGATCGCACATCATTCAAAAACTTTTTCTTTTTTTACATATTAACCTATTAGTGAAAGTCGGCAGAGTTAGCCAGTGACCATAAATGTATTCAATTATATTGTGCCGTAGGGGTCCACGCATTGGTGCAAGGTACGTGAATATATATATATATATATATATATATATATATATATATATATATATATATATATATATATATTCAGTATGAATATACATATATTTGCCATTTTCAGTACAAGTAGATCATTTTGAATGGCTCATTTCAAAAAGCAGCTGGCTGGCAGTAAAATGTGTGACCAATAATCCGTGAAACTTAGTTTGGTTTTGTTTAGTTTGGTTTGGTTTGTTTTACGGCATATCAACCTCGGTGGGTCATTTAATGCCGACAACGTTTTGAAATAAATCAATTCTTAATGGATAATACAATTTTTTTTAATAAATTCATGTTTTCTATTTAACCCATTTGGAAGCGCGTGGTGTAACACGCGCTTCCAAACTATTGAGGAATAAGCGACCTTGATAGATTTTTTCTTCCAGGCTTAGCATCATTGACTAATGACGTATCAAGGATCGAGATAGTTGGATATTTTCCTCTGGGCTTCGATCTTAGAGACTATTGGACCATTAGGGAGAGGAGCTGACATTTGGAGGTATGCGGTGTAATGGTTAGAATCGTAGGAAATGGACTCGTCGACCCGAGTTCCATTCCTGGACCAGGCTGTTCACATTTCATATTGCGCTAATAACCTTGGGAAATGTATGCATCCAACTACAGTTCTTCCAGTTATGATTAAATAGTAGACTGGGCTCTTTAATCTTGGCAGGGTAACTAGTCTAGGAGAAGGAACATTCTGAATTCAAACCTGTTAAACTCCGTTTAAGAAATTGACCATGTGTCACATCCTGCTCGTGCGGAGTGGTTGTTACCACACACACACACACACACAACACACACACACATATATATATATATATATATATATATATATATATATATAAATATACATAGATGCATATTTTCCCCCAGACTTCTTTATTAGAGTCTATTGGATTATTAGGGACTTACATAGTTGCATATTATTCTCCATATTAGAGACTTCGATATTAGAGGTTAATGGTGTATTAAGGAGAAATATAGTTGCATATCTTCCTCCTGACTTCGATATTACAGGCTCTTCAAAATAGCAGCCCCTACTTTTGATAGCTAAATTACAACTGCGTCCATTATCCACCATTGTGTAACATTATAATCGAATTTCCCCGGGGTGCGTCCACTACGCACCTTTTGTCTCGTGTCGTAATTTGCGCAGCTTTGCAAATTTCATGAGTTTTTCTTCTTAAGAAAACAATGACAAGAATCGCTGAAAAAAAGATAAAAAGATAAAGAAGAAATAAACGTTGAAAAATAAGATTCTCTCTCTCCCCCTCTCCCCCTCTTTTCTCTCCCCTCTCTCTCTCCCTCCCTCCCTCCCCCTTTCTCTCCCTCCCCCTCTCCCCCTCTCCCCCTCTCCCCCTCTCTCTCCCTCCTCTCTCTCTCTTTCTCTTTGTTTTTTTTATATAAATATTCTGATTTCAGTTGATGGCGTCCGTTATTTTCTAAACGGATATTAAATTTTTACCTCGTTATAAAAAATGATTTTTCCCGCTCAGAAGGAGTGGTGTTATTTTTTCTTTCTTTTTCTTTTCTTTTTCTTTTCTCAAAATTACGTTGTTAAAAAAATGAAAAAAAAATGTCTCGTAATGAGCCACTTCCGTTAATTTGTAATTACTCTAATTTCACCATTATATTAAATATTAAAAAAAAAATGTTGGTGTCAGAGTGACTTAACTCGCTGAGACACAAAATTAATTTTTTGACAATGAATATGATGGACTTCGTCGGATGTGCATCCAAGAAGTTGGCTACTGCTGCTGGTGGTGGTGGCCTCTGTGGATTTTTAACAACACCCACAGGAAAAAAATTGAAACGATTATTTCATTTTAAAAGACATCATCATCATCATCATCATCATCATCATCATCATCATCAAGGCGTGCGAACTGCACAGATCCTTTTAACTCTTTTTCGCCGTCCATCCCTTTTGGTTTGTAGACAGCATCCAATGTCCGAACAGCACAGCTGGACTAATGCAAGTTTTTACACTGGTGTGTCCATATGCAGCAGTCCAGAGTACAATGTTGCTTATGATTGGATTTTTATTTTGTTTTACGGCACACCAACCCGTTTCGGGTAATCCTTAACTTGTTCCTCATAAATTCCTACCATTAATAATAAACTGAACCCTCATTTTATGTCCGTGTTTTTGCAATAAATGTTTTTATTTTTCTTGCACCCGTTATTTTACAATACTAAATATATTTTATTTATTTATTTTAATATTCACTTCAATGTGTATATTCTAAAAGTTGTAAAATAACGGGTCCAAGAAAAATAAAATATCTATTGCAAACACGGACATAAAATGAGGGTTCAGTTTATTTTATGGTAGGAATTTACGAGGAACAAGTTAAGGATTACCCCTTTTCGTGTCACTTAACCTGTTAGGTCTATGCTCAATGTGTTTGAAAAAATTCCCCATGAAGAATGAAGAAAACAAAAACGTCTTCGGCATAAAATAACCCAATGGTTGACATGCGTAAAACAACCAGCCAAATCAGTTATCATTTAATTCCGAATCATGTCATTTTTTATATACAATATTTTATAGTAACTGCTGTCGCTTAAATGGTCATCCATCTAAATATTGAACAAACTCGTTGCTGCTAGTGAATGATCTAGCAAGACCTGGTGCTGGCAAATTGACCTGATTGTAAGCCCGTCGCTAAAAGTATTTTCTTACTTTACAAGCAGTGTCGAGCATTTGTTCTCCGCCTTACTTGTCAGGTTTATGTGATGGGAGATAAGTGGCCGTACAGCAGTAGTTTTTAGGCTTACCGCTTTCAGGATTTGTGGAATTCTGCGTTTTATTTTATCAGAAATGTCAGATACGACAGTCAAGCTGTTAATAGCAGTCCATGTGTATGTAGATATCCTTGTGTTGTTTCCATCTGGTCTTTTCTCTAAGTGTCTCGTTAGTAGTGCAACCTTACACTAGTACTGAAACAGTTACATCTTAGTAGAATTCCCGTTTTATTTTATCAGTTATAAGATTTCTATACGATAAAGCTCTCAATCGCAGTCCATGTTTTACCTATGCGTATGTTTACATCCTTGTATTGTTCCCATCTAGCCCTTTCTCCAAGCGTTTCGTGAATGGTGCAACCTTACATTAGTACTGATGTTACATAATTATTAGATTCCTAATATTCATGTACAGTAGTGTAGAAATAAAAATGGCTGTTATAAGTTGCAGCCTGTGGCCTTGAATATGGTGACAAGGCTTGACCTCATCCTGATCCTTCCGGTGGATACCGTGAGAATCAGTGGAGAAGACCCTCTTCCGGTTTAGATTAGAAAGAGATTTGTTTAGTTAGATCGGCCAAAGACCACGACGGTGGTAATTCGTGTTATACACGCTCCGACTCAATCTGCGCAGGTGGGGATTTCAGAATAAAATATGATCTAAGTTAAATCGAAGTCTTGTGTTATTATCTAAAAACTACCAATGACACAGGGATTCCGATAAAGAGAAATCCCCAATGGAAGACCAGACACGAAGTCCCCAAGACGAAGTCCAGACGCTAGAAGAGACGCTAGAAGAACAGAAGAAGAATAGAAGAAAGTAAGGAAAAAGGTAAACCACACTGACACAGTTACATCTTGGTAGAATTCCCGTTTAATTTGATCAGTTATAAGATTTCCATACGGTAGTTAGGCTGTCAGTATCAGTTTATGTTTTACCTATGCGTATGTCGACATCCTTGTGTTGTTCCCATCTGGCCTTTTCTCCAAGCGTTTCGTTAATGGTGTAACCATACGCTAGTACTTACACAGTTACATCTTGGTATAATTCCCATTTTATTTTATCAGACTTGTATGATTTTCATATAGTCGGGAACCAGTCAATAGCAGAATTGACATCGCTTTAAGTAGATGGGTGATTGATACCGGTGTATACGAACTGGTATACTAAATTAAGGGGTTTGCCAATTCATGATAGGGTGGCGCCATTTTGATTAAAATACGGTCAGACAATTCTCTTATCTTCTCCAGGCATCACTTATTTCTACAAAATTTGAATTAGATAATTTCTCATGTTTAATCACAGACCAAAAAGAAATAAACAAAAATTTAGGAGTGAAGAAAGATAAATCTTTGCCAGTGATGTTAAACAGTTATCTCAATTTCTGAAATTAATCATTTTTCATCATTTCATAGATTTTCAGATAAGAATCTTTATCTGAATTACTTCTTATGTAATTCTAGTAGAGCTACCCGGCATTGCCCGGGATTTGAAAAGTGCCATATAGTACCTAAAATCGGACAATGGAATCATCTGTTTTCTAAAAATAGTTGAAGAATAATCAAGCTAAGTTCCAATTACCGTCGAAATGGGAAGACACGACAACAAGCGGTTGTAACTTAATACAATCCCGTCCTGTCGCAATTCCACTGCAGAATGACAGGGTATTTATAAAACTCCACAATATCATAGAAACCAAGCAGCCAATCAGAACTCAGGGAATGGAATCACCCAAATTCATGAGTGGACTATTCTTGATTTCTATAAATACCAACTGTCTTGGACCCTGCTTCAGTTGGGTTTAGCTAGTTGCTGTTATTCAAACCAACAGTAGACTAACTGACTTCAATATGGCGCTGCGAACAGGATGGGATTGTATTAAGTTACACCGCTTGTTGCCGTGAAACCTTAAATAAGAGAATAAGTGAGACTTCTCATACTTGTGAAGATAACCTGACAATTACTGAATATTCGTTTTATTGTATTTTGTGTAGTAAATCTATTTTCCTTACCTAAATACTCGTTGCGTTTTCTTCCTACCTTTTCTGTTAACTAATATACACAATTTAAAAAAAATTATCTTATCTATATCAATCTACTAGAAGTGTCTGCCCGGCGTCGCCTGGGGAGAGTGGGGATAGAAATGTTAGTCTCGCAGATCCATTATTACTGAATCACAAGTTGGACCCTCGCAGAATGCCCCAATAAAACCCCTATGTAAAAAAGACCTTGCGTTGATCCGGCCTGGTGGGGCATCTGTAAAAAAGTGCAGTGACACTCTGAAATAATTTAATATCTCCTATTTGAAATATTAAATGCAACAAAAAATTCCATGCTGTTACTATTTAAATTCATTTTTAAAATATCTTCACGAAAAGAATCAAATCTTTAATTTTTTCTCTCAAAAAGCAAGATCTGGTGATTGTGAATGTGTAAATATATTTGTGTACATATATCTACTTCTTCGTTAATTGCTTTATTTTCGTAATTTCCTCCGGACATACAAACACACAACTGCCCTATATATAGCTATAAATGAATTAATAAATATTCTTTTTCTATATATTAGTTTTATAATCTTCTTTACTTTATATATATCTTGTTTTTAAGTTGTTTATTTTCATTATTATTATTGTTTGTATTTTTTCATTTATTTGACTTTTATTTGTTTTTTTATTATGTTTTATCCTTTATTAATTAGTTTTATTTTTTCATTATTTAAAAAATTGATATTTTAATTCATCATTTATTAATACTCCTATAATATTTCTATTTAGATTTTATCATGGAAAATGAGGGGTAAAAGTTTTTAACACCCTCTTGGACAAGCTCAGTCGGTAGAGCATTTGGATAGAAGCCACAAGGTTCCTAGTTCGATACCAACCCTCTCCAACTCAACGTATGAGTAGCACAGGGATCTGTGTGGTAAAGTAAGGAGCTGGTGGTAGGTGTGGCCAGACGCAAAAACAATCTCCTTGGTCTAGCGCTAGTGAAAAGGGGATAGACTCCCTCGCTGATTGGCTGATACCGACTTTAGTCCAACCCAACGACTTTACTTACTTACTACTTTATACAGGCCGACAGAATATTTCTTATATATATATATATATATATATATATATATATATATAGTCATCTACAGACACCGTGTTTCGACGTATCACGTCTCTTCAGTGTGGCTAGACATTTTCAGGCTACCTCCAGCCGGGATGGAAACCCGACCGATTCATCACCAATCCTTAAGCACTCAGCCATCGTCACGTATAATCTCGGAGGGGGATTTTAACTGATAAATACACACATTTGTATATATGTAAAGAGCGCTTGACAGTGCAACATCCATTTTATAGGAGAGCGTGTCTTGGACCTGATTAACATGATGGGATCAATAAATCTGGCCAAGAAATTATGTGAGGCTTCTGAGCTGCCGTACCTTCGTAATAACCACTGTACTCAGATTGACACCCAAACACCCTTAAATCATTTTTATTGGAGATTCCAGCACAAATGTCACACAGTACAGCATGTTATTTCCAAATATCTGGGGGAGTGAATTTGCTGCTGCGAAATTTGCAAACCTCGGTAGGAAGAAGAGAATGGGAACATGCGGTAGCTTGGTGTCACTTGATCCATAGTGACAACGATCAGATATCTTTGCCACAAACAAACAATAGAAGTGGATAATCATTAGAAATTTGAATAGTGTCTTTGCTTTTGAAAACAATGTAATTAGTATCCATTTTCATTCCACTTTCTCTCTCTCTCTCTCTTTTTTCTCTCTGCCTCACTCTCTCTCTCTCTTTCTGTCTGTCTGTTTGTCTGTCTTAATTCTTTCTATCTCTTCCCTTTGTCTCTTTCTTTTTTTTTCTAAATCCATTTGATTTTCTTTGACGATTCATTAAAATCGTATTGCCAATATCAGCCTCGTTTCCATACAAAAATGTCGTCCGGTGCGAATTGTGCAATTAAATTGAAAAAAAAGAAAATAAAGATTAACCAAGTCTCGCAAAGAACAAAGAGACGAAAGAAATAATCACCATCCATTTCATTTTAGTTCTGTTAGTAAAATAAAAGAAAAAGAAAAAAAGAAAAAATCTTATCGAATAAATAGGCATTTGATTACTTTTGATCAGTTCTTTATTATATATGTAAATTCTATCCGATTCTCCTTTATAAAATCGAGTTGCATATAAAAAGAACTATTTAACACAAATACAGACACGTATGTGTTGCACATATATATATATATATATATATATATATATATATGTGTGTGTGTGTGTGTGTGTGTGTGTGTGTGTGTTGAATTTGGTTTGAAAATCACATAGGCGAGAGATTGTAAGTTACCAAAAGCCGTTGACTCATGTTTTCGCTGCAACTACTACTACTACTACTACTACTACCACTACTCTCTCTGTCTGTCTGTCTGTCTGTCTGTCTGTCTCTCTCTCTCTCTCTCTCTATATATATATAACACGTACGTGTATATTTGTGGTAAATAGTTATTTTTATATGCAAGTTGATTTTATAAAGGAAGAACGGACTGAATTTACGTCTATAAGATAAGAGTTAGTCCGTGGTGTAATAGTTACCATCGCAGCAAATGGACACGACAAGACGATTTCAAATCCTGGACGAGGCTATTTGCATTTAAAATGCCACTAACACCCTTGGGAAAGGTCAATATCCAACTATTATCCCATCCGATATTTGCTCTTTTAAGAGAAGCGTGAAGCCAGGCTAAGCCACAATTTTGGGAGTGGTTTCTTTTTAAATTGAATTCTCATAGGTGTGTACTAGTTACTTGAAAAACGAATTGGTGGTCTTATCGCTAATTGGACATTGATGCAGCGTTCGTTGACCCTTGCTGTTGACGTTTCAAACCCCCTGGTGGTCTTTGGATCAGAGTTTGAAAACCACAGGTCTAAGTGATTCTAATTGCAAAGAATTTAAAGAGTTTTGCAATTATTTGCGAATTATGATCTGCACAAAGGGTATCAAACTTAAGGACTCAAACATTCCATTATTTCTCGTTTGGAGAAATGCAATGGGTCCAACGAAAGGTGCGGAGGAGATACTGCTATTTTCACTATAATCATAAACGGAAATCGAATGTTTGGTTTGGTTTGGTTTGGTTTCTTTGTTAAATCTTTAATGATACTAGCAAATATATGCACCCTCCGGGTGCAAGTATTTAAGTTTTAATGTAATAAAATATTGTATTAAATTAGAAAGGCTAATGAAACTAAATAAGAATACAGATAAACAGATTTGAAACAGAGGGAGTATAATAAAAGATTTGAAACAGAGGGAGTATAATTAAAAATGGAACAACTGAAACTTACTTTTCCATCACTCTTGTCTTTCATTGTTATTTTTTCTAATTTAAGTATTTAGTTAAAAGAGGAAGTAAAGAATAAAATGACAGTTATTTTATCTTGTTAATGGATTTCATTTAATATTCATTGAAGAGATGTTTGCTTATATTCATTAAAATAAAACCAAACAGTTAGAAATCAATAATACTAAGCAGATATTTATTAAATTCGATTTTTTAATATTAATATGCAAATTAGCCTTCCCGTTCACACTGTAAACCGCTATTTTGTTGTATATATAAATATAATGGCATGTTGTCAGTATGTAGACATAGTTAACAGTATTAATAATTTAAGACAATTTTATTAATAATTGAGGTTTAGATAAAAATAAAATCATGGAGAATGTGATGTCAATAACTAAGAGAATTGTGACTTGAGTAGGAATATAGTTTCGGTTACAGACAGAAAAACACACAATCTCCATTATAATAAGATGTCTGTGGGAATATTTTGAATATAAGGTGTGCTACAATACACCACTTAAATTTATAGAGTAAGCGATGTCACGTGGTTAAACCTCACCTAATCAACAACCCGAATGCGTGACTGGTTGACTACTTAATCACTGATTCGGAGAGGCATCCATTTGTCATCATTGACGAAGGACTTGCAATAATGAGGAGCATCAATGAACAACCAAAGGATTCTTTAACAAGGATTTCCGCTGGACATGCGCTCTTGTTTGAAGTCTAAAGGATAACCCATAAATCGTAACAATATCAACCTTCCTGGTTACTTAATACCAAAGGTATCCTTGTAGAAGAATAGTAGCGGTAAAATCTAAGTCATTTCTGGTAGAATAAGAAGGTGCATATCTTTCCCAGATCCGAGAGTGAATGTTATACCGCGACTAGAGTTTGAACTTGACTACTACAATGTCCCAACCCGTCACGTTAGCCACTACTTCACAGGGACTCACCCTATACCACGTGAGGCTCCCTAACTTAAGGTTATGTCTATTGCTGTTTTGTATAATACACATTCACTTAGCTACGAGGGTGAGTAAAAAAGTAATACCATTTTCTTTATTTCATATGAATTTTTAAAAATATAAAATTAAGGCCTACATTGAGACCCTAACAAGGCTCAGAGCAAGAACCCGACGAGGAAGACCCAACTTGCCAATTGACAGTGTCTTCTTTCTGTATGACATCGCTCGACCAAACACAAGCATCGGGACAAAGGAGAAAATCGCCTCATTCGGGTGGACAACTTTACCGCATCTTCCATACTCACCAGATTTAGCGCCTTCAGACTATCATCTCTTCGACCCATGAAATAGGGTTTGGCAGGCAAACATTATTCCAGTGACGAATAAGTGAAATCTGAAGTGAAGAAATGGCTCAAAGAACAGTCAACAGAATTATACGGGGCAGGGATAGATGTTCTCATTCGAAGGTGCTATTGAGAGAAACGATGACTATGTGGAGAAGTAGGGATGTGATTCACAGAGGACTAGCTTCATTTTGATGTATGTTCCTGTGATGGTAATTATACCTGTCCTAAACAAAATGGTATTACTTTTTTTACTAACCCTCGTATATATGTTGTATACTCTCTTTACTTCTATTATTCTATTATTCTTCTGCCCATCTTTGGTATCTTACGTCCTTCTTCTAGCGTCTGGACTCCGTCTTGGGGACTTCGTGTCTGGTCTTCCATTGGGGATTTCTCTTTATCAGAAGCCCTGTCATTGGTAGTTTTTAGATAATAACCCTTCGATTTGCTTTAGATCATATTTTATTCCGAAATCCCCACCAGCCTACCTGCGCAGAAGGAGTCGGCCGTGTGCTTAACACGACTTAGCAGATTCGTGGTTTTGGCCGATCTGACTAAAAACTCTTTCTAATCTAAACCGGAAGAGGTCTTCTCCACCGATTCTCACGGTATCCACCGGAAGGATCAGGATGAGGTCAAGCCTTGTCATCTAATCCTTCAAGGCCACCGGCTGCAACTTATTTTTGGTTTCTACACTACTTTAAATAAGTGTTAGATACTAA
>CM042154.1:102623569-102666069 GCA_023376005.1 Doryteuthis pealeii
CTATCTCTTGTTTTATATCTATCTATCTATCTATCTATCTATCTATCTATATATATATATATATATATTATATAATATATATATATATATATGTATATATGTGTGTGTGTGTGTATTTGTGTGTGTTTGTGTTTGTGTGTGTGTATTTCCCTCTGGGAAGTGTCCAGATGACATAGTGACTAACGCGCTGGACTACATCATAGTAAGCAAGATCAGACTCCAGTGGCCCTATTACGTATATTTTGGAATAATACCCTTCGGAAAGTTTTGAAAGCCGTCATCCCCCAACTATGGATTAAATAATACCATAACCTTTATTCTACAAGGATGAATTTGGCATTAAATAACCCACAAGTGTTGATATGTCAATAAACAAAGAAACTAAATCATATCTCCCTCTCATAGAATCTCTGTCTCTCTCTCTTTGTTTGTCCTTCTGGTGTCCTGGTTAAACTATATCTAGTGGTGAAGTTTCAATTTTGGAGCTCTGGGGTGTGTGGAGTACCCCGTTATGATCATTACTCCCAGGTCCATTCTTACCCGGAGCTTTAGTGCATGTTAGGGTGCCATCTATGGGTTAAATAGATTTAGAAAATTAGTTTTAAACAGGTGTTTAAAAATTGAGTTTACTATTTCTCTGAATTTGTTAGATGAGGCTTGATAATTTGTGTTATTTTGATTATTTGGACTATTGGCCTCATCTTTATTGCTATCTGTACAAGAGACAAACAGAATTGCACAGAGAGCGTAGTGGATATAGGCGTTGAGTTAATACGGTTCTAAGTGACAGTTATCTCTAGGCTGCAGGTTCAATCCTGGTCGAGAGCGACAGTAACATAGAATAATGATTAGCACATGTTAACCTATGTACCCAGCTATGGTTAGCAGTATCAGAACTGCATACCCACGTGGATTGAATAAAATGTTGGATTCAAAGTTGGATGATGGCTTACGATTACGGCAAGAAGGCTCCCGAGTTTGAAATGGCTCTCGAGTTCGCGAAGGCTCCCGAGTCCGACAAGAAATACCTGAAAAAAGCACATCAACCGAAACGTTGTAGAGATAACAATAAAGATGAGGACAATATTCTGAATAATACAAATTGATTTTAATTTGAAAAATTAGATACCCAACAAGAATGAATAAAACAAAATGTCTTTGGTATAAAATAACCCAATAAGTGTTGACGTGCCATAAAATCCAACCATCCAACTAAACAACCAAACATTATCCTTTTATATCTGTCTCTCACTCTTTCACTTATTATTCTTTTTCTCAAAGCCTTTTATATTTCTCACTGTGGTCATTCTTCTTTCTTCTCGTCCTCTCTTTCCACTCTTTCCTCCCTCCCTCCATTCCTTTCTGTCGTCTTCCCTCCCGTCTTTCCTCCCTTCCTTCCTTCTTCCCGCTATATCTGTTGTCTTTCCTCCTTTATTTCTATATCCTCATACTCTCTTTAATTTTCTTCACCACCCCCTTCCTTCGTTCTTTCCCACTTTCTTTCCGCTACAAATGAGCGTGAGTCAAAAAGTAAGGCCATTTTCTTTATTTCATGTCAATTTTTTTTTATAAAACTAAAGGCTTCATTGAGACCCTAACGATGTTCAGAGCACCGAGCGACGAGTAAATCTGCCAAATCGACAATGTCCCTCTTGCAAGACAATCTCGGACTTACACACAATCATCAGGGACAAGGAGAGAAAAATCTTCATTCAGGACAACTTTACCGCATCCTCCATACTTGATTTACTTCCCCAGAAAATCTCTTCGGCTCCATGAAAAGAGGGTTTGAGACAAATTATTCCAGTTGACAAAGAGAAGTATGTATGAAGTGTGTCAGAAGGGGGGACAGTATTATGTCTTATTTCAAGGTGAAACAAGTATGAGAAAACGAAATGATTAGTGGAAAGAGTATGGATGTTGATCCAAAGACCAGCTTCATTTTGATGTATGATATATGTTCCTGTTTAACTTCCTAAAAAAATAGACATAAGAAAATATCCTTTTTCCTGTTTGGTAATTATACGCATTTTTTTGACTATTGTTTTCATTTTGATTGTTGGTTAATCTTGTCCTAAACTCATTATTTTTTGAATCATCTCTTCCTTCCTCTCTTCTTTTTTCATCATTCCTTCCTCCTTTCTTCCTTTCACATCTGCCTCTCTTTCTAACTTTACTCTCTCTTCACACTCCTAACTTTCCTTCCAACTGCCCGTAACTCTCTCTTACCTTTTCCTTCCATCCTTCATTTCTTCATTCTGTCCCAGACCCCCCCCACACACACACACATTTGCGGTTAATTATTTTCAATTTCTCACACTCTTATTTGACAGTAAAACGAATCGAAAAGAATAAAATTAAAAGTTCAGACAGTCTATTTGTAATTTTCCTGACAGACACAGCTGCAGGTGACCGGGTACCTGACCGTGATTGTCCCAAGTTTAGGTAGGTGGCAGCCCGACCACCATCACCACGTGACTGTTTAATCCAATAGGAATTGTCTGCTATTGAGTAATTCCCCATTACTCATCTACATAACGTCACGTTTACTCTTTTAAAAATTAAAGCAGATATATTTTATTAAATATAAATCTAGAAATGACCTCCAGGTGAATCCCCTCGTCTCGCTATTTACTTCACTTTTGGACTAATACCCTTAGAATGGAGTCTCCGTACTGAAATGGCTAACCTTTCTGTCCACTAAGGACAATGATGTAGTGTCCAACAAAAAAAAAATTATCTGAATCTGCGCAAGTTGCTGTGTGACAGTCTTTGGTGCACTGACAGCACAGAAACTGTGATGCTTTCTAAGGCTTTTGTTTTGTCTCCCTCTTTCTGGCTCTCTTTGCTGTTGAGGCTATTCTCCACTCCACCTCACTCCTCTTTGTGCCTTGTTTAACATTAAGGCGCCAGGCCGCTCGATTTTCTGCATCTACAATTCTACATCCAAGAGTTTGTATCAATGTGGCATATCCTCATGTCTCTGCCGCAGACATCCTTAAAGCATAGACATAGATTACCTACGGATCGGGAGCCTTTTACTAATTGGCCTTACAAAAGATCTTTTGGGATGCAGCCATTTTGTATAATCCTGACTTGACCAAACCAGCGAAGACGCCTCTTGCAGAGGATGGAGTACACGCTGTTCATGTTGGCGCAATCCAGCACGTCTGTGTTGAGCGCTTCATCCTAACATGCTGGACTGTGGAATCATAGAAAGCGAGATAAACACCAATCTCGCCAGTACATTTACTTTCAGACTAATACCAGTGAGGACTCCCTGTGATGTAGAGGCTAAAGAGCTAGAGTGTGACATTGTAGTAAGCCAGTTCAATCTTCCGTCACGCTATTTCGTTCACTTTCTGATTAAACCCTTGATGAGTCCCTGTAGCGCAGTGGCTAAAGTGCGAGACTGCGACATTGTAGTAAGCGAGTTCAAACTTCAGCCATACTATTACTTTCATTTTCGGACTAATACACTTGGGAAATATATGAAACTCCTTATCCTCCACATATGGAATAAATACTAACACTTCTGTTCTTCTACAAGGATGACTTTGGTATTAAATGACCCACAAAGGTTGATATGCCATTTAAACATTAAACAAAGACACAAAACCAAATTTAAATCTGATATTTAAGTAAGTTTTTGAAAATTAAATACAGATGTTAAGATAATATTGGTATTGGTTGTTGTTTTTTTCTTTGTTTTTTTTTTTCATAACTTCCTCTGTTGCTTTAAAATCTAATCATATGAATTTTCACTCAACATTCAAATAGGCTTGTTGACTTCACATTTGCATAAGGTTAACCTGCCCAATGTAATGTAGCATAATGCCGCGCCCTACCCGGGAACACCATATTTGTGTCCTTGTGCCAGACACAGAGAAACCTTAGTAGGATGTAGCATGATTCTCAGACCTTACGGGAGTGGTCGAGCAGGAAGAATATGAAATTCTCGTTATCACCTGTGAGTCTATTCGTAGCCAGTGAGTCTGGGATTTTGCTATTAAAATTTATTTTAATCGGTTTGTCAGAAGAAAGGATGGTTGACCCGTTGACCTCTTAATTGACACGTGTAATTTGGTAGAACAGTTAGAACCTTCGAAAGATTCCACGACGTTCTAGAAAATTCCCCAACTATTTCTATATAATGAGGGAACCTTAGATTTTGCAACAGTTGAGTTGCTCTGGGGCCGTGGAGTTGGTTTGACAGTCGGGCTTAGGGTTTTGCTGAGGTTAGTCATAGGCGAGTGACTGAGGTTCTAGTGTCGCTGATGTGTGAAACCTGAGATTTAATATTTTACACTGGACGAAGTTAAAAACATACCTATTAATGAAGCCTGATAATTGGTACTGACCGTTGGAACGAAGTTAAGGACATTACTAAAAACATATGTGTTAATGAAACCAAATCTCTCTCTCTCTCTCTCCCAGAGTTAAGAAACCGAAATTGAATGAATCAAGTCATTAAAAAAGAAACGAAAAGTTTGTTGTCAACTTTACTCTACTACAAAAAATACTACGAATATTATGAATGAAACAGATACCAGTGGGGATAAAGTTAATTGATCGCAACGAATAACCACCTGTCTTGTAAGGTGATATCTTTCCCTGACCAATAAAATTCATTAAGTAAAGAGGAAGGGTTCCTTCATGGACTTAAAGGACAGCTGGGAATCTGTGTGCGCTTGTAAACGAACGAGCGTAGTCAACCCCTGATACACGACTTTACGAGTCCTAATAGTACCGTGTGTTTTGAAGACGCGGTGGGCCCCACAACATAACGTCACGTATACTATACGATTGGTAGTATCGTGAAAAGAGACCGAAATACGTTACAGTAACCTCTTTTTTGGCCGTATGTTGTGACCAGTGATGCTTAATGACTGAATCCTGGTGGCTGAGCAGTTCATGATATGTAACACCCCACTTTGGGCCTTACTTTTATTAGACGAGTGGTCAGAGAGAAATCCTTTGATCAATCAACTGGTCTGGTCAAACATGATTGTATCGACCATTTCGCTCTTATGACAAACTCCTGACCCTTTTTATCCTATATATATTTACCAACCCCTCCGCACGAGCAGGATGCGACACAAGGTCAATTTCTTAAGCGGAGTTTAACGGGTTTGAATTCAGAGTTTTCCTTCTCCTACACCGGTTACCTAATCAAGGATAAAGAGCCCAGTCTGCCCTACTATTTACCCATAGCTGGAGGGAGAATTGGATTCATACCTTTCCCAAGGATATTGGCGCCATGTGAACACTGCCAACAGCTTCGTCCGGGAATTGAACTCGCGTTGACGAGTCCATTTCCTACGACTCTAACGATAAGACCACGCCCCTTTTTATCCTATATGTGCTAGAAGGTGGTGGCTGAAGGTCCTAGTCTCCTAGGTATGATGTTAAATTGCACCTAGTAGGGAAGTTTCAATTCTGGAGCTCTGGGGAGTGTGTAATACCCCATTCATCGCCATTACTCTTAGATCCACTCTTACATGGATTTAGAGTGTGAGGAATTGGGAATAATTGTGGGCAGGGGTAAAGGGGGTCTGGGACAGAATGAAGAAAGGAAGGAAGGAAGGAAGGAAAGGTAAAAGAGTACGGGATAATGAAAAGAAAAAAAAGTGACAAAAGATGCAGTAGGAGGAAGGGTGAGGAGAGAGTGAAGAAATTAAGGGGGTTAGGGTTTCATCTATGGGTTAAATATACCAATGAGTTTTGAAAAATGCCTTAAATATGATTTTAAAATAAATTGAATTCGCAAGAATGAATAAAACAAAAAACATCTCCAGCATACAAGGGTTGATATGTTGAAAAAATCCAACCAAACAACCAACCAAATTTAAATCTACAATTTAAGTCTTAAATTTAAATAATTCTTTGAAAATTAAAATTATGATTAGTTAGTTATTATTTATTTTTCATCATGACACCCCTTGTTGCTTTAAAATTTTATTATATAAATTTTCACAAAAAATCTAAAATCATTACTCTGTGTCATGTCCTTGTGTCAGACTATTTCTGATAATGACTCCTTAATACTATGAACGACCTTTATTTATCCACTTAATTGAACAAGGTTTTAACACAAACATACACTTATCTATCTCTTCTTGAGTCTGTGATTGTAATGGTCTTCAAATTAATTAATTAAGCAAACATAATTAACTTCATTCAAGACATTCTCTAAGTGCTTTTGTAATCATTCGAAAACAGGTGAAATGGAGGGGGTGGGCCTGGAATTAAGAAAACAAATATTTACTTTAAATTCCTCTTACAAAAACACATTATTATCATCAGGTCTCGTGAGCATTGATTCCAATGGGTCTCTCCCATCACCCGTCCCTATCATTCATCGCTCCTGATAGGTTCTCCGCACGGCATCCAGTATCTGTACAGAGCTAATCGATGTATTTCGTTGCTGTGTCGGCCTACACCGGTGTGTCCATGTTTAGGTGTCAACAAGAGAACGTCACCTATTTGTTCGTCATTTCTTCTCCAGCAGTATCCAGCATGTCTAGTTCGTTTTATTTTGGATTATAATATAGAAGAGAAAAACTGATGGTTTAGTGAGTTCTGATTTTAAACCAATCAGTGTTCAAACTCAGGTTAAAAAAAAGAAACATTTTGTACACTGACTTTCAAGGTAGGGTGTCCCTCTCAGCTGGTCGTAGAATACGCTGACTGTATCCGCTGCAGAGGGGGTACGAATCCACCGCCAAAGAAGAGATTTTTGGGTATTTATTTGCCTAAGTCTTCCACGCCTGCAGAGTGCGATACAAGTTCAGTTTTTACTCGGAGTTTAAAAGGCTAGAATTAAGATTTTCTTCTTCTCCCAAACTGGTAGAAAGAACCCAGTCTCCCCTTCGATTTACCCATAGCTGGAGAGATAAAATTAAATGTATACCTTACCCAAGGGCTATATGGAATGAAAACAGCCTCATCTATGATTTTCATTGGTGTCACCGTGACCATTTCCGACGACAGTGTCCATTACACCAAGTGCGCTCTTAAGTGTAATGGTTATCATCATAGGATATTGATTCGGCGACCCGAGTTCAAACCCTAGACGATATTGGCAGTAATAGACTTTGGAAAGTTACGATCAGTCAACTATTCTCCCTCAAGCTATGGGTAAATAGTAGGCCAGACTAAACTCCTGGTCAGGCAACTAGTGTAGGAGAAGGAAAACTCTGAATTTAAACCTGTTAAAAATTTACTTAAGAAGCTAATCTTGTGTCGCATCCATTTCGTGTGGAGGAGTTGGTAAATATGTACAAGAATGTTAATTCAACATTTGAAATTATTCATCTGTCATGGCCTTGTGTCTGACCTAGCAATGCTTTAAACATTATTTAAATGAATTTTAACCCAACATTTGAAATTAATTATATCTGCTATGCCCATGTACAATAGGCTAGGTCGATTTTTCACTTTTTAAAAATATCAAATTGTCCATCTATGCGAAAGTTATGTGTCAGTATGATGAATACTTATATCAAAAATTAGATATTTTACATGTACCATTGTTTGAGGAAATAGCATCAAAGATCATATGTTACATCTTCATTTAATGAGGTAAAAAGCTGCCTATCAGAGGTGTTGGTGTTGATGGGAGGGGACACATTTTCAATTTGAATTCTATTTATAATATTTAATTAGTTTTATTTTAATAAGATTAAATAACATTTCCGATTCGAATATTGAAAAAGGTAAATTTTCTAAGCAATTTCTAGCCTAAACCTTTCGAGAACGGATTTTTAGTGCATTTTAGTAGACGATATTTGATGCTATTTCCTCAAACAATGGAGCAAGTAAAATATCTAATTTTAAAAGATACTAATTGTTGGTATGAGTATTCAGTATACTAACACACAACTTTTGCATAGATGGACAATTTGATATTTGAAAAAAGTGAAGAATTGACATACCCTAATGTACCAAGTACGCAGTTCTCGAAGGTCAAGACATACAAAAATCCACAGAAGTTTTGATATTCCGTGGAGATCCATCGATAATTCAATCATGGATTGTATGGAAATGTGTGTGGCTGTGTTGTCCGTGTCAGAAATTTGTTATTCACAGGCATTACAATTGTATATTTCACATTCGTTTTGAAAAACATGGGGAGCTATCAAAAATTGCTTTGTTCAAAACCAAAGAGACCATTCTACTCTGGTAGGGGGAGGGGGATAATAGATTCATCCCAATTTGTTCGTCATTTCTTCTCCAGCAGTATCCAGCATGTCTTGTTCGTTTTATTTGGATTATAATATAAAAAAATAAAAACGCATGGTTGAGTTCTGATTTTAAACGAATTAGTGTTCAAACTCAGGTTAAAAAAAGAAACATTTTGTACGGTGTCCCTGTCAGCTGGGCATTGAATACACTGACTGTATCCGCATAGATGGACAATTTAATATTTTTTAAAAAGTAAAAAATTGACCTACCCTAGTGTACAAAGTACGCAGTTCTCGAAGGTCAAGGCATACAAAAATCCCTAGACGTTTTGATATTCTGTGGAGATGTTATATATTGTACAAACGGAAATATGAATTTCCGGTTTTATTAAACAAAGACGTTTAACACCTGCCCGTTATCAGATCAAGAGATAAAAATACGTGGGAGTAGCTATGAATATAAAAGAACCGAGGACTTCAGACAGGTCAGTCGTCAGTTAGCCCCGGAGGCAGAGCCGAAGAGAGAGTGAGGTGATCGGGGTCAGTAGTTCGGCCAAGCGGGACCTCGTGTAGTTGGTGTCAGAAAAGCTAGACTTAATATTTACCAACTGAAAAAGCTTGTCGCCCAGAAATTTAATTGAAGGACCGAAAGTGTAAAGACTGAATATATTAATTAAACTGACCCTCTCCTCGAAGTTAAGAAGCTTGAATTTATTTCAATAAACGTCTGGAGGATAACTTTGGTGTTATTGTCATCCCTTACAACGAAGAGAAAACTATTGCAATTTAGTACAGTGATGACGCGCTATGCAACAGAGATCCATCGATAAACCAATCATGGATTGTATGGAAATGTGTATGGCTGTGTGTCAGAAATTTTTATTCACTGGCATTAAAATTTTATATTTCACATTCTTTACTTTTGAAAATAATGGCGAGCTATCAGACATTGCTTTTGTTCAAAACCAAAGAAACCATTCTACTCTGGCAGACGGAATAATAAATAGATTCATACCTTTCCCAAGGTCAGGGCATCGCATCGTCATGCAATGGTTAGCAAGCTACTTTCGCAGATCAATTAGTACTGAATAGCAGGTTCGATCCGCGTTAGATGATAAATAATGGACCATATCATTGTGATAGTGAGGAAAGAATAGGAAGAAAAAGAACGTGTAATGAAACAGTGGGGAAAGAAGCAAATATAGAAAGAAAGAAAGAAAAGTAAGAGATAGGAAGCGATAGCACTTATCGTCTGTTTCAGCGAATTAGCTAAAAAAAAGCAGAAAAGAAAGAAAGTCAGAAAAATGATCGAAAAAAGAAGAAAACAAAGAAAAAGAAAGAAATAATTTTTTCGCGGATTATTATACTTTTTAGGGTTATTTCCTAGTTGAGTAACATGATTGACCCAGAAAAAACGGAACCCAAATTATTCATTTTCCCATTAAATTAACCCTAAACCCAACCCCAACCCTAACCCTAACCCTAACCCTAACAGTTTTATTACAAAATTTGTGGATTCCTTTTTTTCTGGGTCACCCTGTAATATTACGTTATTCAACTAGGGGGATTAGGGTTAGGGTTGGGGTTAGGGTAGGTTTGGGGTTTAGGGTTAGTTCAATGGGAAAATAAATAATTTGGGTTCTGTTTTTTTTTGGTCACCATGTAATATCATGTGACTCATTTAGGAAATAACCTTTTTAGTATTTTTTTTATTTTACAATAGCTCCAAAGTAAATATATTGAACGTCATAATAGTCAAATCCTCATACCGTGCTATATCCACGGTTCCCGCAAATAATTATTATACCACCTGCACGTGTCGTTTGTCTTTCATCTAGCTTTTGATAATCAATTAATTTGTGTGGAGATAGGAATCATATTTTATCTGTTCAATTTGAATTTTAGCTAAGCCTACCATAATTTACAAGCCAAAAAACTGGGACAGATTTCAGTTTTTAATATAGGTATCAGTACTAAGTAATTGCGTTCACAACCGAACTCCCCTTACTTGGGTGATAGGCTGGTCACGTCAACCCCTACTGTATTGCTATTATGGCAAACAACCAAACCTTTTTATATAATATGTGCTAGTCGGCTGTGGCTGAGGGTCTTAGTGTACTGGGTATAACGTTTGCATCTAGTGGGGATGTTCCTATTCCGGAGCTGTGGGGAGTGTGGAATACCCTTTCATCGTCATTATTCTCAGGTCTATTTTGACACAGAGTGGTAATACCAGTTAAGGTTCCATGTACAGGTTTAAATAGTTCACAAAATGAGTTTAAATATTGAATATCCAACAAGAATGAATGAAAAATAAAAACGTCTTTGGCATAGACCGAAGGGTTAATATGCCGAAAAATACAACCAACCAACCTAACTTCTCTTAACTTTAATCATTGGGTAATTCCCTCTCAAATCATCCCTGCCATGTCATACATATTAGGGTCCCTCGGTCGAAAAGTTCTAGCACTTATTTTACTGACAAAAATAGATTACAAAAATCACCATTTTTCGCGAACCCACGCCAAATTTGGAGAGTTATAAATTGACATAATTCCACCAATTTTTGGAAGTTCAGATTTTGGGGATTGTCTAACGTTAATATAGTCTATGCATGACACAAAATTTCAGATAATTTGAGTTTTGGATGATAATTTTACTTTTTTCTGTTTGATTTGACATGGAATTACCCAATTTTTAATTGGTATTTTATGTCTGTGAGTCAACCATTTGAAACAGAAGACCCAGAAGAACAGTTTGGATATTTGAATCAGTACTTCTAGTCCCAAATTATTTTCAACAATGGATATTATTTTTGCAATTCCCTGTTGAATTTGCACTTTCTTCTACGAGTTTTGAGTGTTATTATTATTATTATTATTATTATTATTATTATTATTATTATTATTATTTCATGCCATTCGAGTTTTTCACACCTGCAGAAGCCGGTGGTTCACTGGAGGCTGAGTGACAGCAAGTCTCCTCAGATCTCCAAGACTCTTCTGAGTATTCCAGCCGGTCTCTATAATGCTGTAGTCTGGATGGTCTCAATTCTTCCTCCGATTTTTAATTCATCCAACTCCGTTCCAACCCCTTGGGGATTGTTCCAAGGGCCCCAATCACAATCGGCACGACCTTCACCCTCATGTCCCACAGTTTTCTCATTTCTCTGGCAAGGTCCAAGTATTTGTCAATCTTTTCGTTTTCTTTCATTTTCACTCTGTGATCGGTCGGGATGGCAAAATCCACGAGATAACAAATCTTTCTCTTCTTGTCAATCAAAACAAGATCTGGTCTCCTGGCCGGGATTAGGTGATCCGTCTGTACCTCAAAGTTCCAGAGAATGTTGTGTGTCTCATTCTCCAGGACAGATTCCGGTTTGTGCATATACCATTTAGTTGAGTGGTGAAAATTGAATTTCTTGCACAGTTCCCAGTGAATCACCTTTCCCATCCAGTCGTGTCTAGTCTTGTACTCTCTTTGTGCGAGTTTACTACATTCGCTTATTATATGATTGACAGTTTCGTCTCTTTCCCCACACATTCAACATTTGCTGTTCCGTTGTGTCTTATCTATTTTTGCTTTTATGTAATTTGTCTTTATGACATTATCTCGTGCTGCAATCATCAGATTCAGTTTCTCTTTTGAGGTTTCCCCTTCTTAGCCATGTCCATATTATTATTATTATTATTATTATTATTATTATTATTATTATTATTATTATTATTATCTGTTTCTTCTAGGTCGTATTGACTTCTTCTAATAAAACAGTGTTATTAACAAATGTTATATACCCACATCTCGAGTATATAATAATAATAATAATAATAATAATAATAATAATAATAATAATAATAGAGAGACAGACAGACAGACAGAGTATGAGGAGAGGATGAGATAAGGGTTTCTTATTTGTTTTCTCTGTCTACTTGTTCATGCTGCTAATTTGTCGGTCGCCAACTTTTACAGGGCTGTTTCTGTGGGTTCTTTTCTCTGAATTAATTCCACTTCTTCTTTGGGCTGATCACCTCTTGTTTTAACAAGACTTTACTGTTTTTCTTTAAGTGTTTTTTAAACACAACCCCAGCCCAGGATTCAACGACGCGGTAAGAGCGACATCTCAGTGAAAGAGACTTTTATGTCCGCTCACTCTGAATTTCTGGTCGCAACTAAACTAAAACTTAAAATTTTCACACGCTTCCAATCGCGCGCTTTCTGAGGAGTCAAAGCCGAGATTATAACCTGCCAATAATGCTCGAGGTATTTTTCCACACGACCCCCGTTATTTTGAATATAACGAACTATGAATTATTGTAGACAATCATGTTCACAAAAGTTAAAGAAAGTTTTTTTTGTAGAGAAGCCCTTGTATGTCTTTTATGATCTTATGTTTATCCAAGAAAGCTTAGAAAATGGTACCACGTTCTTCCTATCTGGAGATTTTAGTGTCCAACGTCGCTAGTTAATGTCACGTTGAGGTGAAAGGGCGTTTAAATGAATGACAATTGTTTCTTCTAACGTGTCCGTCTACCTTGTTGACCCCTGGACAGTTCACTAAATAATAAAACCGTGGCTAGACGACAGGATTTCACCCTTGACATTTTCTCACCATAACAGTATTTCGTAATAACATCGCCACGATTATCGCTCTGTGCTTTTCCAGGAAGGTAGCCCTCGATACTGGCTTTATATTTAGACTAGAAGTGGCTACCCGTCGTTGCCTTGGTAGAGGGGTATAATAAAAACTTAGATCCATTGATTGTTTTGGTCTTACATAATTGATCTGTTTATGTTTACATCAGGAACGCCACCAATGACTTTACCTTCTGTTACTATTTAAATTCTAATGTTTAAATATCTTCCCAGATATAAATAAAAACTTCATTATTTTTGCACAAAAAAAGCTCTGGAGATAGTGAATGTGTATATATATTTACTTTGTCATTAATTGTTTTATTTTTGCAGTTTCCTCCGGACATACTCACATACACATTAACTGCCTTTATATATGTATATATGTCTTGCCTTGTGCCAGACTAAGCTAATTATGTGTATTGAGAAAAACATATATATATATTTATATATATATATATTTTATATATATATATATAGCGATATATATATTTTTGTTGGCATCATTCTGTCTACGAGAGACGATGGAGTAGTGTCCAAGTTTTTATTTTAACTACGTAGCCTGGGTGGGTTGATATACATGATGAGCTGTTACCCAGGCAGAAAATCCCCCCTCTCCGCACAGCTGTGATCCAAAGTAAATGTAGGAAGCCAAAGCAGTTTGGCAGCGATAGTGTTGCAGGAGTTGCTGGGTAACACTGGAGTTCAGCATCGCACCACCTTAGGGACTCCAGCTCCGGATTTGGTGTCGGGGTTTCTCGGATATTAATTACAGTCAGTCCATGATTTTAGGAACATAAGGTAGTGACAGAGAAAGGAGGACAGAGGAGAAAGAAAATATTTTTAAAAACACACTAAATATTTGGCAATGAATAATCCGCGAGGGGTTAACTGCCATTAAACCCCAACCAACCAAAAAATCATGCTTTCTAGGAATAATGCTAAAAACTAGAAATCCAGCTTTTAGAGCAATTACTTATCTCAGGTTTAGTTCATTCGGTAGAACATCCGCCTAGAAACTACAAGGTTCTAGGTTCGATACCAGTCCTCGGCGCATGAGTAGCACATTATGGATCTAGGCGGTAAGTGGGGAGCCGATGGTAAATATTTTAAAGTTGGGAAATTTAAATTCTGTAAGTTTAATTATAACTTGTAGTAACGTGGATTCCCAATGATCATCATCATTGTGCCTCCTCTTTTCGAGGATTTCAATCTCTTGCAAAATTCCAAATGGATCAGCTGCTCCACCCATTCATGCCAACTCCTACATTGGACCAGTTTGATGAATCTGCTAATCATGTGATTAACTGTTTCATCTCTCGCTCCAAATTTCTTCTACGTATTATAACTTTTAGATTCTATGTGATTAGTACTTATAGCATTATTTTGTGCAACTGTTAATCAGTTTCTGTTTTTGTTATGGTTCCTATTCAAAGACATGCCCAGGTCACCATATGCACATATCACGTGTGCAATATTCCTAGTTTATCATTATTATAGAAATAGATAGAATAAATGAAAGAAAGAATTTCAAAAGTATTTAATCGCAAGGAACAAAAATGTTTGATTTAGTTTGTTTTGTTTTACGGCATATCAACCTCAGTGGATCATTTAATGCCGACAAAGTTTTAAAATAGATTCATTCTTAATGGATACTCATTTTTCATAAATATTTATCTATTTTAACCATAGATGGGCCCCTAACAGGTACTACCACTTCGGGTCAGAGTGGACCAGGTGAAGAACGGTGGTTCCACATTCCCCAGACCTCCAGAACTGGAACCTCACCATCAGGTAGAGTTTAAAGTAATTCCCAAAACATGGAGACCCTCAGCCACCGCCTTCTAGCAAATAGATGATAAAAGGGTGGGATTTGACATAAAGTCAATGGGTTGGGGCAATCATATAGGTGCTAGGGCTTGACCTGACCAGCCAATTGATCGAAGGAGCCTCTGCGACCGCCCGTCTAGCCCAAGTAAGGGCTAAAGTGGAGTCACGGACTGTTCATCCAATATGATGCCGCCCTTAAGCATCACGGGTCACTACCTAAGGCCAACAGGTAGCCCCATGGGGGTCTTACCCCTCTGCAGAGGTGCAGTCGGTGTATTCTAAAGCCCCAGACGACAGGACTAACAAAATGTTTACATTAAAACCTTCTCCAAGGATGAGACTATGATTAGTAAATTTGTTAGCTCCAGATATTTGTCTGTCTATATATGAGAAATGGAAGCGCGTGGTGTATGGTTAAATTCATGAGAAATGGACTCGTCGCCCAAGTTCAATTCCTGGATGTGGTAATTGCATTTCACTTAGCGCTAATACCCTTGGGAAAGGCATGAATTATACCTCCCTCCAGCTATAGATAAATAGTAGGGCAGACTGGGCTCTTTAACCTTGGTTAGGCAACCAGTCTAGGAGAAAGAAAACTCTGAATTCAAATCTGTTGAACTCCGCTTAAGAAATTGACCTTGTGTCACATCCTGCTCGTGCGGGAATGGTTGGTAAATATATATATATGAGAAATAAACTCTTCCCAATTATTAATAGAGGTTGACTTGTGTTAGAAATTGATAAGTAAATGAGTAAAATCTAATAAAATAAATTGTACTCTAAAAATGTTTAACTCTTTGTCTACTTTAAGACGCTTACAACGGCTATGCCAGCACTGTGATACTACCGTAAACCGCTGGCTGCGTATCACATATCATTTGTTTACACTGAAAGATCACATCGTGAACACCCCTGCCACCTTTTCCTTTGTATGTGAACTAAACCTGTGACTGGTACTTGATACTTTTGCAATAAGAAAAATAAATTGGTTCAGCCGTTGGGTAAATTTGGTAGGCAAAGAGATAAGGAGGAAACAATATAAAAAATCTAAATCTAATTTCCATCTAAAAGAATTATGTGCTGGGTAGAAACACTTGATGCCACATATCTCTAGATTATTTGTATTAAGAATAGTTACTTGAGGCTACGGGTTAGCTCAGTCGGTAGAGCGTTCGGCTAGAAATCACAAGGTTCCTAGTTCGATACCAGCCCTCGCCAACTCAGCGTATGAGTAGCAGAGGGATCTGTGCGGTAAAGTAAGGAGCTGATGCTAGGTGTGGCGCTCCACCTCAGATGCAAAAACAATCTCCTTGGTCTAGCGCTAGTGAAAAGGAGATAGACTCCCTCGCTGATTGGCTCATACCAACATTAGGCCGCCCCGACGACTTTACTTTTACTTTACAGTTCTTTACTAAGGATTATCATTAGCTGCTAGAAACTATGTCAGTGGGTGAAAAAAAATTACTATTATTAAATAGAAATAATTATTTGTATGATATCATATAATAATCATTAGTATTAGATATGGATACGTGTCCAGTGTAGGATGTTAAACTGCATCTAATGGTGAAGCTCCAAGTTTAGAGCTCTGGGAGTGTGGAGTACCTCTTCATCGCCATTAATGCTATGTCCAGCCTGGCCCGAAGTGGGAGTACCTGTTAGGGTCCCATCTATGGGTTTAATAGAAAAAAATTGAATACCCACCAAGCATGAAAAGAACAGAACGTCTTCAGTATCAAATAACCCAAAAAGGTTTGACATGCCGTAAAATAAATCAAACCAGCATAGTGTGTTATATAAAGATAAAGACACCCTTGTAGAAAAAACCGTAGAGCTAATATTTAACCCATAGCTGGGCTATTAGATAGGAATAATTGATATTATAAGTGTGTGCAAAACAAAGCTCTTATGAAACAACTACAAAAAATAATCGTTAGCGAGACTGTAACTTGCCCAGTGATTTTGAAATGTTACATAATCTATGCATTGATTATCGTCAACCCCCTGTATTTCTGAAGGGATTGCCCCTTTTCATATCACGGGCGGGACTTTCCATGGAATATTACAGAAAGCTCGCGAAATACGTGAAGTCACGTGGACCTGGTTGGCTCTCAGTTTGAGCTTGGACGTCAGGGATATAAGATGTTTCTGCCTTAGCTGGATTTCACTGCATACGCGCGCTATGTTAGTTAGATGAAAATTTTAGTTAAGTAAATACAGGTTTAAATAAATAATATGGTTTTGTGGTTGATGAATGTCTTGGCAACAATACTGACTTAGAAGAAGAAATGAATCAAGGACGACCAACCAGAAGAGACGTTAGAAGAGACGCTAGAAGAACGTAAGATATCAAAGATGAGCAGAAGAATCTTAGAAGTAAGAAAGTAAAGAGAGAGTATACAACAGAAAATGTTCAAACACCGACCATAATTAAAACCCTAAAGACGACAGAATTACTCCAACTTGTTAGCGTCCTGTGAGTGGTGCCTACTGTATCTCCTGGAAGTATATCCTGGGAATTACATTAAACTGCATCTGATGGTGAGGCTCCAGTTCTGGAGATCTGAGGAGTGCGGAATACTCATTTATTGTCATTACTTTAATGTCAACTCTGACCTGAAGTGGTCATTAGAGTCCTATCTATGGATCAATTAGATCTGTTTGAAAATCCTTCGTATTCACTAAAAAACGTGTACCAAAACACACACATACAAGAAAAACTACACAAAAATGTAAATATTCACGTACATTGAAAGCGATTCTCTAACTTCATAGGTAAGCGGAGTACCCATTCATTGTAATTACTCCCATGACCACTCTGACCGGGAGTGGTTGTTAAAGTCCTGTCTATGGGTCAAATAGTCAATTATTCGTATTCTATTTGGTTTAATTACTGGATCGTTCCAGTCAAACTGATTCAATCAAAATAAATCAAAAGAATAAATATTACCATTGCTGCCTACCATAGCAGAAATATTCTATATACCTAATTAATAGATAAAATTCATTTAAAATATGAAATGCCTAATTTTAAGTTTTAAATTTCATATTTTTAGATTCGAAAAACAAATCCTTATTTAATAAAAACGTCTACTTTAATTTTGTTATCTAATAATCTTTGAAGAAAACTCAATTTAAAAGTTAGGTCCCCACCCTTTAAACGGAACAAATATGCATGCAACAGAATGGACAAATCCTAGCAACCAAAAAAGCAAAACAAAAAAAAAAAAACAAAAAACAACGAAAAGACAACCTGAATAAATAACTACACAAAAAGATATTGTTAATATAAATATCAACGTACATTGAACGCGATTCTCTAACCTCATAAACGGGTTAACATGCCATCAAAAACAATCAATTCCATCAAAAACTTTTGACCTTGTGCCAGTTTAAGCAAATCATAGTAATTCCTATAAGAAAACTGTTTCTTTTAACTCAACTGTATATATCATTAAAAAAATCAATTTTCCTTACAGTTCAAGCGACGGTATTAAAAAGTCTTTGGTAGTTCCATATGAAATAACTTTTTTTCTTGTTTCTTTCTCAGATCTATTTTTAGCAGTTCCTCCGAGCAGTTTGCAGAATGAAATAAAATAAACTCATTTTTTTTTATAAAGTGTTTTATTTTTTCGACAAGGTATGAATAAAACTAATGAGATGCTACTAAATCACCTGGGTCTCTACATAAAATAGATATGTGTATTACTACCTGATGCATAGTCTGGAACAAGCACTGAAAGTAGTCAAGGAAAAAGGCAAATAAAAGGTAAATATATTGTGCTCAACGCAGATGATCTAGCGCTTCTTGAGAATACACCTGCTCAAGCCGAACCTCTGATTCTGGAACAGGCACCACGATTCTTGTGGTCATTTTTTGGCTGCAGGTGAGAGCATTTTATATTGGAGATCCCTTGTGTTCCTTGTATTTAGCAGAATCCTTGTGTTAAGAAGAATCCTTGTATTGTTGATTCGGTCGTTCGTGTCAAATACTAGCAACTGATTGCCTTTCAAGATCGGCGATTAAAAAGTTAACTAACCACGTATTTGAGCGTGTTGATTGGCTGATTGAATCCACGTGACCACGAAGAGTCTATAAGTTTAAGTGGTGGGCTCCAGTACACCTTACATATAAAACATATTCCAACAATTGTTTTCTACGCGAACTCAGATAAAACAGTGTCCATGTGCCTTAAACAAGATGGTGCCATTACCTTATTAAATGATTTGTTTTCTTTGTTTTAATGTCATATCAATCTTCATAGTTATTCAATGCCAAAGGCTTTATTGTGAAACAGTAGAGGTACTATTAACCATAGCTGTGGGGATGAGGGTATTCATACCTTTCTTAAAAGTATTAGTCTATAAGTTAATGAAATAGTGCGCCTAGATTTCGAATTCACTTTTCTTTTGTTTATTTGCATATTAAACTTCGCGGGTTATTTAATGCCCAAATCCACCATATAAAAGAATTGTATGATACTATTTTATCCATACGCGGTGGAATGAGGGGGTTCATACGGCATCAGTGTTAAAGTGAACCTAATACCACTATTGGTGATCGAACTCGCTACGATTTTCAGTCCAGCTCGTTAACCACTACGCCACAGCAACTTCCACTGTACCACATGAGGCGACTCACTTAATTTTATGTCTATTCGTGTTTGTTTTCTATAATAGATGTATACTGGATTATGTACTTGTCTCGAGGTGCGTGGTGTAATAGTTGCTGTGGTAGGAAATAGACACGACATGACGAGTTCAAATCTTGGGCGTGGATGTTTGCATTTCACATAATGCTAATGCCCTTAGGAAAGGTATGAGTCCAAAAATTGTCCCTTCAGTGTAAGTATAGGACAGACTGGGATTTTTAACCAGAGTTAGGCAACCAGTCTAGGAGAAGGAAAAACTCTGAATTCGAACGTATTAACCTCCTCTTAAGAAATTGCGTCACATCCCGATTGGTAAATAGTAAATAAATACATTAAGATATTTAGCATATCTTAATGTGTTTATTTACTAAGCTTTTTGGTAGTGGCACAAGGCCAGATGTACAGAGCTCCCACTGAGACTAGAAATCAATAGTAATCGTTTGCTAGTTTAGCTTGCTAACCATTATACAATTTGCGAGATGCCTTTTATTTATTTACTAAGCATAGCTTAGTTGTATTACAAGGCCATTTTTATGGGGCGCTCAATGAAAATTGAATTCATTAACAATGATTACATCAGTTATGGTTCACAAGAGGAACATTATATCTATTTACAAAGCCTAGCTTATTTGTGGCACCAAGTCAGACTTATGGGCTGCCTAGAGAGAATATAACTCACTAAAATAGTTCGCTAAACTAGCTTGTTAACAATTACACTAACTGAAAGATTATATTTATTTAAAAAACTTAGCTCAGCTGTAGCAGAAATCTGGGACACGCAGTGATAATCGAAATCACAAACTGGAGGCTCGTTGAGTAATGGTTAGACTCGGAGGAAATGGACTCGTCGACCCGAGTGAAAATCCTGGACGAAATTGCAGTTCACATAGCGCTAATACCTTTGGAAAAGGTATAAATCCACCTACTCTCCCTCCAGCTATGGGTAAATAGTAGGGCAGACTGGGCTCTTTAACCTTGATTAGGCAACCCGTCTAGGTGAAGGTCAATACCCTTGAAAATAAGCATTCAGGTCTATTATCTGGACTTGAATAGTCACCACTAGGTTAGGCAACTTGTCTAGTAGAATGGAAACTGTAAATTCGAACCAGATTAAATCGCTAAAAATTGACATTGTGTCAAATCCAGTCCGCGACAAACGGGGGTTGGTTAAATAAATGTATTGACCAATGTTTCTGTTTAACTTGGTTCATGTAATTATTTACTAAGCTTAGATTAGTGCGTCCTAAGTCATTCAAACTTTCAATAAGTCTTCCAGAATAATTTGGGAATTATTTCTTTATACTATGCCCCCTTTCTTTCGTTCTTTCTTTCTTCTATCCATGTTTTCTTTCTTTCTTTCTTTCTTTCTTTCTTTTGTACTCTGATGGTTTCTTTCTTTCTTTCTTTTCTTTCTTTCTTTCTATCTTTCCTTATCCTTTCCATGTTTTATTTATTTATTTTACATTTTTCTTTGTTTTCTTTCTTTATTTATTCTTTACACGCTTTCTTTCTTTTCATCTTCTTTCCATTTTTCTTTCTTTTTCTATTCTTTCTTTCTTTATTTCATTATTTACTAATTCTCCCCATGCTTTCTTTTGTTATTTATATTTCTTCTCATATTTGCTTTGTTTCTTTCTTTCCATCTCTTCTTTCTTTCTTTTTTCCATGCTTTCATACTGTCTTTCAATTCTTTTTTCTTCTTTCTCTATACATACCATGGTTTCCTTCTTTCTTTCGTCCTTTATTTTCCCATTCTTTCTTTCTTTCTTTCTTTATTCTTCCCATGCTTTCTTTCTTTCGTTCAAACTCTTTTCTAAAAAAAACAAACAAAAAACAACAACAAGAAAAAAAAAAAAAAAAAAGACAATAAACAAAACGATTACAATAGAGTCAATCATGTAAAAAACGATGCCATATTTGGAATCAGTGCCCCTGAGTGATTTTTAAATTTCAATGACAATCAAATTAACTAGCAAAATGAAAAACACCCTCCGGGCGATGTAAAAATAGTTTTTTGAAAGATATTGCCTGAGGGAATGGGAGCTGAAAATTCAATGTCATAGTAAGTAAGTAAAGTCGACGGGGCGGCCTAAAGTCGGTATCAGCCAGTCAGCGAGGGAGTCTATCCCCTTTTCAATAGCGCTAGACCAAGGAGATTATTTTAGCATCTGAGATGGAGCGCCACACCTACCATCAGCTCCTTACTTTACCGCAAAGATCCCTGTGCTACTCATACGCTGAGTTGGCGAGGACCGGTATCGAACTAGGAACCTAGTGGTTTCTAGCCGAACACTCTACCGACTGGTGTACCATAAGTATGTAAAATCGTCAAATATATTAAAGGAGTAATAAAAAAAAAGAAAAAAAAAGAAAAAAAAAGAAAGAAAGAAAGACAATTTGAAATGGAAACAGTTCCGATAACTTTAAATATTATATTAGAATAAAACAATCTATATATAAATATATAACGCCGGGCATCTATTTATTGAAACAATGAGGATTGTCTAACGTTGCATGCTCCCATTTTGAGTATATTTATTCTATGTTATGACGTTGGATTATGTGTTGGGTAATGTGACTTAAGCAGTGACGCAGTTTTTGTTACAGACAAAAACCGGAAGCGAATCTCCATTATTAATAGATATTGAACAGAATGATGATGATGATGATGATGATGATGATGATGATGAGCTGAGACTTCTGTTCGCTTATCTTCATAGCCACTGTAATTCTGATGTATATATACGAGAGAAATTTAAAAAAAAAGGAGAAATTATCCGCACTCTTGATTTACGGAAGCCGAACTCATCGTGGATGATTTGATAGGCAGAACCAAGACTTACCTGGAGGAAAAAAAATCTACCTTGTCGATGACAACTCGCCAGTTCGCCATTACCATCTCTCAAGCTTGATGACTATTCTCATCAGTGGTAAAGGTTGATGGACATCATGATCCCTCTTTGTGCGTCACGCATGTCCGGCCACCTTTAAACTTCTCTGTCCACTCATACACACTTCTACGCTGTAGTAAAGTGTCCCAGTATTGTGCTAAAATTCTCTGATAAATTACAACCCCTGACACTCTTTCCGACCTAGAAATTAGGTTTCTTCCTTGGTGCACACTGCAAGTGGATGGGGTCATATTTACACAGTAAAAACAGCAAGCAAAGTGGCATGGTCAGACTCAACCATCAATCATGTGACCACAACAGTGTCAACTATTAGCACGCATGCGCACAACTAGCTTGGAAAAGGAATACACTGGAATTGTGCAAGAAACTAAATTTTAGCCATACAACAAAATGGTATATGCGCAAACCAGAATCTGTTCTTAAGAATGAAACGTATAAAATTCCTCGGGACTTTGATATAAAGACTGGTGAGCTTATCCCGACCAGAAGACCCGACCTAATATTGATTAACAAGAAATATAGGACTTATTTTTGCAGTCTCAGTAGATCTTGCTACGGAATTGAAGAAAAACTGAAGAGTGAAAGCGATACCAATTGTCATGTATGCGCTTGGGGCGGTTCTCAAAAGTTTAGAAAACAGACTAGAGGAACTGGAAATCATAGGAAATTTGAGACCATCCAGACTACAGCATTGTTAAGATCAGCTAGACTACTCAGAAGATCAACTTATCTACTAAGAGGAAACCTAGAAAGACGTTGTCACTCCATTGATAGACCATCAGCTTACATTGGTGTAAAAAAATACAATGAGTTAAATGATAATAATAGTCAGACGAGTAAGTCGAACAAGTCATGCTGGACACAACGGGAGAAGCGAAGATAAATTGATAAGTGACTTTCTGCTATTTACACCTATGTACGATCATCATAAACCTACATCAATCAACTCTGTACGGATACTGAATGTTGCGAGGAAGACTCTCCAAGGACGCTGACCGATAGAGGAGGGTGTCGAGAGTGATTTACTGGAATCCGTGTTGTCAGAGTAACACGATGACGCGTTCGGTCAGAATTTACTTTTCAATCAGATGATATTGGATACTGCGCGGTGGATGGCGTTGATTGATACGGACGGTTGGCAAAAAAAAGTGTGTATGTGTGTGTGTGCACATATGTGTGTGTGTGAGAGAGAGAGAGAGAGCGAGAGAGCGAGAGAGAGAGAGAGAGAGAGAGAGAGAGAGAGAGAGAGAGAGAGAGTGTGTGTGTGTGTGTGTCATTGATATCTGTGTTGCCAGCACGACCTGATAATGATGATTATTTGTAATAATTTTAGTAAATTTTAAAAATTTGAAACCTTGGATTCGATTTAATACGGACACTGGTTTCTCATATTAAAAAATATTTAGTTATTTCAAGTAGGACGATGTATAATGTGCAATATTATTCAAGTGGATTTCGTTTTTTTTTATTATATGTATGACACGTTCATTGCATCTTTCAACGAATAATCCACTAAGTGATGAGGAAAATAATTTATCATTTAGAAAGTGTTAATAATAATAATAATAATAATAATAATAATAATAATAATAATAATAATAATAATAATAATAAGAAGAAGAAGAAGACGGAAAAGAAAAAGAATAGCAAGAAGAAAAAGGTGGATGGGGAGAAAAGGAAGGAGAAGGAGTAGGATAAGAATGGAGAGTTTAAAAGAAGAAGAAGAAGAAGAAGAAGAAGAAGAAGAAGAAGAAGAAGAAGAAGAAGAAGAAGAAGAAGAAGGTGGATGGAGAGAAAAGGAAGAATAGGAAGTAGAAGAAGAATGGAGAGGTTAAATGAAGAAGAAGAAGAAGAAGAAGAAGAAGAAGAAGAAGAACATCAACAACAACAACATCATCAACAACAACAACAACAACACTTGGATAAAAGAGGTGTTGAAACATAAAGAAATCTATTTTCACCGTCAAAGAATAAATAAATGTATGAATGAATAAATAGTTATAGAATAAAATTCTCTGACTCATATAATATTCGTCTCTCATCATTTTTGTTTTGTTCTATAATTTTCTCTTGTAAATTCATTTGTTTTTATGTTTGCTCCCCGTCCATTTTCCGATTTAGTTTTTGAAGAGATGTTTAGGTTACGGAGTTATTTACTCTTGAAGAGCTCCCAAGGCGAATTCTTGATTTACTGAACTGCTTTCAACAGTTGATATTGATGGTGGGAATGCGTAAAGAAATGTTTTCATAGTACCTCCGGGAAATCATCTGTGACAAGTGTCTATACGGAATGTGGTTAGATACACAAGTAATTTTTATTGTCATTAAAATTAAAATAGAGGCAAAGTAATAGATAAATGTAGTGGGAAAAAAAAACGAATTGAGGAAGAAAAAGAAGGAAGGGAGATAAGAATAAAAGAATGAATGGTGGACGGAAAAAAAGAAATAAAAAGAAATAAAAAGAAGAAAAGATGAAGGTCACAAGGGGAAAAAGACGAGAAGGATGAAGAAAGAAAAAGAAAGAAATGGTAAGAAGAAAGCAATGAAAGGAGAAAAGAATTGAGGAAGAAAAGAATTGAGGAAGAAAAGAAGAAAGGAATGAATGGTGGACGTAACGAAATAAATAAAAAGAGATAAAAAGACGAAAAAAAAGATGGAGTCCACAAGGGGAGAAAGAAGAGAAGGAAGTAGAAAGAAAAAGAAAAAAAATGGCAAGAAGAAAGAAATGAAAGAAGAAAAGAATTACGGAAGAATGATAAGAAAGAAAGGAATAAGAAAAAAAGATTTAGAAGGAATGAATGAAAGGACAGTAGGAAAGAAACATAGAAGAAAGAAAGGTATGAAGGAAGAAAAACAAGACGAAAAGGATAAAGAAAATAGGGAGACGAAAGAAGGAAAGAAATGTAAGAGAATGAAAGATAAAGAGTAAAGAAAAAGAAGAAAAGCAAAGAAAGAAAAAGTAAAGAAAGCAAGAAGAAATGAAAACAAGACAAGAAAGAAAGAAGAATAAAGGAAGGAACTAAAGAAAAGCAGAGATAATAAAGTTAGAAGGATGGAAGCAAGAAAGATAAACTGAATGAATGAAGGAAGGAAACCGAGGAAAGAGATAATGTAAAAGAAAAGGTAGGAGAATGAAGGAAGGAAAAATAAGGAAGGGGATTTGAGGAAGAAAAATAAAACGTAGAAAAATAATGGGAAAATAAGCAGGGAAAGAAGGAATGAAAAAAACAAAGTAGAAAGGAAGGAAATATAAAAGGAAGGAAATGGGGGAAGGAAAAATAAATCGTAAAAAGAAAAAAATAAAGGGAAAAGAAGAAGGGAAAGAAGGAATGAAAAAAGAAAGTAGCAAAGAAGGAAAGAAAAAGGGAAGGAAGATGGAGGAAGAAAAAAGAAACCGTAAAAAGAAAAAAGAAAATGAAAAGAAGAAGGGAAAGAAAGAAAAAAGAATGTAGCAAAGATGGAAATCTAAAAGGAAAGTATAAAGCAGTGAAAGAAAAACTAAAGAAAGCAAGAATGAAAGATAAAAAGTAACAAACAAGTAAGCTAGGGAAAAGGCTACAAAGAAGGACAACGGAAGGAAAGGAAGGAAAACGAAAAATGAAAGATATAACGGAAAAAGAAAGAAAAAATAAAAGAAAGCAAACAAGAAATGAAGGATAATTGAAGAACGAGCTAATTTAAAAAGAAGTAACGAAGAAAATAAGACCGGAAGGAAATTAACAACGAAGGAAAAGAAAGAAGTAAGAAGGAAAAGAGAATGAAGAGAGAGAGAAAGAAAGAGACTGAAGAAATGTAAAGGTAAGAAAGTCGAAAGGAATGAAGCAAGAAAGAAAATACGAAGGAAGGAAGGAAGAAAGGAAAAAAAAACGAGGAAAAGCAGGAAAGTAAAAAGAAAGAAGGACAGAAGTATTAAATGAAGAAAAATAAGACGATAAAATAATATAATATAGGAAAAATGAGTGAGGAAAGGAGGTAAAGTTCTTATATTATGGTTGGGTAACCTTCCAACGTGGGGACATGTGTGTACATGAAATACCCCGACAAAGTTATAAGATAATAGTAGACTTTATTCCGTGAGCACACAGAGGAATACATATACAGAACAGATACATGAACGCATTATAATGGAAATATGACGTAGGACTTCGTCTAAAGGAATATCACTTACTGATAGCTGGTTGGGGAGTAAAACCCCTTTTAAGCGTAAGGGGAACAAGCGTCTAACCCATGTGAAGTGTTTGCCTGTCCCGGAGAAAGAGGACTCAAAATTCCCTGTCTGCTGCCGAAATACTCTGGCCCCCATCGACAGAAACCAGCAGCAAGGGAAGATAACTCTTCTGGACCCCATATCAATCCAAACAGGGGCAGACAATCGCTACATTGAAATTAAAGGAAAAAAAAGAAAGAAGGAATGCCAGAAGGACAAAAAGAAATTGAGCGAAAGATACAAGGTAAATAGTAGTAAGCAGGTTTATAAGTACCCAGAGAAAAAGCCAAAAATGGAAGGAAGAATAGAAGGAAAGAAAGAAGGCCGAAAGGAAGGAAGGGATTGAAACTGAAGAAAAGAAGGTAGGAGAGAATAAACGAACAGAAGAAATGAAAAAGCGCAAAACTTTAGATTAGGTACGAGTCCAAGTTTCCCCGAAACACAGAGAAAAGAAAAAAATACATCATCCTTTTGTTTGTTTGATGTTGTATACCCACATATCGGGTATAAAATCGAGACAGGAGACACGGGTGATAGACAGAGACAGAGACAGACAGACAACAGACAGACAGACATAGATTGAGACTTACTTGTCGCTTCATTTCTGCTTTACTGCTTCTGCTAACTACTTGTCTAGCTGTCATCTTGTCGTCTTCTAGTTGCTGCCTCTAGCTAAGGGCTTCTTCTGGGCCAACTCTAGCCATTGTAATTAATTGAATGAACTACAAGACTTTTATTTTTTTGATCAAGATTCCATTTAGTCTAACCCATTCTTATTCGCCGCGCAGATGAGAATCAACCTCGCAGTAGCACGTCTACACTGCTTCAATGTCAGGTCGAAACTAAAATCAAAACTAACCAATCACGTGAGGCGCGAGATTCACGCCTCTGGGGTCAGGGTCACCAACAGTCCTGGTATTTTCCCACTGGCTGATCTGAAAATCAATGGTCACTTATTCAGCCACAGGGTTTGTCAAACATTCAAATTCTTTTTCTTTATGTTTTTGCCAGGTGGTTGGTGGGGGTACAATAAAGATTCTAAAATATAGATTGTTTGGAAAAATTAAATAACGACAGGATATTTTTTAGATTTTCATTAATTGATTTTGAAATGTCTATGATCCAAGTTTTAAAAGTGAACGGGGTGGGGGACTTGCTTAGTGTAACGGTAATCATCATAGGAAATGGAATCGGCGTTCAGAGTTCAAATCCCAGACGAAGCTGTTTGTGTTTCACTTTAAGCTAACGTCATAAATTTGACCTTGTGCCATAACTAAGCTTACCTTTATAAATAGCTTTATCAATGAAACAATAAACAAAGTGAAAATAAGGATTATTATCGTTGACTTTTCACAAAAATTATTGTTGGATTATCGTGGTATAAGTTGTACACAAAATCGTCATAGTCTTGCCAACAATGATGGGTATATCTGATATCCATGTACGAGGGTGAGTAAAAAAACGTAATGACATTTTCATGTGAAGTCTTTTTTCTTACATAAGGAGGCTCAGAGCAAGAATCCCACGAATAAGACCCAACTTGCCAATCGACAATGTTTTCCTTCTGCATGACAATGCTTGACCACAAACAAGCATTAAGACAAAGGAGACAGCGCCTCGTCCGGGTGGACAATTTTACCGCTTACTCCATACTCACCAGATTTAGCGCCTTCAGACTATCATCTCTTCGGCTCCATGGAAGAGGGTTTGAGAAACAAACGTTATTCCAGTGACGGGGAAGTGAAATCAATAGTGAAGAAGTGGCTCAATGAACAGTCAACAGAATTTACGGGACTGGGATACATGCTCTCATTCAAAGATGCAACATTGCTATTGAGAGAAATGGTGACTATGTGGAGAAGTAGGGATGTGATACACAGAGGACCAGCTTCATTTTGATGTATGTTACATGTTCCTGTGTTGGTAATTATACCTGTCCTAAACAAAATGGCATTACTTTTTGACTGACCCTCGTAAATACAACAAACGGATATATGGTATCTAGTATTTCTAAACAGAATGGCGTTACTTTTTGACTGACCCCGTATGTTTCTAATTCGGTGTAATACGACGGATTTTTAGGTATTACACTTTTTTATGATAAAGGTTAAGCGAGCAAATTTTACAGATATAATTTACAAACCCACTCCCCTCCCACAGAGACAATTTCCTTCTGTGAGATGTTTCATCATTCTAGTATGTGTAATTGTACCCTAACCCCCTTTTCAAATTACTCCCCTCGAGACATCATGCATTTATCCCATTATCACGTTCTTTTCAATACTGTCCATAGCATTTCAACAGTAATCTTCGCTTTTAGTAAAGGCAGAACTCTCACGGAATCAAATCACGAACATAGGATCTTATAAATCAAACTAAAAAGGCTGCCCTTTGTTGGCCCAATTGAGAGATTAATATCATATATGAAAGCATATACACAAGGTGTGTCATAAATGTATCGGGATTGAGCTGTATTTACCAAGATAGAAACGAACAATGAATGGAACGTTAATATTTTCAGAATACAAGGTGTGTCAAAAAGTTAAAAACCTCGAAACTTTTTGATACACCTGGTTACCATTTCAACCATACTGGCTTCAATATTAGAATTTTCTGAGTAATTACTTGATTGACCCAGACATCCCTTCCTTCTCGTGTGATTATTTCAGTAAAACAACAAACTATCCATCCCTATCAACCGTTACTCTTTGTAAATCCTCTAGACAAAATTTAGTGTCTGCACTGAACTGATTATCGGGTAATTCATTGTCAAATCACTCAGGCCATGTCACCCACCCGCTTCAATTTTTCAGAATTCTTTTTCCAGGTGTGGACTCTGTTAAAGGTAGACAATCCCCAAAATTTCAGCTCATTCGATTAGACCGTGTAAGAACGAACGCAAAAGTGACGTCCTCCTATGGACACACAAGTGTAGGCCAATTAGCAAAAACTTACAATAGGGTAATTCCATGTCAAATCATTCAGAAAAAGGAAAATTGTCACCAACCTACTTCGATTTTTCTGAAATTTTGTCCAGGTATGGCTGAGATAATTTTTGGAATTGGAAGATCCAATTTTGGGGATTATCTACCTTTAACATAGTCCATACCTGGACAAAATTTTGCTAATTGGCCTACACTTGTGTGTCCATAGGAGGACGTCACTTATGCGTTCGTTCTTACACGTTCTAATCGAATACACATACATTTTAAACAGATCTGTTTGACTTATAGTCAGGCGGTCGAATGTAATATTTATCGTCGTAGAAAATGAACACGGCGACCAAATCCAGAACGAGGTTGCCTGCATTTCACATAGGTCTCTTACCACAGCGACAGTGCATCAATGTGTATGATCCCATAGGAGAATGTCACTAATGATGTCGTCCTTACTTCTCCGACAGTACCCAACATGTACTTATCCGTCTTATTTGGATGATTTGTGAGATTAGTGGGTAAGTGGCCGAGTAGGTGCTATTTACAAAACAGGAAGTAGAATTATTGTATAGTTCCCGATAGCATTTTCTCATAGCGTTTATTTAGAGTCACTGTGGTACAACCATACTGTAGTGCGAACATGGTTATAGCTTGGAAAAAATCCCGTTTTAATTTTTTCAGGGAGAATAGATCTAAATATTGTTTATAACCTGACAATCGAAATTCTACAGTTTTTAGAGCAAAAAATGAAAATTAAAAAAAAAATTTTTTTAGTTTATATATTCAAGGGAATTTTTTTGCAATAAATAGTTTCGTGTTTTAACATATTTTTAACGATTTAAATTACTTTTATTGTAGGGGGTGCTATAGATAGAGCCTTAGTTATTAAATACATTTAGTATCTTGGTTTTTCACAGCACAAACCATAGCATCCTACCAACAATGAAATCTACAATGGACTCCGGTATAAGAAAAACAAGAAGAAGGCTTGAACGTATAAACGTAAACATCACCGAATAAATATGCCGGGTGTTTTTAACAAAACTTGCTTCAATATATATATATATAATATATATATATATATATATATAGGGTGTTCGGAATAAATTTACCATATTCATATTTGGTTATTTTTCTCCGTACGTTGGTGGTATTGACACACACTATGCGTCATTTAAAAGCTTGAACCCTTCTTCATTCATATATATATTTACCAACCCCTCCGCACGAGTAGGATACGACACAAGGTCAATTTCTTAAGCGGAGTTTAACAGGTTTGAATTCAGAGTTTTCCTTCTCCTAGACCGGTTGCCTAACCAAGGTTAAAGAGCCCAGTCTGCCCTACTATTTACCCATAGCTGGAGGGAGAGTAGAATTCATACCTTTCCCAAGGGTATTAGCGCTAAGTGAAATGCAATTACCACGTCCAGGATTTGAACTCGGGGCGACGAGTCCATTTCCTATGACTTTAACCATTACACCACGCGCTTTCTCAATTTCTTCTTCATTCATATACGTGATGACAGAATGGATGGCAGGAACCCACCGGAATAATGGAAGAGAATAACTTGCATCATAATGATCTGCGCCAGTCATCAACATAACAGACGATCTGATAGCGTTCGTAAGCAGAATTCCTCGAAAAGCTGCAGAAACCAGTATTGGAGGACCCTCAGATATCTACGTGGAGTTGCTAAACACTGTAGTCAAGCCCTAGATAACAAGGGTAGACAATGGTAGGCCATATGTATGGCAGCAGTATTCGGCCCCCTGTCACAACTCTGGGAAAATTTTAAAATGGTTGTCGGCTAATTTCTACAACTGCACCAGTCCCAATGTTTGGCCTCCGAACTCCCCAGATCTTAACCCCATGGATTATTATGTAAAGGGCGCTGTTGAAAAAGACACCAATCGCCGTGCCAGTACTACAAAAGCCCAGTTAATCGAGATAATTAAGGTAGATTTTAAGAGCCTTCCCAGGGAAACTGTAACATCAGCTTGCTCCAGGATCCGGAGCAGGATTGAGGCTGTGGTCGACGCTAATGGCGATTATTTAGAGTGAAACTTGTTACAGTAGTGTAATTCCGGACCTTTGAATTTCTTTACAATCCATTAAACGTTGTATTTACCAAGCACTTTTTCTTTTTCTAATGAAACCGTAAAATTTCCCGAACACCCTATATATATATATATATATATATATATATATATATATATATATATATATATATTTGAGAATAGCTTTAAAAAGCGTTTGCATTTTATGATATATTAAGATATTTTAAAAAAGGGACTCTTTTTTCAATCATGTCTCAGGAGAATACCGTGATAGACAAGTAAAAGAGGAAATAGTACTGATTGGCAAAACATATATATATATATATATATATATATATATATATATATATATATATTATCTGTGCTTTATTTAAATGTTTATAATGATTATAGTGTAATGAATTTTTTTTATATTTGGAATTTATGAAAGACTTTTCCCTAAATTATAATGACAAGGAAGGAAATCGCAAAATGTTTATGGCGTCAGTTCAATTTTCATCTTAGAATTGTTTTTCGGCGTTCGACTGCTTCCCGCTCAAATATTTATTCCTTTGCAGACGCCATCATCCGAATTTCACAGGCTGTCAATCTGATTGAATAATTTTGACCAATCTAATTGACAGTTCTAATAAATACATTTCAAAATCGATCGTCCCTCCACATTACAGAAACGTCTCCAAACTTATTTTCTTTTTATACATAATTAAGAAGACTTACAAAAAACAGCAGGAGGCGTTGGCCTCTATGTGAACTCAGATAAAACGAAGTTCATGTGTTTTAAGAAAGACGGAGACATGTCCACATTTGATGGCAAGACTCTGGAATTAGTAACCAGATCACATACTTAGGTAGTAATATCTCATCCATAGAAGCTAATGCGAATTATGCATAGGAAATGCATGGACTGCTATAGACAGATTATCAATTATATGGAAATTTGATTTCACTGATAAGATAAAGCAACAATTCTTAGCAGTGCTACTATATGTGAACACTGGATGAAAAGACTCTGACGTTAGTAGACCAGATCCCATACTTAGGTAGTAATATCTCTTCCACAGAAAGTCTTATTATTGCTTTCCTTCGTCAACAAAGGTTAAGAAGGGTTGGTCTACATTGAATGCAGGCATGTTCTTGGCCGACAAGGGCAATGTGGTAGAAGCAGGAATGATCGCAGCGGCTGCAGCTGAATGTCTGGTCAAGTTTTTATGGCATAGTGTAGAGATTCTTCCCCCTGCAACTTTTGTATTTAAGGATGGATTTATGTGTGTCAAAAGATGAGACCAATAATTAATAGTGACAGACGCCAGGCCTTGCAGTTAATATATACATTTTAAGATCGATCTTCGCTTCACATTACATAAACCTCCCCAAACTGATATTTGTACACAATTAAGAATACTTATAGAAGACAGAAACAGGCGTTTGTCTCTACGCGAATTTAGTTAAAACGACGTTCATATGTTTTAACTAAGATGAAGACATGTCCACTCTGGATGACAATATTTATTATTGTATTTTTATTTAGTGTTTTTAAACAATACTAAATTTTAGTTTGAGATATTGATTTATTTACGTTTAACAGTGGCAAACAATATCAACATGGCTTAGTATAATTCAATGCTATTACTATGTAAATTTTAATTTTGAATATTTTCGTGAATATAAATGAAATCTTCATCCTTTTTTGTGCAAGAGCTAGTTTCGGTGATAATGAATGTGTATATATATTTACTTTGTCATTAATTGTTTTATTGTCATAGTTTTATCCGGACAGACATGCATACACACAACTGACCTTTATATATACTAGTAAATATATGCACCCTCTGGGTTCAAGTATTTAAGTTTTAATGTAATAAAATATTATATTAAATTAGAAAGGCTAATGAAACTAAATAAGAATGCAGATAAAATTATTTGAAACAGAGGAGTGTATAATCGAAAAATAGAACAACTGAAACTTACTCTTCAATCACTCTCGTCTTTCATTGCTAAATTTCCCTAATTTAATAAAAAAAAGAATAAAATCAGAATTATTTCTTCTCATGAATCGATTTCTTTTAAGATTTATTGAAGAGATTTTTTATCATATTCATTAAGATAAAACCATACAATTAAAAATCAATAATACTAAGCACATATTTATTAAAATCAAATTATTAATATCAATATGCAAATTAGCCTTCCCGTTCACACTGTAAACTGCTATTTTAGTGTATATATAAATACAATTGCATGTTATTCATTTGTAGATATGATTAACAGTATTAATAATGTAAAACAATTTTATTAGCAATTGAGGTTTAAATGAAAATAAAATCATGGAGAATGTGACGTAAATGACTAAGGGAATTGTGATTTGAGTAGTGATATAGTTTCGGTTACAGACAGAAAATCACACACTCTCCATTATAATAAGATATAGACTAGAAGCCAGCATCACATGTAAAAAAGACCATACGTTGATCCAGCCTGGTAGGGTGCCATAAAAACAAGTGCACAGACACTCTGAAAGAAAAATTAATGTCTCTTATTAAATCCAAAATAAAAAATCCGTGCTGTTACTATTTAAATTTAATCTTTTAATTATCTTCACAAATATAAATCAAATCTTCATTATTTTTGCTCAAAAAGCAAGATCTGGTGACAATGTATGTCTATACATAATTAGTTTGCCGTTAATTGTTTTATTTTCGTAGTTTCGACCGGACATACATGCATACACACAACTTCCCTTTATATATGTACTAGAAGCGGCTACCCAGCGTCGCCTAGGTAGAGGGGGATGCAAAAAAAGGTTAGTCCCACAGATCCATTATAATTGAATCGCGAGTTGGATCCCCGTAGTATGCCCCATTAAAATCCCTATGTAAAAAAAGACCTTGTATTGATCCAGCCACTCTGAAGAGAAAAATCAATGTCTACTATTAAAAATATTAAATGCAAAAAAATAAAAATAAAAATAAAAATAAATCTAGGCTGTTATCTAAATTTAATTTTAAAAAAATTATCTTCGTGAATGTAAATTAAATCTTCATTATTTTTGCTCAAAAACCCAGCCCTGGTGATATTTAATGGGTATTTACTTTGTCGTTAATTGTTTTATTTTCGAAGTTTCCTCAGAACATACAGATTCACACAACTTCCCTTTATATATGTATAGATAGATAAATAGATAGATAGATAGATGGTCGGATATAAATTTTTGGGAAGTTTTTACAACACATAGATAGTTTCTTGAATGTGATCGTCAATGAATGCTGTTTATGCAAATAACGTCTTTATTCCCTTTCGAATTCCTACGCTCGAGACCCCAGGGATATATCCTAACGTTCCTCATACTTTTCAAAAAAGTCTTGAAGGTCTTCTTTCGGGATCCTTATCAGCCGCCATATTAGCGTTATCATTCGCGTTGTAAGAAGGCAAAAGTCAAAGCGAATTAAGTATCGTACGGGGGATTGCTTGCAGACCTTCTGTTCGACACAATTATGGTGGTATCCGCAATTCAATAGTAAAGCAACTGATAGACTAACTTGCTATCCATTACAATATATATATATATTACCAACCCCTCTTCACAAGCAGGATGTAACACAAGGTCAATTTCTTAAGCAGAGATTAACAGGTTTGAATTCAGAACTTTCCTTCTGCTAGACCGGTTATCTATCCAAGGTTAAAGAGCCCTGTCTGCTCTATTATTTACCCTTAGTTGGAGGGGGGTAGTTGTATGCAAAGCTTTCCCGAAATGAAATGAAAACTAGCCTTGTCCAGGATTTGAACTCGGCTCAACGAGTCTATTTCCTACGACTCTTACCATTACTCCAAGCGCCTCCATTACAATATAGTAGGACTTATCTTTATTTGAAAAAGCAGTATTGATATTACGGAGACCACATGGGGATTATTCCAATAATGTCTTGACAAGAAGAGAAACGGTGTAGATCTTTTAAATATTATATCTTTAAAAAAAACTCCCAGAGTAATGTTAACATTTTTAAAACACCGTGTATATTGCACTCATGTCTTTCTTGTATTTTTAGGAGGTATCCGTGGCGTAATGTTCTCGTCGAACGAAATGGACACGGCGAGTTCAAATCCTGGACACGACTGGTTTGATTTTATATGGCACTAATACCCTTGGGAAAGGTATGAATCCAACTATTGTCCCTCCAACTATGGATAAAAAGTAGGGCGGACTAAGCTCTTCAGCCTTATTACGGCAACTGTTCTAGGAGAAGGAAAACATTGAATTCAAACTTGGTAAACTCCGCTTAAAATTTGATTTTGTATCACATCCTGCTCCTGCGGAGGGGTTGGTAAATACATATTGCATTCTTGTTAATTATGCCCCGAAATATTTATCCTTGTTATTATCATCAAGTCTTGGATTTTTAGATAAAGATTAAGGGGGTGGTCCACGTTGAATACAGGCATGTTCGTGACTGATAAGTCCAACACAAGAGAAGTAGGCATGTTTGTTGCAGCTGGTCAAAGTTTGATGGTTAACAAGCTAGTCACATAGGCCAATTACTACTGAATAACGAGTTCGATCCTTGGTGGATGTCCAATACTTGTAACCTCATGACGCCTCCTACCCGTGGCGAACGGGTTGTGTAAATACCAACATTGGCACACCATTTTGGCCGACCAAATAAAAACTTACATTTATCATGTCTGTGCGAGCACCGGATGCGATGTAGAAGAGCTGTCAAGTGTCAATGTCCAAAGAGAGAGAGAGAGAGAGAGAGAGAGAGAGAGAGAGAGGGGGGAGATACAGGGATAAAGACAATAAGAGAGACAGAGAGAAAGAGAGAATGGAATCCATGCTATCAGCCAGATGATGATGATGATGATGATGATGATGATGATATTTCCGGTCGTATAGGCAAGGCGTGGTCGTTCGTATATTCTCCATGCCGGAGCCGTCTTTATTAAGCCAATCAGATTAATGAAACGATTGCATGTCGCTAGGATCTGTTACTTAAACTCAATAAATGTCCGCTAACGACAACTTCCCAACATTAACTGAAATTAATGAATAAGCCAACAGGACGCGTTGTAGGATGTTAACGGATATTCATTTCTGGGCAGGAAATGCGGCTGATAAAAGGCGGCAATAGTTGTTTTTTTTTTTAATTCTCCTTACTTTATGAACAAACAAACAAACAAACAAAAATACACTGCTTCTCCATAGCAGCAGACTTCACACAAAAGACTTTAAATCAGCTGTTTTGATGGCTTAATAGAATTTTGACACGGTTGTTTGTGAGCCGCTTCAAGATTCCGGTTTTTCAAATCCGGTTTTGTCTAAAAAGCAAACAGAAACAGAAGGTCATCAGTCAGTCCAGCGAACTGGGCAATTTTCACATTTGAGTTTGACAAAAAACCAAAAAACAAAAAACAAGTGCAAAACCAAATCAAACCGGCCTGTCGGCTGTGGGCGTTAGAATATACCGGCTGTATCTCTGCAGAAAGATAAGACTCCCCCAATGGGGCCACCTGTTGGCTGTGGGTGGCAACTTGTGATGTTTAAGGATGGAACCCTGGTGGCTGAGCAGTCCATGACAGACAACACTCCACTATTCCTTTACTTAGGCTAGAGAGGCGGTTGGAAATGCCTCCTTGAATCTATCGGCTGGCCATGTCAAGCCCTAGAATCTATATGATTGTCCCAATACTATTGACCTATGGCAACCCCTAACCCTTTTTTTTATATGGGTGCTAGAAGGTGGTGGCTGAGGGTCTTCCTGTCCTGGGTATGACGTTAAACTCTATCTGATGGTTCAATTTCTGGAGGTCTGGGGAATGTGAATCACCCCTTTATCATCATTGCTTCCTGGTCCACTCTCATCCGGAGTGGTAGTACCTGTTAGGGTCCCATCTATAGGTTAAATAGAAAAATCTGTTTATAAAAATTGAGTATCCATTAAAAATGAATTCATTTCAAAACTTTGTAGGCATTAAATAGCCAACTGAGGTTAATAGGTCCTAAAACAAAACAAACCAAGACAAAAAAAACAAAGAAAAATAAAACGGATCGTAAAAATCCGAGCGTCATACGTAATTGGGTTAAATATACACTAACATTGCTGGCCGAGATGTTCGCCGATAAAACAGACAAAAAATGTGGATATATTTTAAAATATGACTTGGATGATATCAGGGCTCCACTCTAACCTTTTTTTAATCATTGTTCCAGAACTGTCTCGAAAAGCAATTTTATCAGTCCCGAAACAATTTTAAACTGTCCCAAAATAAATTATTTTTCTGTTCTTCTTTTACTTTGATATCATCTTTAATTGTTTGTAGTGTAAGGAAAACATTAAAAAGTTTAGAAAATAAATAATATATTTATCTACTAAATAGGCAAGTTCTGGTTCCCGTGTTTTATTTTTTGAAGAAACAATGAAAACTTAAGGTAACATAGAATAATTATTTCTCTGTATTTTCGAGATGAGGCATGATTATTATTTGTATTATTTGTATTATTGGGACTGTTGGCTTCATCTTTATTGTTATTTGTACAACGTTTTGAGTCAAGAAATACCTAAAGAAGGCCGAAACGTTGATAAATACCAATAAAGGTGAGGAAAACAGTCCGAATAATCCAAAAATACAAAGAATTATTATTTTGAAAAGAAAAGATAATAGAATCTTTAGCTTGTATAAAAACAATAATTAATATTAAACAAAGTCAAAAAAAAAATTTTTATAATGGAGAATGTGTGTCTGTGATTGCAAGTGAAATTACCTCACTACCAACATCAACATTTCCTTAGTTATTTACGTTATATGATAATGGTTATTACATAATCATTGTTTAATCTTTATTAGCATTTTATCTATTAACAATGCATATATTAAGTTCTAGCTGAGATCAATCTGCCTCAAAACAGCCCATATTATTAATGTGCATAAAATTCTACGATGTATGCTATTTATCATTAAGATATAAATGATTAATTAAGATACATGGAATATGGTGTCAATAATCTGCATACTGGTTCTTATAAAACCATGTTAATGAATAATTACTTGGTGTTAATGATTTCTAATATTATTGTTTTATTCTCAAACGTATTAAAAGCAATCCTATGTATAATTCTATATGGAAACTGAAGATGACATGAAATCCATTTGTTTGAAAATAGCAATGCAGGAAATACATTCTTGGCAATGTTAATTATTGAAATTGACTTTGTAGAAAAGACTCACAATTTAATTGCAACATCTCTGGAAACATATCACTCCTTCTATTAAATTAAAATATTGTGTCATTAAATTACAACATTTTTTATGAAAGTGTGGGGGATAGTACGTTTCAAAATACTAATGCATTGGATCATTTGTTCTGCTTCATCAGCCCTGTCGGCTGCGGCTTTAGAATACACAGACTGCACCTCTGCATAGGAGTGAGAACCTCCCCCCCCCCAATAGGGCCACCTGTTGATCGTGGGTGACGACAGGGGATGCTTATGGATGGAATCCCGGTGGATGAGCAGTCCATGATATGCAACACTCCTGTTTTGATCATATTGGTACTAGAAGTAGGTGGCTGAGAGTCTTCATGTCCTGGGTATAACGTTAAACTCTAATTGATTATGAAGTTCAAATCCTGGAGGACACCTTCATTACCATTGCGTCCAGTTCCACTCAGATCCGGAGTGGTAGAATCTGTTACGGTCTCATCTATGAGTTAAATAGAAAAAATGTTTACAGAAAAATATTGAGTTTAAAAACATTTCTTCAAAACTATCACTACGAATCTTTCAAAACTTTGCCGGTATTAGATGACCCGCTGAGGGTGATATGCCGTAAAACAAAATAAACCAAAAGCTAATATTCAACTTCGACAGTATCTCTTAAACACACACAATAGAGAAACTACAAGCTATAGGATCATTTAATTTACATACCTAAAACAAATATCAGCAGAAATATAGATATTCAGATCAGTTTACAGTTTAAATACAGTTTCTTTAGAACTCTACAAACGGTTGGGCATGATTACTTGAAAGGAAACATGGTTCCAACAAAGAAACTGCCGACTAAAACCATTAAAAGGATCGTAAAATTCATACAAAAGGACAATCCACAACGAAATTAGACGAAAGACGTTAGTTATTCCCAGTCAACTGTGTCTAAAATTTGGTGCAAAATTTATTCAAGATTATAAAAGGAAAAGATTCTGGTAGACCACGGAATGCATCAAAGTGCCGGGATGAAAAAACTCAAAGCAAAATTCTTTGAAGATAGAACATGTACAACAAAACGAATGTAAAGTAAATGGGTCGAAACTGGTTGGCAATGTTTGTGATCGAAATGTTAAAACTTAAATACTTGTGCACGAAGGACGCATATGTTTGCTAGTATTTCTAATTGGTGAGACAACATTACAGAGCATAAGAAATGAAATTAAATTTGATTATAATACGAGGGTGAATAAAAAAAAGTTATATGAGGGTGAATAAAAAATTAATGCCATTTTGTTTAGGACAGTTATAATTACCAATACAGGAACATGTACCATACATCAAAATAAAGCTATTCCTCTGTGAATCACATCCCTTCTCCACATAGTCACCATTTCTCTAAATAGCAATGTTCCATCTTCAAATGAGACCGTAAAAAATTTGTTGACTGTTCTTTGAGCCACTTCCTTGTCATTGGAATAATGTCTGCCTCTTCTTGGTCCCATAAAACAGGCAAACGTTATTCCAGTGGCTCAAATAACAGTCAACATATTTTTACGAGGCAGGGATACATGCTCTCATTTGAGTGGAACATTGCTATTGACAGAAACGGTGACTATGAGAAGTAGATGTGATCCACAGAGGACTAGTTTCATTTTGATGTATGATACATGTTCACGTGTTGGTAATTATACCTGTCCTAAACAAAATAGCATTACTTTTTTACTCAGCCTCGTAGTTTTATACTAATTCATGTAAAAGCTTAACAACAATCCATACCAAAATAGAATTTACTTATTTTATTTACAGGCCAAAATTAAAAAAATACTATACGGCCTCTATTCGTAACCACGTGTAAAATAAACAACCTTTTTCATATATTTGGAAGAATTTAAAAATAAACCATCCCAAACTGATGTAAACATCGGGTCAAATATTTAGAGCCGATAATATCTACGTAGAGAAATGGTGGTTGGCTGAATATCGTTTCCTAATAAAGAATAAGAAAATATTTATTCATCCTACGGGTAGGAATTGACGCGAAGTCACAAGTATTGGGCATCCAGCAGGGACTGAAGTGACTTTTCATTAGTGATAGATCTGTGAGATTAGCTTTCTAAGCATTACACCACGACGTTAAGGCATCCTGGTATAAAATAGATGTGAGAATAATTCGTGATGAGGTAATAACAAGAACATTTCATTTCCTGAGTATTCTCAGAGGTAATGTAATACTACATGACAATGAGTCCGAAGAATATATATATATATATATATATATATATATATATATATATATTACATTTTTACTTGAAGCCACTTACAACGCATGTATCGCATAAAATTCGATACTTTTTCTTATAGAAAATGAACTTGACAAGTGTAATCCCAGCAAAGGATGGATCGGTGTGTAGAATACCGTACAGACTGTTTCGACTTTATTAAGTCTCATCAGCGGTATATACTAACGATTTCCCTCCGACAGAATTCGAAACCGGGACTTCAGCAGACACAGTGAAACACTAGTGAAACACTATATCGCCTCGGCTACAGTACACAGCTGACCATTCCAGCGAAATTAAGCTTGTCAAATGATACTACACGCCTCTACCATATATATATATATATATATATATATATATATATATATATATATATATATATATATATATATATATATATATATATATACTCTGCGCGAGCAGGATGCGACATAAGGTAAATTCCTTAAGCGCAGTTTAACAGGTTCAGATTTCTTAAGCGTAGTTTAACAGGTTTGGATTCAGAATTTTCCTTCTCATAGACTGGTTCCCTAGGCAAGGTTAAAAGACGCAGTCTGCCCTACTATTTACCCATAACTAGAGGGAGAGTAGTTGGATAATACCATTTCCAAGTATATTAGCAATATGTAAAATGCAAACAGTCTCGTCCAGGATTTGAACTCAGGTCGACGAGTCCATTTCTTACGATTACATCACGCGCCTCCCTCAGCTTAATTGCCTTATATGAAAGGAAAGGTGCTAGGTGAAATGGTTAGAGTCGAAGGAAATGGGGTCCATTGACCCGAGTTCAAATCCTGGACGAGGTTTGTTTCTTGATTCCAATCGTGTAGTCTTAGTGTCGGATGCTATCAGCATATGATCCAGAGAATATTTTAAAGGATCAATCCAATGATGGATACTCGATAAGGATTTTTTTTTGATAATGTTGCATAGCCCGGTCCATGGTTATTTCCTTTTACACCTATTGTTCCTAAATCGGGGAAAAGATGGACACATCTTACGAATGACATTTGCTCTGGAGATGCTATTAAGAAAACAGCGTGATCCGTGAATTCCCAATTGTTGCTGCGGGTGGGGGTTGGTGGTGGTCAAATGCCATCTATTCTCATCTGTTTTGTGTTAATTGGAAAATACATGAACATCTTCTGTGGTCTTCAGATGCCACTGTGAGAAAATGACTTCTCTGTGATGGAAGTAAGCACCCCCCGTGACCTTTTCTCTTTTATATTCATTTTTATTTTATTTTCATCCAATCTGTACGCCGCGGGATTTTGGGAATTTTTTTCGGAGCCAAATTCCTCTACATATTCATTCTGATTAGCTGAATATGAGTGCTATATTTATAACAGGTTGTGCTCAATATTATTGATAGAGCGTTTGAGATAAGGTAGCGTGGATATGGAGTCAAAACCTGTTTATTAACAGTTCCTTTCCTATACGATTATCAGACCAAAATAGATTTTGGTCTGAAGATCGCACTGTAAACAACTATTTTGTTTTATATATAAATACAATTGCATTATATTAGTATGTAAATAAGGCCAACAGTATTAATAATATAAAATAATTTTATTAATAATTGAGGTTTAAATGAAAATAAAATCATGGA
>CM042154.1:102668569-102671069 GCA_023376005.1 Doryteuthis pealeii
TATATAAAGATAAATCTAACGAGTCAGACGAACCTCTACATTAGTTTCGCATAAGAAGAGCTTTATGCGAAACTAATAGTAGGTTCGTCTGACTCATTAGATTATCTTTATTATTGGCTCTACTTAGGTATCGAGCACTTTTTACTTATTAGCTTTAGTCTCCTAGCGGTTATATGAATATATATATATATATATATATATATATATATATATATATATAGTGTATTTTGGCAGCATTTCTTTTATACAATTTTTTGAACTGTACAGACAATTTCTGTCGGACAAGTCTTTGGTTGATCCGTTCCAATTTTCGGGCCATCTTTCTGGTGTCGGGGTGTAATTGGTATAACAGTCCACCAAAGGTTTCAAAACGAGCGCTTTCGGCAATACAATTTGTCATCCTCAGGTTGGAAACGATGGTATGATTTCATGTCTCGTTTTTAACGAGAACGATTAGTAGCGAGAAATTAGAAGTGGGAAGTAATATCCATTGGTAGTAGGAGGTTGTAGGAATGGTAGTGGTTCGAGCAGCGTTGAAGTAGTGATTTTTTTGGGGGGGGCACAAGTTGTGAAAAGGGGAGGGTATAGTGGAAGGAGGATAGGCGGAAAATTATAAACATTTGAGAATATGTTGACTTATTTCAAAGTTTTTTGTATATATATATATATATATATATATATATATATATATATATATATATGAGTAGGATATAACAAAGGTCAATTTCTTTAGGGCAGTTTCCATCTTTTAAAACTGGTTGTCTAATCAAGGTTAATGAGCCCAGTCTCCCTACTATTTACCATAGCTAGAGGAAGAATAGTTGTATGCATACCTTTACCAAGGGTATTAGCAAGATGTGAAATAGGCACGGCCTCGGGTCGACGAGTCCAATTCCTACAACGATAACCATTGAACCACGCACCTGAGACTCTCTGAGTAATAACTATTCTCTGCTAGTCAAATATAAAAGTTATATCTACAGATATTATCTTATACTAGCAAATATATGCACCCTCCGGGTGCAAGTATTTAAGTTTTAATGTAATAAAATATGTATTAAATTAGAACTAATGAAACTAAATAAGAATACAGATAAAAGATTGAAACAGAGGAGTATAATTATAAAAGATTTGATATAATAAAAATGGGACAACTGAAACTTACTATCACTTCAATCTTTCATTGTTATTTTTTCTAATTTAAGTATTTAGTTTAAGAGGAATAAAGAAAATAAATTGACAGTTATTTTATCTTGTTATGGTTTCATTTAAGATTCATGAAGAATTTTGCTTATATTCATTAAAATAAAACCAAACAGTGAATCAATAATACTAAGCACATATTATTAAATTCGATTTTTTAATATTATATGCAAATTAGCCCCCGTTTACAAAACTATTTTTGTTGTATATATTATAATGCATGTTGTTAATATGTAGATAGTTAACTATTTAAGTTATGACATTTTATTAATAATTGAGGTTTAAAAAAATAAAATCATGGAGAATGTGATGTCTATAACTAAGAAATTGTGACTTGAGTAAATATAGTTTCGGTTACAGACAGAAAAACACACAATCTCCATATAATAAGATCTCTAATAATAAATGCGAAGGTCATTGTATTACATCTATTTCAACTTTACTTCTTGGGCCCTAGTCCAACATATAATACCATTTTAGAATCAGGCCGACTTCATAAACAAAATAAAAACATTCGTTGTTGAATCAGGACCCGCTGTTTTGAAATTTTCGATTCACTAGTTCGGATTACTATATCCATATGGCCGGTTTAGCTTAGCCGGTAGAGCATTCGGCTTTGAATCACAAGGTTCTTGGTTCGATACCGGCCCTCGCCAACTCAGCGTATGGGTAGCACAATGATCTGTGCGGTAACGTGAGGATCTGATGGTAGGTGTGGCGCCCCCACCTCAGCGGCTAAAATAATCTCCTTGTCTAGCGCTAGGATATACTCCCTCGCTCTCTGGCTGATAACGACATTAGGCCGACCCGAGGACTTATTGTATATATATATATATATATATATATATATAATATGCTTAATTGGAGTCGTATAATCGGGAATACCTATTAAATGTATGGCGATCTATAGGCTGATTACAGAGGTTGAGATTTGAGAGAGAGACGAGAGAGAGAGAAGAGAGAGAGAGAGAGAGAGAGAGAGAGAGAGAGAGAGGAGAGAGAGAGAGAGAGAGAGTCATGTGAATCCTTGCTGTCAGCACGATATGATAATGATGAACATTATAATGATGTAGCATAACAGCTTCCTGATCCTCTTTTAGCGTGCCAGAACGGTGGAAAAGAAAATGAAAAAAACTTGTCTAAGGCGTGACCGTTAGGTGACGAGATTTCGAAAGCGAAACTTCAAAACAGAGATGCCATCAATTGGTCTATGCACATTTGAAAAAAAAAAAAAAAGCACTCCCCCCAAAAAAAAAGACAAAAAAAAAACCCTGAAAATGTTTATGCGAGCATTTAA
>CM042154.1:102673569-102706069 GCA_023376005.1 Doryteuthis pealeii
TTAAAAAAGAATATCTCAGGAGAACTAGAAAACTTCTAGAAACCAAACTTAACAGCAGAAATCTGATTAAAGGAGTCAATACCTGGGCTGTCCCCATTATAAGATACTCATGACCATTCTTAAAATGGACAAAAGAAGAACTCAGACAGATTGACCAATGACCATCACAAGGCTCTCACCCTAGAGACGATAGAGACAGATTATATGTGTCTGGAAAGGAAGGGGGAAGAGGTCTTGCTAACATAGAGGAATGCGTAGAAACCACAATCCAACAACTTGAAGATTACACAAGAAAGAGCAAAGACAAACTGTTTATGGCGGCCAACAATAGTAGAAGTGACAGATGGACAAATAGAAAAACAACAAAGACTAAACAACAAAAATGGGAAGAAAAACAATTATATGGACGCTTCAAGCGACAAATAGAAGAGGTTGCACATAACAAGACTTGGACATGGTTAAGAAAGGGAAACCTCAAAAGAGAAACAGAATCACTTATAATTGCTGCACAAAATAATGCCATAAGGACAAACTATATCAAAGCGAAAATTGATAAGACCCAACAAAATAGTAAATGTAGACTTTGTGGTAATATAGATGAGACTGTAAACCATATACTCTGCGAATGTAGCAAACTAGCACAACGAGAATACAAAACTAGACACGACTGGGTTGGGAAGGTGATCCACTGGGAATTATGCAAAAAATTAAAATTTGACTATACTACAAAATGGTATATGCATAAACCAGAATCTGTTCTTGAGAACGAAACGCATACAATTCTCTGGGACTTTGAAATAAAACGGATCACCTTATCCCAGCAAGAAGATCAGACCTAGTGTTGATAAACAAAAAAGAAAGAACTTGTCACCTGGTGGATTTTGCAGTGCCAGCAGATCACAGGGTGAAGCTAAAGGAAAATGAAAAAATGGACAAATATCTAGACCTTGCCAGAGAACTGAAAAAGTTATGGAATATGAAAGTGAAAGTAATACCAATTGTAGTTGGTGCACTTGGAACAGTCCCAAAAGGATTAGAAAAGGGTTTGGAAAGTTTGGAAATCAGAGGAAGGATTGAAACCATTCAGAACACTGCACTGCTGCAATCTGCCAGAATACTCAGAAGAGTCCTGGAGACTTGCTGTCACTCAGATTCCAGTGAAAGACCATCAGCTAATGCTGATGTGAAAACTCAAAAAGATCAAATAATAATAATAAATAATAATAATTATTATTATTATTTTGTTTTCACACATTTTGAGTTTTTCACATCAGCGTTAGCTGATGGTATTTCATGGGTTTCTGAGTGACAACAAGTCTCCTCAGGTCTCCAGGACTCTTCTGAATATTCTAGCCGATTGCAGCAGTGCAGTAGTCAGGATGGTTTCAATTCTTCCTCTGATTTCTAGATCCTCCAGTCTTTTTTCCAAGTTTATTGGGACCGTTCCATATGCACCATCTACAATTATTATCACTATCACTTTCATGTTCACAGCTTTTTCAATTCTCTGGCAAGGTCCATGTATTTATTATTATTATTATTATTATTATTATTATTATTATTATTATTATTATTATTATTATTATTTACTCCAGGAGTCTTCTAAGTATTCTAGCTGATTTTAACAGTGCTGTGGTCTGAATGGTTTGGATTCTTTCTCTGCTTGCTTAATGCAGATTTTCTATTCGTCACTGAAATCAGTTTCCTTCAATTGTCCACTTTCAGGTTAAAGTATGAAAAATGCTAATAAAGCGAGATGGGAAATATACATAGAATTGAACAAAACTTCAAATCCTACAAATAACCGTAATATTTAATTTCACAAATGATTTCTGCTATTCAACTTAAAATATAATTTTATATAACTCGACAAAACAACAATAGATGAAGTTGAGGATAAAATGTTTTAATAATCACTGTTACTGTTCTTACTTAAATTCACTTGATCATTAGAATACAAAGCTGATGTTTCTTCATTTTTTGTGATTGATCTTGTAATGAGCTTCGAGATTATACGTAGCTGCAATGCATACAAATTACATATAGGACGCGATCTTTAGCCCACTTTAAACTATTTTTTTCTGTTTATATCTTAGTGCTGGTTTTCGTATGGATTTTCATTAAGTAAATAATATTTCATACAGCCGATTTCGTACATTTCGATCACAAACATTGCCAACCAGTTTCGACCCATTTACTTTACATTCGTTTTGTTGTACATGTTCTATCTTCAAAGAATTTTGTTTTGAGTTTTTTCATCCCGGCACTTTGATGCATTTCGTGGTCTACCAGAATCTTTTCCTTTTATAATCTTGAATAAATTTTGCACCAAATTTTAGACACAGTTGACTGGGAATAACTAACGTCTTTCGTCTAATTTCGTTGTGGATTGTCCTTTTGTACGAATTTTACGATCCTTTTAATGGTTTTAGTCGGCAGTTTCTTTGTTGGAACCATGTTTCCTTTCAAGTAATCATGCCCAACCGCTTGTAGAGTTCTAAAGAAACTGTATTTAAACTGTAAACTGATCTGAATATCTATATTTCTGCTGATATTTGTTTTAGGTATGTAAATGAAATGATCCTATAGCTTGTAGTTTCTCTATTGTGTGTATCTTAAGAGATACTGTCGAAGTTGAAGATTAATTTGTTTTGATTTATTTTGTTTTACGGCATATCACCCTCAGTGGGTCATTTAATACCGGCAAAGTTTTAAAAGATTCGTAGTGATAGTCTCGAAGAAAAGTTTTTAAACTCACTATTTTTCTGTAAACATTTTTCTATTTAACTCATAGATGAGACCGTAACGGATTCTAACACTCCGGATCTGAGTGAACCTGAATGCAATGGTAATGAAGGGGTGCTCCACATTCCCTAGACCTCCAGGACGGGAATCTCATCATCAATTAGAGTTTAACGTTATACCGTGGGCATGAAGACTCTCAGCCACCTACTTCTAGTACCCATATGATAAAAACAGGAGTGTTGCATGTCATGGACTGCTCATCCAGCGGGATTCCATCCTTAAGCATCCCGTGTCGCCAGCCACGATCAACAGGTGGCCCTATTGGGGGGAGGGTCTCACTCCTATGCAGAGGTGCAGTCTGTTTATTCTAAAGCCCCACCGACAGGGCTGATGAAGCAGAACAGATGATCCAAGGCATTAGTATTTTGAAACGTACTATCCCCCACACTTTCATAAAAAATGTTGTAATTTAATGACACAATATTTTAATTTAATAGAAGGAGTGATATGTTTACAGAGATGTTGCAATTAAATTGTGAGTCTTTTCTACAAAGTTAATTTCAATAATTAAAATTGCCAAGAATGTATTTCCTGCATCGCTATTTTCAAACAAATGGATTTAATGTTATCTTGAGTTTCCTTACCATGTTTTTACCTTCATAATTAAAACTAAAAAACAACAACAAAAACGCAAAAGAAATCAATAGTTTCTCGCGTAATTCGAACGATGACTTGAAAAAAACCAATGAGTGAAAGTGAAAGTGAAAGTCAAAAACTGAGAGACACACCTACAAGAATGTTACATACCCGACCTATAAAAAATAATGTGTATGTCCCCATCCTCATAAATACGGAAGTATTATGCTGACTAAGTAGTCTTATACCACATGCAGTGGTTTAACTTTTTTAACACCGCTGGTAAATTCCGATGACTTTGATCCAACTCTACACTACAGATTTCACTTGTTCGTCACTGGAATAATCACTATCATCCATTCGGCCCTATGAATGCGGGTTTGAGAGGCAAACATTATTCCAGTGGCTCAAAGAACAGCCTTTTTAGAATTTTAGGGGGAAGGGATACATGCTCTCATTAGAAAGTGGAACATTGCTATTGAGAGAAACGGTTGGTATGTGGAGAAGTAGGGATGTGATCCAAAGAGGACCAGGTTCATTTTGATGCATGATACATGTTCCTGTGTTGGTAATTATACCTATCCTAAACAAAATGGCATTACTTTTTTTACTCATCCTCGTACAAAAACCGATTCATTTAGCAGTGATCCTATCGGTGACGCCATGTTGTTGTAAAGTGTATCGTAGAGGTAATACCCCCTTTCCTTTCACCGAAGTCTCTGTAGTCGTTTGGCATTTTGAATATATAAAATAGGGTAAGTCAATTTTGCATATCTCATAACAGCTACCAAGAAAAATTAGTTTGTGGGTAGGGAGGAAACTATAGATCCATACCTTATTCAAGTGCTAAATGAAACGCAAATAGCCTGGTCCCGAATTTGAACTTGTCGAGCCTATTTCTTACAATGTTAAACTTTAATTAAAATCCAGTGTATCGAGAGGTCCACGTCGCTGATAGCTAAAATGCAGGACAACGATATTGTAGTAAGCGTTCAAACTCAAATAACGCAATTACAGTTACATTGCGCTAATACCCATCGAGAAGGTCTGCACCCACCCATTCTTGAAAAGGTATGCATCAAACTTATGGGTAAGAGAGAATGGAAGACCAGGCTCTTCATGACAATTGCTGTATAAGAATTAAAACTCTGAATTCAAACCTGTTAAGCTTCGCTTAAAAATCAACCCTGCATTACATCCTGCTCATGTGGGTTGGAACCTTACTACTAGATGCAGTTTGTCCTACCCATGACTCTAAGACCTTTAGCCCTCGCCTTCTAGTGCATGTATGATAAAAAGGGTTAAGGCTTGCCATAAGGGCAAAAGAGTTTGTAAAATCATATAGGTGCTCGGGCATGAGGTGACAAGCTGATTGATCAGAGGACGCTTCTTTGAACATCAGTCTAGCCTAAGTAAAGGCCAAAGGGGAGTATTGCATGCCATCGACTGCTCAGCCATCAGGATTCAATCTTTATGCATCACAGGTCGCCACCCACTGCTGGGTGGTGGTCTTACGCTTCTGCAGAGGTACAGTCATCGTGTTACATAATTCATTGGCAGCTTATGAATAATGTACGTACCTGTAGTAAGAATATGTGAATCAGGGTCCGTTAGATTCAGAAGAACGGGGGTTCAGTGGAAAGTTACCATGGCCGATGATTGGCAACTGGTGGCATTCCGCTTGACCTTCAGGAAGCACGCGATTACAGGCGTGAGAAGTTTAGTTTCAGATGCCAGCATAATTTTGTCGAGAGCGGACACTGTTGTCGGCTCTCGAGATGTTGCTCCTCCTCCACTGCAGAAGATGGGCTGGGTTGTTGAAATAAATCTTTATAAGAAAAACAACCAAGTCTTGTTGAGTTAATTAAAACAAGAAATGACAGCCGGAAAAGAAAGAAGTAGAATCAACCCGAGGAGTCAGTCCTGAGAAGAATATGGCGGCCGACGAGTTAGCAGGAACCAGTAAGCAGAGTGTAACAAATAAGACCCCTCATACCATCTCTACTCTCTCTCTCTCTCTCTCTCTCTCTCTCTCTCTCCCATTATATATACCCGATGTCTTATAAGGGGTATATAACACTAGCTTTTGTTGATTAGTTTTGTTGATAAAGTTATTTCAACAAGAAATGACCAGCCGAAGAAATAAAGAAGAACCAAACTTTAACAGAAAACTCTGAAGAGAAATAAGCCCAACAAGAGAAGATGGTCGAACAGGTTAGCAGGAACCCGTAAGCAGAGAGTAACAAGTAAGACGCCTCATCCCATCTCTACTCTGTCTGTCTCTATCTTCCATTATATACCCGAGATGTGGTATACAAGTTATATTTTACTGCCCCTATAGAATCATAATCTAATATATTGATCAGATTCAGCAAACCACTATACATTAAAAGAAAAAAAACTGTGCTGACTTTTGTAACATTGGCACTAAGATGTCTGCGAGATCAAAGAATTACCATTTTTTGATTAATTTCCTTTATGCAAAATGGGAAATCCTTAAATACTTTAAACAGAAACTTCTAACAATTTGTCGAAGGAAATATTTTTATGAGCCATGATATCAACGTTTATCTTGCCCATTTACAGACTTTCGACTTTTCTCTGACCTACTTTATCCCACAGGTCATCGGATCATCAGGTCATCAGATGTTATGTTTCTCTTTCATGTTTTTACTGCCACTAGTAGAAAGCATGGAATTAACATACGCAGAGGATGTCCATTTATTTTAAAAATTTATATTTAGTAATATGTAAACTAATAAGATTCAAACCTTTTTTTTAATTTTAATAGCTGAACATTCTGGCTTCATAAAATATGCCTTAAATAAATTAGATTATTTAGATTTATTGTATATTTTCCCTCCAATACATGCAGAGGAAAATATTATGAAATAACCCAATATACAGGGGGGTGCAAAAGTAAGTATACAACAGTATCACACAAATGAAATTAGTAGAATATTATCTTAAGTGTCCTCATTTTGTAAAATGTTGGTGTCATTACTCCAGGTTTTATATATAGAGAAATCTTATATCTCTGATAGGATAGAGTGAGAATTCTTCCAAGCTGTGGCTGTGTCAGTAATATTCTATGGCTGCACCACTTAGCCTTCTCCTGTGGACAACTACCCATGGACACACCAGTGTATGCCGACCAGCAAACAACCAAAGAACAATTATAAGATTACATTTGATTTGAAATCATTTGAACAAGAATTAGTCAAATTATTAAATTACAAAAGAGATACCACCACCCTGTCATCTGGAGCTGTAAAATACGCCCCCTGCAGAGGGGGGAAGACACTCTCACCAATGGGGCTACCTGTTGACTGTGAGTGGCGCCTGGTTACAGGATCGTAGCGGTTGAGCCCATGACACGCAAAACTCCCTTACTTTGACTAAACGAGGGTCGGAGAGGCCCAGGCCGATCAATTGACTACTCGTCGAGTCCTAGCACCTATATTTAATTGTGACTAATAATTAACGTTATTAATAATAATAATTAATGTTATTACACGTATATGTAACATTTGTTTTTTTAATAAATGCAATAAGTATTGTATGTGTTTTTATAACTGTATACCTACTTTTGCACCCCCCTGTATAGAACAATTATGTAATTAATAGACGAATAATACCAGGCGTAGATGGAGCTTTCTCTTGTGTCATAAAAGAAATTATTTATCATTTTGCTAGGAGTAATATCACCCTTTCTTAAATATTTATATTTCAAATTTTCAAGTAGGTAAGGAAAATAGAGCCTTCTTGTTCTCGTTTTTAAAATCTCAAGTATAAATTTTCAATTGGATTTAGATCCGGACGGTACACCGTCCATATCAAAGATTCTATATGCCCCTTCCTGGAGAAAAGGTTTACCCCCCCCCTATTTGTTCTATGACAAGATGCATCATCGTTTTAAAAATGACTTCATCATCATCAAAACAATTTTCTATCGCTGGAATGAGAAGATTATCCAGGATTTCAATGTTACACATTTATGGAACCTTCTCATAGAGCATTAAAAAAATTTTCTTGATAATTTTTTGCCTGGAATAATATCTCCTCGTTTTAAATATTTATATGTCTTTTCGAATAGACATTGAAATTCCTGTAGCTATGCAGCAATCAAGCTTACACAAAAGTACTATTTAAAAGAGAGTGAGAGAGAGAGAGAGAGAGAGAGACAGACAGACAGAAGAAGAAAAAAAATAGAATGAAAGAAAAGGAGAGAGAGAAAGAAAGAATAAAGAAACAGAATTTAATCAATATATATATATATATATATATATATATATATATATATATATATATAATATATATATAAAGATAAATCTAATGAGTCAGACGAACCTAATACTAGTTTCGCTTAATGCCCTTCAAGATTAGATCTTAGCCCTGAAGAGAATTAAGCGAAACTAATAGTAGGTTCGTCTGACTCATTAGATTTATCTTTATTATTTGCTCTACGTAGGTATCGAGCACTTTTTACTTATTCGCTTATTCTCCTAGCGGTTATATGAATATATATATATATATATCTTATATACATATAAATTGTTTTTTCTTTGGCCAAATACTGTACCAATAGATTATTTTTTGTTGGTACGACTATCTTGGTCTTTTCTTTTTTTCAAATTTTTTTTCTCCCCTTGATGTTTGGTAGTATATTTTTACAATCAAACTATTTGCTGGGTTTTTTCTCACCGCGAGGATTTACCAACACGCTTGGTATATTATATATATATATATATATATATATATATATATATATATATATTAGTTATGGACAAATTATGCATACTATTTATTTCTACAAGAAACTACAACATTTACAGCGAGCTTAGTGAGACTGTTTGAGAAAAGATTTTAGCTCTAGTTCCTGATAAAATAAAACGGAAAATTCTCCCAATCTGTAGTCGTGTTATTACTATTGTGTGTTTGCACTATATTGACTCTAATGAGATGTTTGGAAAAAAGGTAGCCGAGAATTACACGAGGATGCTGCATGTTGTCTTGAACAAATCCTGGAAGCAGTAGCCTTCACAGCATCAGCTGTACGACCACTTACCCCCATCTCACAAACAATTCTCATAAGACAAGCAAGACATGCGGTTATTGCTGAAGTAAAGACGAGCTCATACGCGACCTTCTCTTATAGACTCTTTCACATGGACTCACTCGTGTTGGTCGACGAGTAAAAGATTACATTCATCAGCTCTGTTCGGACACTGGTTCTGTCTTAGGGGTTGTGGGGATTTAAAATAGATAAAAAGTTCTGAGCGTCTGGACGCTAGCGTTCAGACTTAACGGGCAAATTAATAAAAGTCTCCATCTATACTTCAAAACAGTTGTGTCTTGTTATTTCTCTTCATCTCCTCATTTCGTATTCCCTATAGGGTACGTAGAGAGAGAGAGAGAGAGAGAGAGAGAGAGAGAGAGAGAGAGAGAGAGAGAGAGAGAGAGAGAGAGAGAAAGAGGAAAAGAGAGTGTGTGTGTGTGTGTGAAATAAAATCCGTGCTTGCTTTGATGATGTTGAGGCTATCAGGTTCTTTAAACAAGACAGATTAGGGGCTTGACGCACTTTGTTCTCCTCAACCTTGTGCCTTTCTGCCTTACTAACGTTATCTAAGTAAATATTCATAGCGTTTATAGAGGAGCCAAAAAGTTTGGAGATAAAACATTATCGATATTTTTTCTTCATTTTGGTGGTAGAATAATAAAGAACAAGAGACTAAATTGCTATCAAAAAGCCAGGTAGAATGGAGGGAAATTGGGTAGAGGCCAAGGGAAAGAAAATTAAACCATTTTTATTTATTATAGAGAACATATGGTAGAATTACTATATAATTACATATACTTACGCATCTCTACTTCCAAACACACACACATGCGCGCGCACACTCACGCACACTCACACACGCACACAAATATATGTGCATGTGTGTGCAAATAGATAAAATATGAAAAAAAGGTGTTTAGAAGATGCTTCTCGTATAGTTAGACGTAGTAGTCAACATTAAAACGTCTCGGTTTGTATATTAAACCATCGTCAGGGCATTGTTGATATCTGATGTTGCTACATCTGAATGATATTCAAATAGGAATGTGGAGACGAGAAACAAAACTTAACTTTCTGTAGCTGTTAGTGTTCTGTTTCAAAACTGTGTGACATAATTTGTGTTCAAAATTATTAGTTGAAAATTTCTCATAGCATTACATTACATTACCGTTTATTGTGGGTAGTGTTCAAAACTTATATTAATTTTAAAGTAACATCTATTAATAATGGAGATTGTCTGTATTTCTGTCTGTAACAAAAACTACGTCATAGCTCTACGTCACAGCTTACGTGACACTATTTTTATGCTATATACATCCAAAATTTGAGTAAACAATTTTAAAAATTGTTTTTTTTTTTACTCTCGTCCCTTTTTTTTTTTTTTTTTACAGTAACAAGAAGTTAACTAAAAAGTTTACGAATAAATAAAGACTATGATTTTGTAAAAAATTCATGTGAAAAATATTCAAAATAATTGTTTGATTATTACATGCACGCAACATTTTATTTGAAATGGACGGGGCTCAGTTTTCATTTCAAATTGTTTTATGTTTTTTACTCCTTTAATAAATATTAGGATTTTGCTTACGTATGATACAAACCCTCTGACATTGAATTTTTAACTCCCACCCTCTCAGGCAATGTCTTTCAAAAATTATTTTTTACGACGCCCGGTGGGTGTTTTCTGTTGCTAGTATTTACAATAACGCATATTTAAAAAAAACAAAAAAAAACAAGCTAATCAACAAAATAATTTTTAGTAGAATTTAGGGCAGGTTTAGCTCAGTCGGTCCCTGGTTTGATACTGGGGCTCACCAACTCAGCGTATGAGTAGCACGGGGATCTATGCGGTAAAGTGAGGAGCTGATGGTAGATGTGCCACCAACCTCAAACGCTCAACCACAGCAAGTTCCTTTAAAAGCTTGAACTCCTTTGGTTACGTGATATACACCACGTACCAAAATATTGCAAAACTTTTGACTCATGCAAGTATTTACAGTAAAATGAAATGATTTTGTTTTTTTTATTTTCCTTTTTTAACACTTTTCGGGTTTATTCTGATTCAAGTAAAATTACATAAATTAATAATAAAAAAAAACAGGAATCGATTTTTAACAGCGTTGGCAGCGCATAATATTTTCAACGCACAAATCGCTGCAAGAGGCACCCCATTAACGACCATTACTTTCGACATCGTGTGACGAATTTTTAACCGACTCGCACCCGAGGCGACCCACTTCCGAAAATGTCAGTCTTTTTGAAAGACAATCTTTTTTTTTGGTTGTGTTTTTTTTTTTTTTTCCAAAGTGTGAAAAAAAAGTGTAATTTCAATGTCGACAAATGCCCATTACTTAAGCCAGAAGAACATTTTTTCGATTGACAAAAACCTTCAAGACGTAAAAATAAGCTGTGCAAGTTAGTATAACTTTTTTATGTCTCCAAAAAAAGTATCATATAATTCGCTGATCTATTTAGATTTGGTTTATTTTGGTTTATTTAACGGTCCATCAAATTCTTCTGGATTACTTAATGCCAAATTTTGATTTATTTATAAATGTTTCCAAAGAAAGTATCGTATAATACACTTATCTCTTTATACTTGGTTTCCTTTGGTTTATTTAACGGCCCACCTACTTCTTCTGGGTTATTTAATGACAAAATTTGATTATTTCTAAATGTTTGGTTGTAATCATATCTATTTATACTCGGTTAGTTCTTAATTTCTTTATTTGTTTAAAGGCATATAAACTCATTGTGGGTTATTTAATGCCAAAATTATTTATTTTTTTTACCTTTCCTAGCATAATGTAACATTTATTTGTTTAATGGCATATCAATTCCTGATAGGCTATTTAATGCCAAAAATTAATTCTGTTCTAAATGTTTGATTGTAATCATAACTATATTTGCTTTGTTTTTATTTTGTTCTCTTTACTTGTTTAACGGCAAATCAATTCGTTACGGGTTATTTCTTTCTGAAATTTGATTTGACTGTAATCATAACTATTTATATTTAATTTGGTTTGGTTTGATTTATTTGTATCTCCAAGAATGATGTAACATTTGCTTAACGGCATATCAACTCTTTATGGGTTGTTTAATGCCAGTATTGGATTCTATTCTAAATGTTTGAGTTTAATCATAAGTATTTATATGTGATTTGATTTGATTTGTCATATTGGCATATCAACTTGTTTTGAGTTATCTAATGCCAAAGTTTGATTAATTACTAACTGTTCGATTGTAATTATAACTATTAATATTTGATTTTTCGTAATTTGGTTTTCGTAATTTGGTTTTCGTAATTTGTTTAACGGTATGTCAATTCGTTATGGCTTATTTAATACCAAAATTTAATTCTAATCTAATTTTTTATTATTGTAATCATTCCTATTTATATATGGTTGGGTTTGGTTTAGTTAAAATAAAATAAAAATTATATCAATATCATATTAATGCCTCATGGTTAATTTATGTAGTCATAACAAGTAAAGTAAAGTCGTCGAGGTGGCATCAGACAGACGGCGAGGGAGTCTATTCCTTTTTCACTAGCACTAGACCAAGGAGATTGTTTATGATTCTGAGGTGGAGCACCACACCTACCATCAGCTCCTTATTTTACCGCACAGATCCCTATGCTACTTATACGCTGAGTTGACGGGGGCCGGTATCGAACCAGGAAACTTGTGGTTCCTAGGTGCACGCTCTACCGACTGAGCTAAATCATATTTTCAATATTCCTTTGTAGAATTACTTTTCTTGTTCAATCATTTGCTTACACCCACATTTATGATATCAGTGACTGGCAGACTTATTTTAACGGCATATCAACCTGTCAAAGGATATATCATGCCTTGAGGTTAGAGAATCGCGTGCATTGTACGTTCGTATTTCCATCTTTTGCGTAACTGTTTTAAATTTTTTTTTTACACACGGTCCTATCAAATACAAATAATTTTTAAAAGTACTAGCAAATATATGCACCCTCCGGGTGCAAATATTAATGTCATAAAATATATTAAATTAGAAAGTCTAAAGAAACTAAATAAGAATGCAGATAAAATGATTTGAAACAGAGAGGGGTATAATCGAAAAAATATAACAGCTGTAGCTTCCTCTTCCATCACCTCCGTCTTTCCTTGCTAAACTTTTCTAATTTAACTATTTAGTTAAGTTAGGAAGTAAAGAATAAAATTACAGTTATTTCTTTTTATTAATTGATTTCTTTTAAGATTTATCCCCGAGATTTCTGCTCATATTCATTAAGATAAGATCAAAACATTAGAAAACAATAATACTAAGCACATATTTATTAAAATCAAATTTTAAATATCAATATGCAAATTAGGCTTGCCGTTCACACTGTAAACCGCTATTTGTTGTACATATAAATACAATTGCATGTTATTAGTACGTAGATATAGCCAGCAGTATTAATAATGAAAAACAATTTTATTAATAATTGAGGCTTAAATAAAAATGATTCATGGAGAATGTGATGTATAATAACTAAGTGGATAGTGACTTGAGTAGTGATATAGTTTCGGTTACAGACAAACACATAATCTCCATTATAATAAGATATTTTTTACCCATACATAGGAACAAACACTCCGCATCACCTCGGGACTGGGGGGTAGTAGCAATGAATGCCTACTCCACACTCCTCATATATCAAGAACTGGACTCATGCAATCAGAGTTTAATGTCATATCCAGGAGACGGAGTATTGGTCTGTTTCATCAGGGTCTTGTTCTATAAACTTTTTATGCTTTTCGTTTCAATAAGCAAAGAGCTTTCTTCGTAAACTGATTTCGAGAAGAAGCGTCGGACTCTGATCAAAGGATTGATAATGGCATCTTTATGGGCACATCAACTAATGGATACTGGAACGAACAAAGTAATCGGCGAAACGAGTCAAAATCTCAGACAGAGCAGCTTATGTTCATTCCAGTGGAAAGGGTTAAATACACTTCTCGATGTGTCTAAATATTCTCTACAAATATCTTGCCGGGATTGTTTGTTGTATAATGTGTTATCGTCGTGAGAACTGGATACGATGACGCGGTTCAAATCCGGTTTGGATTGTACACACTACTTGGGAATAGTATGCATCCAAGTATTTTCATTCCAGTTATGTATTGGTTGTTTTGTTTTACAACATTTCAACCCTTTTCGGGTCATTTAATGCCGAATCAAGACATTTTGATATCAGGTTTCTTACAGTACTTGCTGTTGCTTAAATGTTCACCTGTCTAAGTATTGAATAGGCTGATCGCTGCTTAACTTCAGTGATCTAGCGGGAACCTGGGTTTTCAACGTGACTTGACCGTGGGCACAGCAATGGATAAAATTGCAATTCTATAGTGAATTTGGCCCCCTATTTATGTGCATGTGGAATTGGCTACATTAAAATAATTAAGTTTTCTGAAACAAGTAATTTTACAATTATATAAGTTAAGTTTAGAAAAATGTAAACAAAAGAGAATCGAATGAATATTAGTTTAGAAATATTTTAGCAACAATACAAACAATGGTTTAAATTCCATTGAAAATATGTACGCCATCGGAATCAAAATATCATCCGATATTTACGTCATTAGAAAACAGCTGATATTTGAAAATGCCAATATTAAATTTAACTTAATGATCACGTAGACAATGACAAAAGAAAATTATAAAAATGCCCATAGAGCTGAAAAACTTCAGTGGGAGCTTACGCTCTTCCTGACTCGACAGAGCTGGAGCTGATGCTCCTAACTCGACAGTGGGAATGGACGCTCTTCCCAACTCGACCCAATGGGGAGAAGACGCTGTCCGAAAACATAAAATACGACTAAACAGGTCCGTCTATTTTTTCGTTTCATATTTTCTCTCTCTCCTACTCAATACGACACAAGTTTCAATCATAGACATTGCTTTATCAAAACTGCTACAAATTTGACATGTCCAAATGCACAAATGTAAACAAACTTACGCTCTCAGCAAACACAACTACCAACAGACACATCAATGGAAGAACAATTGACAATCACTATATTAATTGTAATATTTTTATATAAAGTGGTTTCTTTTATAAATTTTATCTTTTCTTTGTATAGTCTACATTTAGTGGGAATCAAAACTCGGATCTTATTTAACACGTCCACAACACCAAGCAAATCCGGTCTCAATAACCTTTATCATACATTACTGTGACTTATTGATTGCCTCAACCCTATTGCCCTTATGGCAAGCCCCAACACCTTTTTACTACATGTCCTGGGAATGACGTCAAACTCTCTGATGATGAGGTTCCAGTTCTGGAGGTATTGGGAGCACCCCTTCATTACCATTGCTCCCTGGTCCACTCTGACCGGAGTGGTAGTAGGTTAGGGTCTTTATAAAAAAATTGATTATCTATGTCCAAAACCCACTGAGGTATATGTTCCAAACCAAAAACCCTACTTCTATACCCTAATTGGTTTTTTAAAAGGTTGCTTGATTCGTCTAATCTTTTTCTTTAACTGCAAAGTTTGATGATAAACTTTCTCGTCCCTCAACAATCTTCTTAACAATTAGTATAGGATAAGAACATGTCAGAATTCAAACTTGTTAAAGTTCGCTTAAAAAATTATTCCTGTGTAGTATCCCGCTTGTGTGGATGGTTTTGGTAAATACATACAAATATCTTGTCACTGTCATGCCACAATAAAGAAAAAACTGTGTAAATGAGGAATTGCTGAAGGCACTTTCTGTTGAGGATGATACTTGCGCGGACAGTAACTATAAAGTACCTGCTACCTTCATAACGAATGGAAATGATATTAGAAGGGCAAATTATTGAATTATAGTTATTCCCCATGGCATTAACAATGGCAATCTGCACCGTGAATTGAATACATTATTTGATTTGAAATCTCCAGAAAATTATCAAACAAGACAGACACATGAAAAAAACAAAACAAAAAACAAACAAACAAACAAACAAAACAATAAAAGCAAATAAACAAATAAAAAAATATAAAAATAATAAGACAAAAAAACAGAGTACCGTAAGGACCTAAATACTGTGACCATTGCAATTAAACTAAAGACGCAAGTCGGTATAGATCGGCTAGAATAGCACTGGAGATATAAGGTAATAATAATAATAATAATAATAATAATAATAATAATAATAATGTAGAGACGGATCACCTAATCCCGGCCAGGAGACTGGAACTTGTATTAATTGACAAAAAGAAGAGAGCCTACCATCTTCTGGATTTTGCCGCCCCGACCGACCACCAAGTGAAAGTTAAAGAAAGCGAAAAAATAGAAAAATACTTACACCTTTCCAGAGAACTGAGGAAAGTGTGGAACATGAAGGTGAAGGTCGTCAATTGTAATTGGTGCCCTTGGAACGGACCCCTAAACTCTGTAAATAAAATTTGGGTGAATTGGAAATCAGAAGAAGAATCGAGACCATCCAAACTACAGCATTGTTGGGATCGGCTAGAATACTCTGAAGAGTCCTGAAGACCTGAGGAGACTTGCTGTCACTCAGCCTCCAGTGAACCACCGTCTACGGCAGGTGTGAAAACTTCATTATTATTATTATTATTATATTATTATTATTATTATTATTATTCCTTAATCTTAAGAACGTTGTCATCTTGCAACAACCTCTGGTTAAAGAATGAGATCCTCAAATCGTTCAAGATGAAATGCAAAAATGTAAATCTTGATTATCTAGTGTCGCTTATATACTGGGTTATTTTTTCTCATGAGTGGACTATTCTGTTTTTATTATAAAGAAAGGACATGCTACTTATAAAAATACAATAAGAAAGAAAGAAAGAAAGAAAGAGAGTAGGAGAAAAATAGAGAGTTGGGGTGATCGAACTGAAACAATAATGGTTTTGTTTGATTCCAAGTAGTACAACTGTATGACAACTTGGAAAAATTCCTCTTTTATTTTATCAGGAAGATCAGATATGGTCGATAACCTGTCAACAGTAATCCCCACTTTACCTATGGGTGTGTTGACATCGCTTTCAGTAGATGAGATGTTACCACCGATGTATATAAACTTGCCTACTTATAGAAGATGCGTATAGGTAAGAGATATTTAGTATATATCATAGAATTATCAGTGTCTGGGGTCTATGTTCATTAATATGCGTGAGAATAGGATTTTGAATAGTTTTTTCTTGAGGGGTAAAAGGTTGTGTATTTGACGTATTCAAAAATCTATGGAGGACTTTTTTTACTGCGGGTAGTTTATACATTAATCGTCTGGTCTTGACAGTACCGAAGTAGAAAAAAAAGGAGGAAAGAACAAAGATCAAGCCAAAACTCTAGGCTACGAAATTTATATTTTGACCTCTGGCTGTCTGTATGTCTGTCTGTGCCTTTGTCTGCCTCAGTTCTTTATTTTCATATACTTACCAGGTGTTCAGGGGCTTCGGTTTCTAAACCAATGAGTGAGGTAAAAGTAATCGTGTGGTCCCTGGAGACAGTTCCCCTGTTAATATTCTTGTTCCTATTATTAGGCTGCAGGTGAGAGCACTTTACGGTTGAGTTCCCCAGGGACATTAAGTTAGATCCGTTTTGAGTAGAATCCTATGATCCTTGTGTTTCTTAGTGTTAAACAGAATCCCCGTATTCCTCAGTGTAAAGCAGAATCCTTGTGTTCCTCAGTGTTAAGCAGAATCCTTGTGTTCCTCAGTGTAAAGCAGAATCCTTGTGTTCCTCAGTGTAAAGCAGAATCATTGTGTTCCTCAGTGTAAGCAGAATCCTTGTTCCTCAGTGTAAAGCAGAATCCTTGTGTTCCTCAGTGTTAAGCAGAATCCTTGTGTTCCTCAGTGTAAAGCAGAACCATTGTGTTCCTCTGTGTTAAGCAGAATCCTTGTGTTCCTCAGTGTTAAGCAGAATCCTTGTGTTCCTCAGTTTTAAGTAGAATCCTTGTGTTCCTCAGTGTTAAGCAGAATCCTTGTGTTCCTCAGTTTTAAGCAGAATCCTTGTGTTCCTCAGTTTTAAGCAGAATCCCCGTGTTCCTCAGTGTTAAGTTTGATCCGTTTTGAGTAGAATCCTATGATCCTTGTGTTTCTCAGTGTTAAACAGAATCCTTCTGTTCCTCAGTGTTAAGCAGAATCCTTGTGTGTTAGGCCGTTTTAAGCACGAGCAACTGAACGCCTTTCCACCAAGACAATTAAATACTTAACCAACCAGGTATTCGAGCGTGTTGATTGACTGATTGAATCCTCGCAGCCATGAAGAGTCTATAAATTTAAGTTGTGGCCTCCACCACACCATATATTGCGAAATAATCCAACAACCCCTGGAAGTGCCTAGATGTTTCAAAGGAACAGAGCCGAATTTATTGCCTGGTGACTGACACGCCCCCAAAAAGGAATACCGACGGGGCCCTGCACTTTTTGCACTAGCTACCGCATAAGCTTTGGTTTGTACGTGGCTCCCCACGTTAAAATGTCCTTGCGGTAATCCGGCCTGGTGGGAGGTTAGGAAAATAACTACCTACCTGACAGATAAACTCCCCTGTGTCGGTTGGTAGAAATAAAGGCTAATTGCTGGATTCCACAGGGGGCACTAAACGAACTGGGTTTATTGCAGGTTGACCGAGACGCCCTTCGAGGGTAAAGCCGACAGAAACTTAATTTTTTAAAAGATTCTTCCACTCCAAAAAAGATAAGAAAAAAGAAAAGACATTGCGTCTATTTTAACTTGGTTAGAATTTAAACAAATCTTATATTGTCTTATCTCCTGAAATATTTTTCTCTGTATCGGTACAGACATTTATTTATTTAAAAACAAATCCTATTTTCTAAAACAAATTATCTTATCTTCCGCAATTTCTTCAAATTCTGTGATTATTCCTTCCCATAATCTCAGTAACTTCACTTTTTAATTCTTTTCTTTTTATTCCTTTCCATCTTTACTTTTCTAACTTTTCTGGCGGTGGGGTGAGGGGGGGCTTATAATACACTGACTAGATTCCCTGCAGAGGGTTAAGACCCTCTGAAAAAGAAGTGTTCTAGGTATGACAATAAACCTTTTACTTTTTACTTTAAATAAATTTAATTATTCTGATGAAGTTTCTGAAATCAACAGAGACGAAATATTAATCTAATTGAATTGTTTGTGTTCGTTATTCACCTTTCCAAAATATATCCTCACATTTTGTCGGATCATTCTTAACTTGTTATTTTCTTCATATATATATATATATATATATATATATATATATATATATATATATTATATATATATACTTCTTTGGTGCGGTACCAAGTTTCTTGGTACAAGGTGATTCTAGGTGGGTCCTAATTCTCTACCAGTAGTTTGTTGTAGAGTTCAGGTTCCGTATGAGAGCTCAATGTTTAATTATTGTAAACAGAGCAAAGTTATTTGGGAATAAAAGGCCTTAAATACCATGGGTATCGTGGTTATGGACCATTTCCAGTATGCTCATGAGCTTCTTCAGACCAGGTCTGAAGAAGCTCGTGAGCATACTCGCGAATGGAAATGGTCCATAACCACGATACCCATGGTATTTAAGGCCTTTTATTCCCATATATCTATATATCTATATATATATATATATATATATATATATATATATACTATAGTGTGGGATGGTCACTGTTTCAGCTTTTGCTGGAATGGTGTACAAAAGGCAGTATTCACCAATATGGTCGTGAGTGTTCCTTTGTCACCTAATAAATAGATATGTAAACCTTTATATATTTATCTTATTATATTATATTATATTATATTTATATATATATAATGTGTATATATATATATATATATATATATATATATATATATATATATATATGTGTGTGTGTGTGTGTGTGTGTGTGTGTGTGTGTGTGTGTATGTGCATATATATATAAAATCAGAGATGAAATATTATGGTGTTAATATTCCGTAACTGCACGGAGAATTAACACCATAATATTTCATATCTGATATCATAGAATTGAGCAACTTCGTATGCTAAAACTTTTCACATTCATTCCCTATTATATTATCTCATATTATATTATATTATATTATGCATATATATGCATGTGTGCGAGTGTGTGTCTGCGTGTGATGTGTAATATAAAGCGAAAAGAAACACGGGGAGAGAGATAGAGAGAGAAATAAAGAAAGAAAGAAAAAATGAGAGTGTGGGTAAGAGAGAGAGAGAGAGAGAGAGAGAGAGAGAGAGAGAGAGAGAGAGAGAGAGAGAGAGAGAGAGGGGGGTTCCTTTGATCATTAAAACAAGCCTGTTTCTGACATGTACAAAGTCCTGTTTAGTTATGTGCCGATCAAAATATCGATTCATAGGTGAATCAATCTTATTTGATTTATTTTTGATTTCTTTTTGTTGTTGACTAACTCGCTTCACTTAGTTCCTCCTAATTCATTTAACGTCCTTTCCTGGTTACTTTTGATCCTAATTCTTTTTGTCGGCTGAACTTTTGTTTATTTGTTGAAGTGAAGTTCTCTGCGACTTTTTCCCTCTTTTTCTAGCGAGATGCAAATTCGCCCGTGACATTTTTTTTGTGTGTGCGGTTCTTGGATTTTGGGATATTCAGGAAAGACACGAGGACAGGTACCTTTTTTGCTTTGAAATGATTTCTGGGAAATAGTTTTTATTTGGCGATTTGGTAGACTTCTTCTTCTTCTTCTTCTTCTTCTTCTTCTTCTTCGCATTTTTTGTTGTTGTTGTTGATGATGTTGTTGTTGTTGTTGTTTTTGTTGTCCTTTTCTTCTTTGATTTGTTGTTGTTGTTTTCTTCTTTTCTTCTTCTTCTTGCATTTGTTGTGGGTGTTGTTGTTGTTGTTGTCTTCTTCTTCTTTGCATTTGTTGTGGTGTTGTTGTTGTTCTTCTTCTTCTTCTTGCATTTGTTGTGGGTGTTGTTGTTGTTGTCTTCTTCTTCATTTGTTGTCTTGCATTTGTTGTGGGTGTTGTTGTTGTTCTTCTTCTTCTTCTTTGCATTTTTGTGGGTTTGTTGTTGTTGTTTCTTCTTTGCATTTGTTGTGGTGTTGTTGTTGTTGTTCTTCTTCTTCTTGCATTTGTTGTGTTGTTGTTGTTGTTCTTCTTCTTTCTTTGCATTTGTTGTGGGTGTTGTTGTTGTTGTTCTTCTTCTTCTTTTGCATTTGTTGTGTGTTGTGTTGTTCTTCTTCTTCTTTGCATTTGTTGTGGTGTTGTTGTTGTTGTTCTTCTTCTTTGCATTTGTTGTGGGTGTTGTTGTTGTTGTCTTCTTCTTCTTTGCATTTGTTGTGGGTGTTGTTGTTGTTGTTCTTCTTCTTTTTTTGCATTTGTTGTGGGTGTTGTTGTTGTTCTTCTTCTTCTTCTTTGCATTGTTGTGGGTGTTGTTGTTGTTGTTCTTCTTCTTCTTTGCATTTGTTGTGGTGTTGTTGTTGTTGTTCTTCTTCTTTGCATTTGTTGTGGTGTTGTTGTGTTCTTCTTCTTCTTCTTGCATTTGTGTTGTTGTTGTTGTTCTTCTTCTTTGCATTTGTTGTGGGTGTTTGTTGTTCTTCTTCTTCTTCTTTGCATTTGTTGTTGTTGTTGTGTGTTGTTGTTGTTGTTGTTGTTGTTGTTCTTCTTCTTTGCATTTGGGTGTGTTGTTGTGTTGTTCTTCTTCTTCTTTGCATTTGTTGTGGGTGTTGTTGTTGTTGTTCTTCTTCTTTGCATTTGTTTTGTGGGTTTGTTTGTTGTTCTCTTCTTCTTTGCATTGTTGTGGTGTTGTTGTTGTTGTTCTTCTTCTTTGCATTATTTGTTGTTTGTTGTTGTTGTTCTTCTTCTCTTTGCATTGTTGTGGTGTTGTTGTTGTTGTTCTTCTTCTTTGCATTTGTTGTGGTGTTGTTGTTGTTCTTCTTCTTCTTTTGCATTGTTGTGGGTGTTGTTGTTGTTTTTCTTCTTCTTTGCATTTGTTGTGGGTGTTGTTGTTGTTCTTCTTGCATTTGTTGTGGTGTTGTTGTTCTTTCTTCTTTGCATTTGTTGTGGGTGTTGTTGTTGTTTTTCTTCTCTTTGCATTTGTTGTGGGTGTTGTGTGTGTTCTTCTCTTTGCATTGTTGTTGTGCATTTTTGTTGTTGTTGTTGTTGTTCTTCTTCTTTGCATTTGTTGTGGGTGTTTTTGTTGTTCTTTCTTCTTCTTTGCATTTGTTGTGGGTGTTGTTGTTGTTGTTCTTCTTCTTTGCATTTGTTGTGGGTGTTGTTGTTGTTGTTCTTCTTCTTCTTTGCATTTTGTTGTGTGTGTTGTTGTTGTTGTTCTTCTTCTTGGCATTTGTTTGGGTGTTGTTGTTGTTGTTCTTCTTCTTCTTGCATTTGTTGTGGGTGTTGTTGTTGTTGTTCTTCTCTTTTTGCATTTTGTGGGTGTTTGTTGTTGTGTTCTTCTTCTTCTTTGCATTTGTTGTGGGTGTTGTTGTTGTTGTTCTTCTTCTTCTTTGCATTTGTTGTGGTGTGTGTTGTTGTTGTTCTTCTTCTTTGCATTTGTTGTGGGTGTGTTGTTGTTGTTCTTCTTCTTTGCATTTGTGGGTGTTGTTGTGTTGTTCTTCTTTCTTTGCATTTGTTGGTGTTGTTGTTGTTGTTCTTCTTCTTGCATTTGTTGTGGGTGTTGTTGTTGTTCTTCTTCTTTTGCATTTGTTGTGGGGTGTTGTTGTTGTTGTTTCTTCTCTTCTTTGCATTTGTTGTGGGTGTTTGTTGTTGTTGTCTTCTTCTTTGCATTATTTGTTGTTTGTTGTTGTTGTTCTTCTTCTTCTTGCATTTGTTGTGGGTGTTGTTGTTGTTGTTCTTCTTCTTGCATTTGTTTGGGTGTTGTTTGTTGTTCTTCTTCTTCTTTGCATTTGTTTGTTGTTGTTGTTCTTCTTCTTTGCATTTGTTGTGGGTGTTGTTGTTGTTTTTCTTCTTCTTTGCATTTGTTGTGGGTGTTGTTGTTTGTTGTTCTTCTTCTTCTTTGCATTTGTTGTGGGTGTTGTTGTTGTTGTTTTTCTTCTTTGCATTTTGTTGTGGGTGTTGTTGTTGTTCTTCTTCTTCTTCTTTGCATTTGTTGTGGGTGTTGTTGTTGTTGTTCTTCTTCTTTGCATTTGTTGTGGGTGTTGTTGTTGTTCTTCTTCTTCTTTGCATTTGTTGTGGGTGTTGTTGTTGTTGTTCTTCTTCTTCTTTGCATTTGTTGTGGGTGTTGTTGTTTGTTGTTCTTCTTCTTCTTCTTTGCATTTGTTGTTGTTGTTCTTCTTCTTTTTCTTCTTTAATTTGTTGTTGTTGTTCTTCCTCTTGTTCTTGTTCTTCTTCTTGTTCTTGTTCTTCTTTGCATTTGTTGTTGTTGTTGTTGATGTTGATGTTGATATTGATGTTGTTGTTGTTGTTGTTGTTGTTGTAATAATAACGTGACACACTATATATTTGAATATTTCTTGTCCAAATTTAAAATATTCGTATTTTTCTCTATAAAAGAATCCGGTAGGAAACAATCACATCATAAAACTGTCACAATTGTTTTCCTATCAATATTTTTTTTATAAAATCTAAATATTGCAATATCGGCAAAGTAAAGTCTAAGAAATGAATTCAGTTAAACAACATCCGTGTTTTTCATATCATTATCTCTCTCTCTCTCTCTCTCTCTATATATTATATATATATATATATATATATATATATTATATATATAATATATATATATATATATATATATATATATATATATATATATATATATTTGTGAGAATATGTGCATAATTGAAGTCGTACCTAATTTTGAAAGTTAATTAATTAATAATTAATTAATTAGGTGGGCATACCTATTTAGATATAAGGCTAAACAAATCGAGAAAAATCAATCTCTGTATGTACATTTCGACCGAAATTAAGCACATATTCTCCCAAAAATAGTCGGCTAAAAAAACACATCGCTTGTATATTTACTTCTCAATATATATATATATATATATATATATATATATATATATATATATATATATGAATAGCATATTATTTAATAGGGGAATCATACTATTGTCGTTTTTAAAAACTGATGGATTAGTTTTTGAAAATAGAATAGTATGATTTCCCAATTAAAAATCATTAATGCTAGGAGGCAGGTGGCCGTACAGTTACGTCTTCTGGGTGCTGCTTCGAAGAGTTGTTCAATCACTGCATAGTTTTCTTCTAGCCTTTTACTAAGCGTTTCGGTAGAGTCTAAGTGACGCAGCCATACAGTAGTACTAACACGCCTACAGCTTGATAGAATAAACGCTTTATTTTATCAGATAGATCAGATTTCCATATGATCGATAATCTGTATTAAAATAGTCTATGTCTTTCCTATGTTTATATTAACATCGCTGTACTAATATTAAATAGTAAATCTTGGTGAGTGTGATCGTGACTATCAAATATCCCTACTAACATTAAATAACAGTAGCGGCTTTCCAGAGATGAATGGAAATTAAAATGTCCATATTTAACATTTCTTCTAGCTCTAGAGGACCCAAAAAGGACAATGACTGATAGGGATGGATGGTGAGAGCGTTTTGTAACTCGGGTATCAGTTAACAGAGAAAGAATAAGAATAAACACAAGTATTAGGGATAGGGGTGGAATCTTTACTAAGCAAAGATATAAGGTGAACAGAGTAATTAGCAATTGCTAAGTCGAATTAAAACGTACTGTGAAGTCTTGTTTTGTTATGTTTTAGGATCGTCGTATTTATTTTGCGCGGGAAATTCGAAACCTGGACAAAGAAGAAATTGAACAAAAGAAAATAATAGATAGCTTAGACAGATAGTCTGGGGTAACAAAAGGAAGGGTAACAAAAGACTTCCTCTGTACAAACGGGAATTTGAAGAAAGAGACTGGAAGGGGAAGAAGGAACTTCCGGTTAAAGGAACAAAAGGATGTGTGGGCTACTGCAGTAGTTAGACAGTCATGAGAGAGACAGCCGACGAGAACGTACGTGACCGCGGTCATGCACCATCGCTGTCAGCGGGCAGTGAGGTTCGTTCACCCCTCTGTGCCGGATATCCCAACAGTAGTAGTAGTAGTAGTTCCCATCGTCAACGCTCGTCACCCACACGCACCACGAGGGAATTAAATAAAAAGTCAATCTTCTACTACATATGTCTACGTGTGAATCCTTATACTCCACTACTAACACATACGACCCAGCAACAGTATATAACATGTACGATTTTGTGGCCCGAGTCGAGCGCTATGCAACAGTTTCTCGCTTTTGAGTTTTTGGCAAACACTATTTATAGAAAAAATGGACGATTCCATTTTCATCATTTAGGTAATATATGACAGAAAGTCAAATGAATCTGTGCTATTGACATGCGTTGATGATTTGAAATTCTAGTGATACAGCCTACGTTAATTTTTTGACGTAAACGTATGTACCCTTAGGAAGAGTCTAATTTTGTCGATGAATTAACTTGCTTCCAATTCCCAAGCATTTTAGAAAAATGAGTCGCGGTGACATTCTTCAAAAGTGTTCGATTTTAGAATAAAACTTATTTGGTTAGGATATTCTACAAGAGGAAAAAGGCTTTCCTTTTTATATTCCAATTTCTGATAATTGATATTTTCATATCTCTTTTCTCCTATTTTAAGATCATTTTATTAATATTAATTTTATGAGGAATGGCAGATGATGTAAACAACCCAATTAATTCAAATTGCAAGCTAATGCAATTCAACCAAAATTGCACAAAAAACACACTGACAGAAAATGAAGGCGATAAGGGTCCCCTCCCTTCCTCCCTCTCTCTCTCTCTCTCTCTCTCTATATATATATATATATATATATATATATATTATTATTTTATTATTATTATAATGGAGATTGTGTGTTTTTCTGTCTGTAACCGAAACTATATTACTACTCAAGTCACAATTCCCTTAATTATTTACGTCAAATTCTCCATGATTTAATTCTTTTAAACCTTCAGTTATTAATAAAAATTGTTTTACATTATTAATACTGTTGACCATATCTACGTACTAATAAACATGCAATTGTATTTATATATACAACAAAATAGCGGTTTACAGTTTGAACGAGAAGGCTAATTTGAATATTGATATTTAAAATTTTATTTTAATAAATATGTGCTTGGTATTATTGATTTCTAATTGTTTGGTTTTATCTTAAGAAATATAAACAAAAATCTCGTGGATAAATCTTAAAAGAAATTTATTTACAAGAAGAAATAACTGTAATATTATCCTTTACTTCCTATTTTAACTAAATAGTTAAATTAGGAAAATTTACCAATGAAAGAGGGGAGTAATGGAAAATGATGGAATAGTTAGTTAGTAATAGATCTTTTTATCTGCATTCTTAGTCAGTTTCATTAGCCTTTCTAATTTAATATGATATTTTATTATATCAAAACTTAAATACTTGCACCCGGAGGGGGTATATATTTGCTAGTATATATAATGGACTCTCCGGTCGATTTTCGACGTATGAGGGTTCATTCACACAAGGAACATCCACACAGGGATTTGTTTATAGTGGTGAAGGCTTGTCTTGGACCATCCACACTTTTTGGCACAGTCGATAGGAAAGAATTGGTGCATCAAGGGTTGCCACAAACCCAATCAACGACCGACCTCAGGAATTTTGAATTCAGAGTTATCCCTCTCCTAGACAGGTTACCTACCCAAGGTTAAAGAGCCCAGTCGGCCCTACTATTTAACCCATAGCTGGAGGGAGAATATATGGATTCATACCTTTCCCAAGGTTATTAGCGCTATGTAAAATGCCAACAGCTTCGTCTAGGAATTGAACTCGAATCGACGAATATATATATATTAGAAATGAAGATTGAACAGAACGTCATTTCTTTTTCATAATACACAGTGTGTCAAAAAATACAAAAGATTCCCGCTACTTTTCTGATACATCATATATATATATATATATATATATATATATATATATTAGTCATCCACAGACACAGTGTTTCGACGTTTACCTCTCATCAGTGGGGTTCGACTTTAACAGCCACTTTTAGCAGGGATCGAAACCGGACATAATTTCCGTCTGTCAAACTTCTTATACTTTCGGGCGTCGGCAACTGTAGGACGTGGACAATTAATTGATACAAACTTATGTAGATGTATGTTTTTACAATTACCAGAGAACTCAAGTCTGTAAACAAGAGAAGAGTAAATGTCTTACGGTAAACGGTGAAAGTTCAAATAATGTCTCCTCTACATGCTCTACCGGCTATTTGGAGCACACATACACACACACACACGCACACACACACACACACACATATATATATATATATATATATATATATATATATATATATATATATATATATACATACATATATATATATATATGAGGAGTGAAGGATTGAATAAATCCGACAAAATGTGGTTCAGAATAGAGGAAAAAGTGAATATAACAACACAACAACTAAATCAAATTGTCATTGCGCCTCGGTATTGGCTGAAGCTCTTTAAGGATTTCTCTAAAATATTTTCAAACAAAAATAACCCCGGCCTCTAGGTACACATTTGACATCACACATTTGACCCACACGCAATATATCAAATTCTCTTCAAAGTCAACCGACTAACCCCATAAAAATACCATTCCCCACATACTAAGCCTACCTCTAGTTCTTCCTTATTCCTCTATACCACACACCAACCCCCTCATTCTCTCCCCCTTACCATTTACCTTTTCATCATAAAAGCAGAATGTACAAGCACTTAAGTCAATAATCGGTCTAATGTTGGCATCAGACAAGCAGCGATGGAGTCTATCCCCTTTTTTACTAGGGCTAGACCATGAAGATTATTTCAGCGTCTGAGGTGGAGCGCTGCACCTACCATCGGCTCATCACTTTACCGCACAGATCCCTGAGTTGGTGAGTACCGGTATCGAACCCGGAACCTTATGATTCCTAGCTATAGCGACTGAGCTATATATATAAACTAGATACATACACAGATTGTGTTTTTGTCTGTCTGTAACCGAAACTATATCACTATTTATGTCACAATTCCCTTGATTATTTACGTCGCATTCTTCATGATCTTATTATTATTCAAACCTTAATTATTGATAGGTTTTTACGTAATTAATTCTGTTGGTTCTACCTACGTAGTAATATGCAATTGTATTTATATATACAACAAAATAGTGGTTCACATTGTAGACGAGAAGACTAAGTTGCATATAGATATTAAAAATCTGATTTTAATAAATATGTACTTAGTATTATTGATTTCTTATTGTTTGGATTCATCTTAATGTGTATGAGCCAGAAATTCTTCAACAAATTTTAAAAGAAATCCATTAACAAGAAAATAATAACGCATCTTATTCTTTACTTCCTAATTTAACTAAAATGATTAAATTAGGAAAATTTAGCTATTAAAGATGGGAATGATGGAAGCGTAAGTTTTAGTTGTTCTATTTTTTTTTTATTATAGCCTACTCTGTTTCAAATCTTTTTATCTGCATTCTTATTTAGTTTCATTAGTCTTCCTTATTTAATATATTTTATTACATTAAAACTTAAATACTTTCACCGGAAAGTGCAAATATTTACGAGTATACATAATCTAAAATAATCTATCTTGACGTCCATTTCTTCAAAACAGTACATTATTTTTTCTTTTGGATTTTAATGAAAAAAATTATGAAACTGCTGATCATGTAACGACCATTAAAAGAGGGGATTCCAATTAATTTTAGTTTTTATACTGCTCTGCTGGCCGGCTACGAGCAGTAAGATTTAGACAACGTTTTAAAATTATTGTTTTTCCTCATTGCATGCCATTCACGATAACATAGATTACACTGGCCTGCGATGTTTTATATATATATATATATATATATATATATATATATATATATATATATATATGTATGTGTGTGTGTGTGTGTGTGTGTGTGTGTGTGATAAATGGTCTATCTACTTTTATTTCTAGGACACATTTCCTACTGGACAGGCGATACAAAATAAAGTCTGAGTCGTTAGCTTTATTTCCTTATATAGGTTATGCAATTTCTATCATATATATATAAGAAACCTACCTGGTACACACAATTCAATATATATATATATATATATATATATATATATATATATATATGTGTGTGTGTGTGTGTGTGTGTGTGTGTGTGTGTGTGTGTGTGTGTGTGTGTGTGTGTGTTTTCGTTGTCGTTGTGGAGTCAATGTATACGTCTTTGTTGTTATATCTGGTGAGTCTAGGTTTCAGTGCATAGTTTATATTTGTATATATGTTTTATATATTTACCAACCCCTCAGCACGAGCAGGATGTGACACAATGTCAATTTCTTAAGCGGAGTTCAACAGATTTGAATTCAGAGTTTTCCTTCTCCTAGACTGGTTAAATAGCCAGTGTTAAAGGGTCCAGTCTGTCCTACTATTTATCCATAGCTGGAGGGAGAGTAGGATTAATACCTTTCCCAAGGGTATTAGTGCTATGAAATGCAATTACCACGTCCAGGATTTGACCTCGGTTCGAAGAGTCCATTTCCCATGACTTTAACCATTACACCACGCGCTTCCTATATATGTTGTATGTGTATATATATAGATGTCTCTAATATATATATTGTTTTTTTATGACTTCATATTCACACGAAACCCCAACCCCGCTAATGAAGAGTATAGCAAAGTCAACCAGACGCCCCTAATCTCAAGTCGCACCAATGACCAACATCCCAACACCCAGTCCCAGCCGCACCCGTGAGGAAGGCGTCGCAGACAGTCAGTTATCAATAACAAATATTTTGAAGGTGTAGATCTCACGGTCAGGCGTTCACGATAACATAGATTACACTGGCCTGCGATGTTTTCAAGATCGAATATATGATAACTGTTTTTTAAGGCAGCTTTTTACGCTGAATCCAAAAAATTATACTCACTTTTTCTAATCAGATAAAATTTTAAAGATACAAGCTCGTTAATAGATGTGAATTATTCTTTGTATAAAATATTTTGACTATAAATTAAATATTCATTGATAAGCCAGAGGGTATTGTGACGTAAGCAGGGACCTATTTTTGGTTACAGATAGACTTACAACGAATCCCCATTACAATAATATATATATATATATATATATATATATATATATATATATATAGATGAGAGGTATCCAAAACTTGGTTGTAAGGGATGTTTCTATATGTGATTTCTAAGATACACTGTATCATCATTGCATGATCCAGTATGTATAAATACAGTGAATCTTTAAATCACTAAAGAGAGCTCAATGTATAATAAATTTTTTAGATTATATACAGAGCAATATTTATCTTAGAAAGGAAGGAAAAACTCAACACCGTAATTCCATAATAAATTTATTTCGACCAAAATTGGGGCCTATATAAATCTAAGTTGATTTAATATAGCTCCCCAAAACCCAGTCTCATCAGATGGAAGATCAGGTTATTTGAATTGAATAACTGAAAATTTTATTTCTCAAGAATATATATATATATATATATATATATATATATATATATATATATATATATACATGATGGACAATTAGTAATTTTTACTGGAATGTATTTCACATCAGTTTTAGTTGCTGTTCATCGCATCTCATCGACCAAATAGACTGACATGTAAGAATAGTCACGATGTAAAAGCAACTACCATTAAGATGAAGGAAAAAATTAATAAGGACTGTCAATGATTCATCTATAATAAATAAAAATCGTGATTATCACGATCGATTTTAAAATTATGTTCACCTCCAATAAAAGTAACTGGTAGAGGCGTTGAGTTGTGTGAACGAGACAAATAGTTATATTGAGAGACAGAAAACGCATTACAGAAATATTCCCCCGAAGTAAAATAGTGTGGCCTATTAATTCTTTGATGGTGACGAAATTGCAATATTTATGAACGTTGTGTCTCAGACGAGGCATCCAAGTCTCGCATTGTCTCGTGCCTTCTCGAATCGTTTTACTGTTTCTATTTATATCGACTGATGCGCTATAATAACTACTGTGTCTAATCGAAGCGTTCATATCGGTAGCCATATTGTCTCTCTCGCACACATAATTACAAATGACAGTTACATTAGGCAATAAAAATGAAAAAGCGACTCTTGTAGTTTCACTGCTTCTAAAATTACTGGCCAAGTACACGTAAGAACTAACGGGATTGTTTATGTAAAGATCGTCACAGGTACTTCTGTATTGGTTTCTGTATTGGTCTCAGATTGTGACACACAAGCACCAGCCACATAAAATTATTGGGAATCATTCAAATGACAGAAAGAATGAAAAAAAAGAAAAAGAAAATAGTTGGTGTTTAATGACAATACAAATTAATGTCAAATCTTGAGGATAAATATATATATATATATATATGTGTGTGTGTGTGTGTGTGTGTGTGTGTGTGTGTGTGTGTGTGTGTATTTAAGCAGCATTCTTTCATTTATGCATATAGAATTAAACAAAAGACATATCTCCTGTTTATCAATTTTATTTTTGATCTTTTCGAGTTTTCTAGCCAACTTTCTAATATTTGGGTGGAATTCGTGGATAAGTCCACCAAAGTTCAGGTCCCGAGTACTTTTGCCACTTCGAAGTGCCATCATCAGGGGTGATGTGTTCCTGTTTATTTAAAAATTATATTAATGTGGAGGCTGGAAGGAGAAGAATTGGTGAGAAAGGTGTACTGTATTGGAAATTAATTTTGTTTAAGGATGGTTTGTATTGTTTTATGTATAAAGCTTCTAGTATTTGGAGTTTTTGTTTATTTTTTTCTTTGTGCAGAATGTGTATATTTTCCGTTAGAATATTTTGGTAATTTGAGTGGGGGCATGAATGTATTTTTAGGTGTTGTGAAATGGAGCCATTGTCTGTTAAATGGAGGGTTAGATCAAAAATAAAATTGTTAAACAGGAGATGTACCTTTTGTTTAATTCTACATGTATAAATGAAAGAATGCTGCCCCCAACATATATATATATATATATATATATATATATATATATATATATATATAACGCGTAGAAATATGAGGATTCGGTCCACAGTTTAAAATTTGTTGACATTCATTGCATTTTTAAACAGGCGCGTTGTCTTGAAGAAAAGTGGCTAACATGCATTGGTAAGAATTGCACATTAAATGTATTATACGGTATAATAAATACAGCTCTTATACACGTAATCAAGCACTTTATTTTCAATTCTCCAATGCTAAAAAAGACTGCGTATATATATATATATATATATATGTGTGTGTGTGTGTGTGTGTGTGTGTGTGTGTGTGTGTGTGCATGTGTGTGTGTGTGTGTGTGTGCGTGCGTGCGTGTGTGTGTGTCTGTTCAGCTGAAAGGAAAAATCTTTCCAAGTGTTATTTTAACATCACACACGCACGAGGGTGACACGCGGTCAAATAAAGCGAGAATGTTATTCATAACTTATATTCATTTGGATGTAATTTATAAGGCGATTTGTCTGACGATAAGCACGTAATGCTTTGAAACCAGCAGTAATGAATCAGCCATTAAAATTATAGATTATAATAATAATAATAAATATAGCTCTTAGAGAGGATTAAGAGCTCAAAAGGGATGATCTGTCTATGGCATTAACCTGCATTTAATGGCGAAATTCTAGTTATGGAGGGGGATTCTGCGTGTTGGTGTAAATAACATGCTGGGCTGCGACATTGTCGTAAGCGATTTCGAACTGCTGTCATGCTATAGCGTTCACTTTCGGACTATTACCCTTGGGAAAGGTATGAACCCCTCATGTTCCCGGGTATTTGTTAAATAATGAAACTGCTGATCTTATATATATATTTACCAACTCCCCCGCACGAGCAGGATACGACACAAGGTCAATTTCTTAAGCGGAGTTCAACAGGTTTGAATTCAGAGATTTCCTTCTCCTAGACTGGTTACCTAGCTATGGTTGAAGAACCCAGTCTGCCCTGCTATTTATCCATAGCTGGAGGGAGAGTAGAATTCATACCTTTCCCAAGGGTATTAGCGCTAAGTGAAATGCAATTACTACGTCCAGGATTTGAACTTGGGGCGACGAGTCCATTTCC
>CM042154.1:102711069-102728569 GCA_023376005.1 Doryteuthis pealeii
TTTTAGTATTCATACGTATCATCGTTTCTGTGTCTGCTAAGCACTATTATATGTAGTGAGAGAGGAGACCTACCTCATGCAACACGGTGTGACAGAGAGAGTGGCGGGAGTGAAGACTTGCCGTATTCACGAAGGAAGCGGGCTAGGCTTTGTCTGGCGTGTAGGACTGACCTAGAGTCGAACCCACTTCCTTCAGAATGTGAGAGCTGTGGACGATCAGTGAAATAAGAAATAGCATAGTGGCCCGGATCTAGGTGGTCGCGCCGTGCTGGCGAGTGTCGCACGTACTGCACGGACAATTATGAGTGAGGAGCCCGGATGTGGTAAAATTGAGGTGTATTTAAACGACTTATTCTCACAGACCAGGGAGAACGACTGCAGTAGTATTTTGTTGTCGAGACGAGCGGGACAAAGAAATAATTTTGGATATTAGATTTTAGAGCGTGATACAGTTGTGAGTGTTTAGACAGTCGATTGGAACCTTGAGTCAGACTTATATTTCAAAAGAATCCCAGCCAATTCAGAACATGTGTTTCGACATACTACCAAAAATGTGTTAGCCTCGGTTAGTTAACAACTGAATGTAAAAGTTATTTATCAAGAAATTTTCGAATCTGATAGATTTATTTTAACGCTATGTTAACCAGTCTACGGTTATTTTATGTATTTATTTTGTTACGACATTGCATTCATTGTATGTTCATGTTTACATCTTTTTTGTAGTGGTTTCTTAATTATATAAATCCTATCTAATACTCATAATTTAAACACAATCATGTATAGTATTGAGTATTCCTTTTTAAATCTAATCATTTATACACAATTATACATTGTATTGAGCATTCTTGTCTAATGCTAATAAGTTATACTCAATCATATATGGTATCGAGTATTCCAATATGATACTAATAATTCATGCACAATTATATATGGTATCAATTATTCCTATTTGATATCAATAATTTATACACAATCATGGATAGTATATAGTATTCCTATATGATACTAATAATTCATGCATAATTATGTATATTATCACTTATTCCTATTTAATATTAAGAGTTTATACACGATTGTTTATTGTATAAAGTATTTATATCTAATTACTAACAATTTATACACAATTATATATGGTATCGTGTATTCCTATATTATACTAATAATTCAAAGTCTTTGTTCTGTTGTTTTAAGAATAAAAGAAACTTCTTTGATTGAATAATGATTCATTGTTTCTTAAACAAGACGTAACAACAAAAAGAAAAAAAAATCAAAAGCCTAAAAAAGACGAAAATAAATATTTATTTCTTAATCGTTTTAATGAAGTGTTTATTAAGTGACTAACAACTATAGATGATAACACACTAAAGAAAAACAAAAGAGACACAAAAAATGATTTTGGAACAGCTTAAATTTGTTTTAATACAGTGAAAATTGTCGGGATAATTCGGGGACTGTGGTGAAAAAAGACAATTTTGAGCCCGCAATAAATGTACTTTCATAGATGTCTCAATATTTTTTAACCGCCTTATGTATTGATGTAGGGCTAATTATAAAAAAAAATGGAGGTTTTATTAGAAATAAAACATTTGATTGAATTTATCGACGGCTTCTTTTCTAATAATAAATGCAAATGTCAGTGTGTCAGTGTCTCACATTTGTTCAACTTTACTCCTCGAGTCCAAAGTATCATACTATCGCAAAATCAAACCAACTCTGGGAGCAAATTAATAAAATTCCAGACCGAATTCGAACCCGCAATCCAGAATTTTTAGATTTCCAAGTTTTAAATATAGCGATTGTTTCACGACTTTTTATGTGATGTTTTGCGACGAAATGTTTGTAATGTAACAATTTTTATAACTTGCAAATGAATTTGGGAATAATTGAAATCAATTGTAAAATCCAGCAAAAGTCATCCATGAGATAGAAATAATTTGTATACTATTGTCCTCATCTTTATTGCTATCTTCACAACGTTTGCGCTGATATGCCCTCCAACTTTACTCTGATGTTTCTTGTTGGAAATTCAGAAAAATAGAAATAATTGTTTGTACTAATAGTAGGGACCTACGTATATCAAATTGCTTTTGGATCAGGAGAAGAATTATTCTTTAACTTTTAAAATGTAAGCTTTAATATTAATGCAATGTTTAAATACAGCAAACAATTGTGTGCTCTTCTGTAGTTTATTGTTGATATTACAGTAAATGCCTTAACTGTCGCCTGATATGGCAACTTTTAAGCTTGTTTATTATTAAATGCATTTTTCTTTACAAAATCCAGCAAGTGAGCCATTAGTGTAATCGTACTTTTCAGATTTCGGTGATTCTATTTCTCTTTTGGATGACCTCGGGTCATCAGTACTTAACAACAAGTTCAGCTAAAATATACCCATTCTGTTGAAGCATCCCGCCTTCCACAAAAATGGCCACCGCAGGACGTTATCAAAAGGCCGATTATTGGCCACGGTGCTTAACGGACTCGACTTTATAGGCACAAATGAAAGACTAATGGAAATATATTGGTTATAAACATTTGACTAGTCGGCCATTTTGACTTGTCAGCCAATGCAAGCCTGGGCCTCTTTTTTCCCACCAATGCTTGGAAGAGGGTCACTAATGGACATGATATCATGTGTATGATTTCAGGCGAATTAGGAGCAATATTGCTAGAAAATGGTGGATGGAAGACCGGAAGTAATTATGTGTAGATCCACGTTGGGTGAACTGCCCATATCCGCCCGCCATTTTATGAAAATAAGAGTAATGCAAATGAAAAGAGTTCATTGATACACTCATCTGATAAGAGTGTTGTAAAAGAAAGCTGGTGCGCTTATGAGGATGTGCAAGCGCACGCATGTGTTTGCATATAGGGACGCACACACACCCACACAATTATATACATACATACATACATACATACATATACATATATATATATGTATATATATATATATATATATATATATATATATATATATATATATATAGCGTGTGTGTGTGTTTGTGTGCGTGCATGCATATATCTATAAATATATGACATTACAAAATAAACAAGCCCTGTCGGCTGGGATTGTAGAATACGCGGATGGTACCACTGCAGAAACGTAAGCCCCGTCTAATGGGGCCACCTGTTAACCGTGGTTTGCGACCCGGAAGTTCAGTGGCTTAGTAGTCTATTCCTTGGAAAAGTCCATATTCGCGTTTACTTGGGTTAGACGGACTGTCGGAGAAGCCCCCTCCGATCAATCGGCTGGTCACATTAAGCCCAAGCGCCTATATGATTGTTCTGGTCCTATTGTTCTAATGGTAAAGCTCCAGCCAGTTGTATCATATGTGCTAGTGGGCGATGGCTAAGGGTCTTGGTGTCCAGGATATGATGTTAAACAGCATCTAGTGGTGAAGTTTCAGTTTTTCCAGAATTGTCGGGAGTGCGGAGCATTCCTTCATTACAATTACTGCTGTTGGATTTTGTGATATAAGGCATCAGGCAAATGGTCACTTCTACTTATAGACTCGCCTATAAACACGTGACCTGAGAAGGCATTTCTATTGTCCAATCACTGGCACTGCTGCTGCTGCTTATGCTGTATTAATAGAGACCATATTCTGAGCTTATATCATTGATACTTGGATTATCTCGGACGAAGGACTTACAAGGAATACGTTAACACTGGATTCTTACTGGCTTGCGTACTTATTCATTACATCTGGAACGAAGGATGGCTGCCAGATATTCAACAACTGCCAGGTCCGCTTTAACTCAGCGTGGTAGTTATTTCCCTTTCTCCAATACAAAATAACTATAATATATATATAAAAGTAAGTAAAGTCGTCGGGGCGGCCTAAAGTCGGTATCAGCCAGTCAGCGAGGGAGTCTATCCCCTTTTCAATAGCGCTAGACCAAGGAGATTGTTTTAGCGTTTGAGGTGGAGCACCACACCTACCATCAGCTCCTTACTTTACCGCACAGATCCCTGTGCTACTCATACGCTGAGTTGGCGGGGACCGGTATCGAACTAGGAACCTTGTGGTTTCTGGCCGAACGCTCTACCGACTGAGCTAACCCAGCCCCTATATATATTATTTTCGGTTTAAAATAATACCTTACATTAGATCCAAATCGCTTAACATTATCTAAAATAATAACCAATTCCGCCCATAACCTTTTTTACTTTATATATAAAAATAAAACACAATAAATATTTAATCATTTATTAAATACAGAACTTAATAATAATAATAATTAGAAATTTAAAAATAATTAATCGTAAAATAAAAATATATAAAAACTCCTTTTCTAAAATATTAACATATTCCGCTCATAACTTTTTCACTTATATAAAAACTAATTACAGTAAATATCTAATCATTTATGAATTACAGAACTTAAAGTAAAAATTCCTTTACTAAAAGTCTTTTGAATTCCAACCGTCAAAATTGTTTCGTCTTGTTGCAACATCTCAAAAATTCGCTACATTTGTTGACAAAAGATATACATGAGACATGCCCGACATATATATGGCGCGAAATGCCCACGTTGGTGAATATTGTAACGTCTTTCGTTTTTTGCAGTATTAAGGTTTTTTTGTTTGTAAACTCATTTTGACTTTCCTCTCCGACCAAACAACTACGGGAGTGAATGAGCTCTGATGATGATTTTTGTAAAATCGAAATATTGATCAGTATCAGCTATGATTATACAATATCATGGGACATGACCATCATTTGAATCTTCATCTGATCATTGCATCGCATGAAACCAATATGGTCACCTCTATCACGTAATAAATAGATATGTAAAACCTTTATATATTTATTTCATTATATTATATAAGAGCTCTATCTTATATTGAGCACAGTGACCATCTTACACTATAGTATGTATTTTTTTTTGGGGGGGGGGGACTATGTGCTTAATTAAAGTCATACCTAATTTGTTAATTAATTAATTATAATTAAATGAATTAGGCGTGCATATCGGTTTAAATGTAAAGCGTAAACAAATCGAGAAAAAGTCGATCTCTGTATGTACATTTCAGCCTATTAGGCCTCATCAGCAGATCTATAGTCAGGGCAGTGCTTTGTGCGTGATTCGAACCCTACCTGCCAGGCTGACAGGCGGACACTCTAACCATTACACTACCAGGCTTCCCCAGAATTTCTAGTTTATTTAGAGTGTCCGCCTGTCAGCCTGTCAGCCTGACAGGTAGGGTTTGAATCACGCACAAAGCACTGCCCTATCTATAGCTCTGCTGATGAGGCCTAATAGGCTGAAATGTCCATACAGAGATCGACTTTTTCTCGATTTGTTTAAGCTTTACATTTAAACCGATATGCACGCCTGATTCATTTAATTATAATTAATTAATCAACAAATTATGTATGACTTTAATTAAGCCATAATCTCCCCAAAATTGTCGGCCTTCGCCATTTCAAACACATTGTTTGTTCACTTCATATATATATATATATATATATATATATATATATATATATATATATATATATATGTATCTAACGAACCTGAAAATTTATGCAAAAAATAATTAAAAAGTAAGTGAATCCAATACTCCTTATATCGAGTTCATTCATTTATTTATTTATTTTAATGCTTCACAATAACGCCTAATTTTTAAAAAAAAACATTAAAAAAAAATATATATATATATATATATATATATGGGTACACAGCTATATATGGGTACACAGCTATATATTTTTCTCTGTATATAGCAACACACTCAGACACACTCAAGTCACTCTCAGACATATTAACGCAAAGATAATAGCGTGTGACATACGTTAAGAGGTAATCGTGTTGAGTTACATGTGAATAAGTACTTCAGCCTTTGCCAGGAGAAACCCGGAGAACACAATAATGAACTTTATCTAGCATTCACTGTCTCGACAAAGAATTTTGCTTCGGCACATCTGCGGTTCCATGTTAAACATGAAAATTGGATGTTAAATGTAATAATATCTGTTCATGACAATATCATGTCACGTGTCCGGGTAAACGGGATATTCTCGGATAGGTTTGAGATTGGTAATGGCGTACAGCACGTTTGTATTCCCACTGCGGTTCTTTCTGCTTTATGTATTTTCTTTCATGTTAGATGAAATCTAAAGGCATTGACATCTAGTTCAGAATATTAGCTGGACTGATATTAGCAAACTATTAAGTACTGGAACTCTGGAACGAAACATAAACTTTCATAAAGTTGTACATGGTGGTTTCCTGGTGTAATGGATAGAGTCGTAGGAAATGGACTCGTTGACGCGGGTTCAAATCCTATACAAGGCTGTTTGCATTTCACATAATGCCAATACATTTGGGAAAGGTATGCTTCCAACTACTCTCCCTCCAGCTATGGGTAAATAGTAGGGCAGACTAGGTTCTTAGTTAGGTAACCAGTCTAGGAGAAGGAAAACCCCACTTATGAAATTGACCTAGTGAAACATCCTGCTTGCTCCTGCGGAGTGGTTGGTATATATATATATATATATATATATATATATATATATATATATATATATATGGTTAGGAGGTTGATTTAGAAGGCTATCACAATGCAGTTTGGACTAAAGAAAAAATAATAATACGGTAACAATGGTGTTGTGTGTTGACCTGTATTTTAAAAAAAATAAATAACAACATACACACACGTACAAACAAAAATAAACGCATTCGCGCTCACACGAGAATACAGTTATTTAAAAAATAACATCATGTTCAAAAAGTAAAAAATTCATTTGGGAAGAAATGCCATAGCTGTACTGCTTCAGTTCAATTCTTTTGATAAAGAGGTATTACCTCGAAAATTCAAGAAATAATAAAAATACAGGTCAACACACAACACCATTGTTACCGTATCATTATTTTTTATTTATTCCAAACTGCATTGTGATAGCATTCTAAGTCAACCTCCTAACCAATACATACACAATGCTTCAAGCAAATTATGAAACTCTCTTATATATATATATATATATATATATATATATATATATATATATATACGATGGCACATAACAGACTGACACATAGTAGCACTGTCGGCTAGGACTGTAGAATACACCGACTCAGATGGGTAAAATCCCTCTAATAGAGCCACCTGTTAAGGTCCCATCTATGGGTTAAATAGAAAAAATGAGTTAAAAAAAAGAAATCCAACCAACCAAACCAACTAACTAACTGACACATGAAAAAATAATCATTTATTTTATTATAGTGGACATTTGCTGTCTGTCTGTCCAAAACTACATCACTGCTTACATCACAATACCCCCAGCAATTGTGTAAGTTTATCAATGGGTTTAAGTTTATAGTCAAAATCATTAATACATAGTTTTAAAAATTATTTATTCTGTCTCTATGAAAATCTTAGATATGCCTCAAAACAGACAATTTTATTAGTGTGTTTAAAATCCTGCAATGTGTCTCATATATCACTAAAAAAATAAAAGTTTACATAATATATAGTGTGATTAATTTGCATACTGGTTTTAACAAAACCGGTTTAATAAATTATTACTTATTGTTATTGATCTCTAATATCATTTTTATTCTCCAACCTATTAAAATCAATCCTATGAATGATTTTGTATAGAAACCAATTAAGATATAATTCAAATAAGTGAAAACTTTTTATATGCATTCTTTTTTAAAAATTTGTTAGTCTTTTTAATTTAATATATTTCATTACATTAAAACTAAGAAAGGTGCATATTCTTGCTAGTTTCTACACAAAGAGAAGTAAGAGATATGTAAAGTGAATAATACGCAAGTCAAGGGCTTCGTAGTAGTATATTTATTCACGCATATATATATATATATATATATATATATATATATATATATATATATATTTGGGTGGAATTCGTGGATTAGTCCACCAAAGTTCATGTCCCGAGTACTTTCGACACTTCGATCAGGGGTGATGTGTTCCAGTTTTTCAATTTATATTAATGGATGTGGAGGCTGGAATATATATATACATACTAACTCCTCGTCCTGTCTGTCTAGCAGATATTTATCACACAGATGCAACCATTATTTTATATTATAGAGGGGGGTAGCCAATCCTACACAACAATTTATTTTTTGGGTTATAGAATATTTTTAGTCCACGGAAATCTGAAGGAACAAATTAAACTAACATATCTTTTTACTCTTCAATTAAGAGGTTTATAATTTCAGCAAAAGGAAATTTTTAGGACATAATAATTTCAAGAAATTAAAAATTCAGATGTCGTCCCCATCCCCTGCATTGTATGCCTGTAATTCTTTTGTGGGGTTAATTAAAGGAGTTTGTATATTTGAATAAGTTTAATAAGTTGAAAGAGACTAATTAAAGGATTTAAAAAACTGATCACGCCAAAAAAAGAAAGCTTAAAGCGCGGTAAACAAAGACATAAATAAAAAGAACCCCACACACCGATAAGTAGAAGTCTATTAAAAATTCACCAAAAAACATTATTCTACTCCCTTTCTTTTCTCTTCTAACTGTTGTGCCATGAAATAACGAAAAATTGACAAACATGTAGAAAGTAAGAGGAAGTTTATTCAAGAAAAGATTATGGTACACGGTTGAGTAAGACCAACTAATGCAAATAACAGTTAATCATAAGATTGTACCCTCAATATAGGTGTTACATAATTATTGGACGCCTAATGTTTTTATAAGGTATTGTAGAAATCATAATGGCGATTAGTATAGGTGATGGCCTTGATAATGAGTGACAGCGTTTGACCTCACTCTGACCTTGCGTTCTGGGGATGAATCGTGAGAACCGGAACCCCATAGAAGGCCCACTTCCGGTTTAAGGAGTAAGCAACTCAGTAGTCAGTTAGAACTTAGAAGCCGGCTAGCAATGTAAGCCTCATCTGCGCAGATTGTCTGGGTGGGGATTTGGAATAAAGTAACATCAACCTAAATCGAAGTCTTGTGTTTATTACTAAAAACTAACAATGACACAGAGTGATCCCCAACAGAAACCAGACCCGGAATCCTCAATAGAAGACCAGACGAGACCTTAGAAGATATACCAGACCAAGATAGATGATAGACGATCAGAAGCAAAGCCGGCCGGAAGAATAGACGACCCAGAGTAAGAAGTAGTAAGAAAGGTATATAACGTTATATGCTGATTTGGCTTAGTGAAAAGACCAGTATATAACATAGGTTGAGCACTGTTCAAATAGTCTTTAGATTATCCCATCTTGTGGGTGTGTTTCAGCTACTCTACAACAGTAACAATGTGGATCCTTATAATGATGGGGTCTTAATGACAAAATAATTTGTTTGGAATTATCAATACAAGCAAAAATATGTGCCCCCTGGGTGCAAGTATTTAAGTTTTAATGTAATAGAATATATTAAAGAAAGATTAATGAAATTAGAGAAAAAAAATATAAAAACATTACACTTATATTAATGTTATTCTAATCGATTCCTATATAAAATTACATGAGGCAAGGAAAAAGGAAAAGTGGACAAAAAATAATAATTCAAACAAGTAGATGTAGGAGAAATATATTTCGTGCCACTTTAAGCGGGAACTTCATCAGTCTGTTTATTCAAAACATGATACATACATTTGTATTTATAGAAGAGAAAGTGAGTTTGGTGATGAATTCACCTTATCTCATACTGTCAGATTTACTCCAACCATCCTATCTTCATAAAATTATATATAGGATTGCTGTTAATATGTTAGAGAATAACATGGCAGTTTTCGGGATTTGAAATAGATTAATACTATGGGCAGTTTTGCGGAAAATCTAACTCAGCTCGAATTTAATAGAGACATCTTTAAAGTTTAATGTTTGACGACGGTTCTTCGCGTCTTGAAGTGTTTAAAGCATCCTAAGATAAAATCAAAGTAATTTCAGAAAACACAGATCCGAAAAAAAAAAACGGAATGATAAATGAGACGAATTTAACGACGTAAAGAAAAAGAGATTATGTAGGCGTTGGATTTCTGACCAGATGAAAGGCATAGTCAGGAATTGTGCGTGGATGTTGCGCCGAATCAGGCGTTGCCACATGGAAATCGCAGATTTGTTGGTCGAGAGGATCTGACCGAAAATCTAAAAGAAGATAATTCCTCTCGATGTCCGAGTGTGAATTCCTCCCGTCTTACTCTCCACAGTAGTCGCAATTGGGACAAACAAGATATAAAATATGTATATTTACCAACCCCTCCGCACGAGCAGGATGTGACACAAGGTCAATTTTTTAAGAGGAGTTTAACAGGTTTGAATTTAGAGTTTTCCTTCTCCTAGACCGGTTACCTAACCAAGGTTAAAGAGCCCAGTCTGCCCTACTATTTACCCATAGCTGGAGGGAGAATAGGATTCATACCTTTCCCAAGGGTATTAGCGCTAAGTGAAATGCAATTACCACGTCCAGGATTTGAACTCGGGGCGACGAGTCCATTTCCTATGACTTAACCATTACACCACGCGCTTCCAAGATATAAGATATATGTTATATCAAGTGTACGTCGGTCTTTCTCATGTCCAGCTGCGTGTGCCACGCAATACGAGAACTTAAGAATCAGTATACTACAAAGACATTTCTAGATAATTGTATCCATGTATTTTCTTCTGTTTGTTGGTTGGATTAATTTTACGGCATGTCAACCCTCGTTGGACTATTTTATGCCGAAGACATTTTGTTTTATTCATTCTTGATGGGTACTCAATTTTTTAAAACTCAATTTTTAAACACATTTCTAAAACTCATTATTTTCTATCTAACCCATAGATGGGACCCTAACAGGCACTACAACTCTCGGTTAGAGTGGACGTCGGAGTAACGGTGATGAAGGGGTAATACACATTCCTCATAACTCCAGGATAACATTTATGCTTAATTTCTTTTGCATGTCAGTCTTTTATTGACCATCCTGTATATATATATATTTATATATATATATATATATATATGTATGTATATATTATAAAAACCCGCAAAAATTATTATTATTATCTTACATCTGCGACATGTGTTTCAGATCTTCAGATATCTTCTTCAGGCATTAATTAACCATTTTTGAATATTTAAGAATATGGTTAATTAATGCCTGAAGAAGATATCAGAAGATCTGAAACATGTGTCGCCAGATGTAAGATATATAATAATAATAATAATAATAATAATAATAATAATAATAATAAATAATAATAATATAATAAAAACATAATCCATTTTGCGGATTTCTTTTTTTATAAATATTTCATTTTCTCCCGTTGGACCCATAACAACACTTTATATATATATATATATATATATATATATATATATATATATATATATATATATATATTACTAGTAGTAATAAGTTAAATATCAAACATTGAACGATTATTAGACGAATATATGAAGTTAATGTTAAAATACAGACACAAGATAATTTTTTCCTTCTTCTAGACTGGTTGCTGTACCTAAGTTATAAACAATAGTCTGTCCTATTTCCCCCATAGATGGGGGAGAATAGTTGGATTTATAGGATTCAATGGTTGGTGTTTCCCTCTATGAAATGCAGCCAGCCTCTTTCGGGATTTGAAATCGTGACACCACATCCATTTCCTACGACGGTTACACAACATAAACACTACGGGGCAATATGACACGTTGATCTTTTTATTCTTATTAGTTTTCTATGAAGTCAACACTATTATTATCATGCTTGCTATTTCATTTTGTTTATTGTTTGTCTTGTCTGTTCCTAGGAACTTAAAAGCAGGAAGCAAAAATAAAATTCTTATGGGCCTTTGCGAATAATAATTCGGCTTGAAAATTATTCTTGATGAATTGTCTAAGACGACATATTGACACTCGGGCTTTGTTTTGTTCAGAAAATATTTTTTCTAGTAAAAAAAAAAAAAAAAAAAAAAAAAAGAAAAAAGACAACAAAGAAAAAGGTAAGGACGAAAAATAACAGAGAAAACATGAAAGGAATTATTGGCCTTTTCTTGTTTGATGCCACTTTCGACCGAGACTCCTTCGGGCTGTCAAAATCCTTCTGCCTCTCCGCGCCATTGGACGAAAATATGATTCACGTGACAAGCCTCTGATACTGATGACGCTTCTTTTCCATTTCGAAAGTACCTCCTTCAAATGTATTCGCTTTTCTGTTCAGCTTGTCATCTGCTTGCTTCCGTTCCGGCCATTATATATATATATATATATATATATATATATATATATATATGTATATATATATATATTATATATATATATATATATATAGTGGTGTGTTGTGTGTGTGTGTGTGTGTGTGTGTGTGTGTATTTTACAACCAGTTCCTTTTATTACCAACTTGTCTTTCGAGTTTTCTTGTTGTTTTGTTGAGGTCTTTTTTTTTGTTTGCTTTTTTCTCAATACATATTTTTTCATTCAATCCGATTTATGTCCAGGCTTTCGGATTTCATTTTTGTTTTTGTTTCTTTTCAGAGTTTTCTCGGAGGTTCCTTTTGCTTAGGTCAACTTTGTCCTCCATATTACATTTATTTTACCTTTTCCGCATAGAATTCTTTCTTTTTCTTCGCCTTCACTTCAAAATATTCTCCTTTAGAAAGCATTTTTTCATTCCTTATTCAAAAACCATTTCTACACATGCTCTAATCTTCTTCTTCTTCTTCTTCTTCTTCTTCTTCATTATTATTATTATTATTATTATTATTATTATTATTATTATTATTGTTATTCCCTTCTTCTTCTTTTTCTTTTCTCTTCTTCTTCTTCTTCTTCTTCTTCTTCTTCTTATTATTATTATTATTATTATTTCTTCTTCTTCTTCTTCTTCTTCTTATTATTATTATTCACTTCTCCTTCTTCTTCTTCTTCTTCTTCTTCTCTTCTTTCTTATTATTATTATTATTATTCTTCTTCTTCTCTTCTTTTCTTTTTTTGTTCTTCTTCTTTTATTATTATCATTATTATTCTCTTCTTGTTCTTTTTTTCTTGTTGTTGTTGTTCTTCTTCTTATTCCCTTCTTCTTCTTCTTCTTCTCTTCTTCTATTATATATTATTATTATTATTATTATTATTATTATCATTCTCTTCTCTTCTTCTTCTTCTTCTTCTTCTTCTTCTATTATTATTATTATTATTATTATTATTATTATCATTATCATCATTCCCTTCTTGTTCTTCTTGTTCTTGTTCTTCTTCTTAGCACCTTATGGTTCCTTCTATTTTTTCTAAATGTTTCCCTTTTTATTCGCTGTGTTCTTGTTTTATATTCCCTGCCATCCCGGTCAAAAACTCACCCCTCATAATTGAACTATCTCCAACCCACCCCCCATTTCCCCCCACCCCGCCTCCATCTAAATTTCATTTCTCTTTTACCCGTGATCCGCTTGTCAATAACGTGTTTTGCATGAAGCTAATGGAAAAGAATTCCACACGTCACTAATCATGAAAAATGCGCATAATTTCAGCATTTACAGAGAAATATATTCACCCGCCAACACACGCACACACACACACACACACACACACACAACATACAGAAAAGATATGGAGAAAGAGAGAGAGAGAGAGAGAGAGAGAGAAGGGGGAGAATGCGCGTGTTTAAGTGTGAAATATAGTGAGCGATGTGCTCAAGTCTCTCTCTGTCTCTCTAGGTCTCTCTGTCTCTCTCTGTTTATCTGTCTTTCTGTCTGTCTCTCTCTATATATATTCAATTAAATATCATAAACCTGTTGTGGACTAGCCTAGTTTACCTTTCGTAGAGAGTAAATGAGCTGGTCCAAGACTTTGTACACTGCTGTTTTAGAACATCTGGCTGATTGCTGGGCCTGCTTCAGAAGACTTCGGCATCTGGAGCGGCTAAGTAAAATTAACAGCGTTGATCCTAGGGGACTATCCCTCCAGTCAATACCTGCCCCCTTGATTAAAGGAGCAGGGCTGAGTTTATTATGTTGGATTATTTCGTTATATAAGCTGTGCTACAATACACCACTTAAATTTATAGACTAAGCGAGGTCAAGTGGTTTAAACCTAAGTCAATCAACAGCCGGAATGCGTGGCTGGTTGACAACTTAATCACTGATACTTGCAATCATTGACGAAGGACTTGCAATATTGACGAGCACCAAGGAACAACTAAAGGATTATTTACCGAGGATCAAACTCTGCTTAACACAAAGCATCTCCGCTGAACAAGCGCTCTTGCCTGAAGCCTAAATGTAGGCTACTAAAATCGTAACATATTGCCCAGTGCCTGGGGCGCCACCCTTGAGGGTGAATAGCGACGGGATCAACGCAGTTTTTGTATCTACCACCCAGAGTGATTCGACCTCCGGAGTGGCAAAGTAAAATTAACAGCTTTGATCCCAGGGGACTATTCCCTCATGCGATACCTGCCATCTTGATTTAAAGGGACAGGGCTGGATTTATTGCCCAGTGTCTAACCCTTGAGATGGAGTGCCGATAGGATCAACCCACATTTTTTGCCTACTACACATGAGTTTCGGCTTGTGGGTGGACCCGCATAAAATGTCCTTGTGTCCCGCCCTCATAAGTGGGATGAGAGGCAAATACCGGAGACTGCGATGTTTACGGAACCATTACGCGAACCGTCTACCTCGATGTTTCAGCACTCCGTTTCGAGTTACTCTATGTCAGGCGCAAACTGTATTTGGATGTATTAGTATACTGAATATTGTATGATCAAGTATACAACAAGTTTGATATCCTCCTCGTAGCCCTCTCATTGGCGTAGAGGATCATGTGACTAGGTGACGTTGTGAAAATAGAATTAGAATTTAGAGAGTTGTGATCACGTGACCAGGTGACGTTGTGGAAAATAGAATTAGAATTAAGTGAGTTGAGATATGCGTCCTGAACTGCTCTCAACGTACGTGAGCGTTAACAATGTATCTGTTGCTAATGTAAGGGGGGTAAATGGCCCCTCAGAAAACTCGTAAGGGGGGGGCTGAGATTTGATGCTGACGTGTGCGAAATCTTGTTATTTGCCCTTCTAATTTATCTCGGGTATATAATGGGAGAGAGAGAGAGAGAGGGGGGAGAGAGAAAGAGAGAGAGAGAGAGAGAGAGAGAGAGAGAGATACATGGGATGAGAGGCTCTTACTTGTTACCCTCTGCTTCTACATCTGCTAACTCCTCTACATCGTTGACGGACTTTTTTCTCTGGAGTTTTTTCTCCGGGCTGTTTTCCGGATTGCTTTTACTTCTTGTATTTCTCCGGGCTGATCATTTATTGTTTTTAATAACTCAACAAGACTTGATGTTTTTCTTTATTTAACAACCCAGCTAATAAAGATTCCACCGCGGATCGAGAGCGACATCTCGAGAGCCGACGACATGGTCAGCTCTCGGCAAGTGACTAGTCGCATCTCTAAAACTTCTCACGCCTGTAATGGCGCCTTCCGGAGGGGTCAAGTCGGAGTCATCATAAATCAATCATAACGGTTATGAAAATTCTCTACTTAACTCCCTCCCGAATCTCTAAATCTAACCAACTCTATTTCAAAAACATTCTTACTACCGTACGTACATATTTCATTGACTAACCATGAATTATATAACAATTTTACGATCTACAGCTAAAGAAGACGCATAAAAGAGATTGAGGATATTTAACAACATCATCACAAGTTTCGCGTCAGAGTCATTTGGCCACGTTTAAGGGAATGATCTCCACAATGAAAACTGTAAAGAGATTCAGCTAAAATGCAGAAAGCCTTGAAGAAAAAAGACATAAGGGGCGTTTAGTGAAGAGAAACAACCTTTACGAAAACTTCGAGATATTTTGAGGCACAAACTCAAATCCATCCTTTGAGCCGAATGGCACTAGAGAAGAAAGAATGGAAAGGAAAGCAGAGGGACAGAAAATGAGCAGCATTTATTTCCAACGACTTCGTAATTTACTCTAGAGAAAAGCATGAATTGAACAATTCTCCCTCCAGGCATGGGTAAACAGTAGAGAACTTAACTATTGTATAGCAACCAGATGCTCGGAGATAAGCGGAGCGGTTAGCGTGTACAACAGACGAAATGACCCCTTTTCTACCGACACATACTGTAATCCCAGGGGGTGTGGAGATTGAACACGAAAATGACCAGAGTTGTTCCATGATAATAAAAGATGGAATCCAGAGAGAGACAACTTCCACCCAGAGAGAGAGAGAGAGAGAGAGAGAGAGAGAGAGAGAGAGAGAGAGAGAGAGAGAGAGTGAGAGAGAGAGAGAGAGAGAGAGAGAGAGAGTCTATATTTACATTTTTACATTGCATCTTAGACGATTTCGGTGTCTTTTTTTAACCTGAGGATGTTGCAGAATGATAACGGACGGAAGATTTAGGGACACGCGTATTAATATATAGATAGCTCGCGTGAATTAAAAATTTTTTGTAATACAATAAAATAATTTATGATAAGAAACAACAATTTTTATGCTATTATGAAAAATATTTTTTGTAAAAGTACAGTAGTGGAACTATTTATCTCATACTTAGGAGATGTAGGGATTCGTACATTTCCCAAGGGTATTAGTCGAAAGTGAGCGTATAAGCACAATTGGAGTTCGAACTCGATGTAGCGGTCCAGCACGTTAGCCATTACGTTACGAGGACCCTCACTCCCATCTTTAGCATAAAAAGAAAAGAATAACTCATGGGGTAGTGTAAAGTCGGTATCAAGCAAACAGCGAGGAGTCTATCCCCTTTTCACTGGCTCTAGATCAAGGATATTGTTTTTTTAGCATCTGTGGCAAAGCACCACACCTCACATCAGCTCATCAATTTACCGCACTGGTCCCTGTGCCTCTCATCCACTGAGTTGGCCAGGGCCGGTATCTAACCAGGAACCTTGGTTTCCAAGCTGAACACTCTACAGACAGAGATAATAATAACAATGTTATTCTTTGCTTTTCAACTCTGTGTCGAAATGGTTTCCTTTCGTTCCTCGATTCAAACTTGTATTCTTATAGAGTGCTACCTTGATTTACAAGTTTAATTCATTCACCTCGTAACTCAATTTCCTCGTATATCAAATGAATTTTCAACATTGAAATAAACAGATATGCCATTAATCAGTTTCTGCCTCCCCCCAACCCCCCTATTTTTTACGTTTTTTTTAATGAAGAGAATAGCATTGTATTGCGTAAAGACCAAGAAAATAGGATGTAATAAATTATGTGCTGTAATATGTTCTAATGTTCATCATTTTATAAATAATATTTTTCGGTGGCGATATAAATTTGGAAACTGAAATGTTTTAGTGAACTTATTAGCATAAGCTTTTGTGAAAATCACTCGTACTTGAAATTTAACAGAAAGCAAAATATCAACCAAATGACAGCTTCTAACTCTTAGCTTGGTAAGTCTAACCGTACAGAGGGGACGTGATACGTCGAAACAAGACTGTCTGCGGGTGACTAAATATATATATCATTGATAGAGAATATATCTACCCCCTCTATCTCTCTATCTCTCTCTCTCTCTCTATTCTCTCATTCTTTC
>CM042154.1:102731069-102733569 GCA_023376005.1 Doryteuthis pealeii
CATATATATATATATATATATATATATATATATATATATATATATATATATATATGATTAGAAATTTCTCAAGTTCATTATGAATTATATCGGTGGAATCCGTGTATTTTCTTGTGAGAATAGGAATCATTTTGATAATATAATCTAATAAGTCCTTTAATTTTGCATCATAATAGTTTCTTGTCGCAGGAATCATAGTTTCTTGAAATTTCGTGCGAAATAATAAGGTGTAGTCAGTGAGCATTTTGAAAAATATTTGTAATGATTCTGGTTCCCGTGAAAAGTTGCAGACATATTTTCTAAACTCATATTCAAGATGCATTTGGATTTGCAAAATCTCCCTGCTCTTAAGCGAATGCAGAATTATAGAAAATTGTTTATATAATTCAAGGAAATTTTCATGGATCTGTACAGAACTTATTGCAATTGCTAATAACACTAATAATACTAATCTTCAAGCCTCATCTCAAACATTCAGAGAAATATATAAAAGGGTTTTATAATTTGCTTGAAGCATTGTGTATATATTGGTTAGGAGGTTGATTTTGAAGGCTATCACAATGCAGGTGTAAAGAAAAAATAAGGTAACAATGGTGTTGTGACAACATACGTACACGTACAAACGAAAAAGCGTATTCACGTAAACATGCAACACGAGAATACAGTTATAAAAAAAACAACATCTGTAAGATTTTCAAAAAAAAAATTCATTTAACTAAAAATGCCATAATAAGACGAAAACTACTTCAGTTCCAGTGTTCTTCTTCTGAAAAGATTTTATCTCGAAATATTAAGAATAAATCACAGGTTAACAAACAACACCATTGTTACCTTATTTTTTCTTTACATCTGCATTGTGATAGCCTTCAAAATCAACCGCAAACCCCATATATACATATATAATAAATAAGTAATCCACAGACACGTGTTTCGATGTTTCACCCCTCTTCAGTGTGGCTATACCTTAACAGCTACCTCTGGCCAGGTTTGAGACCCGGAATATTTAATCGCCACATTTTTAAGCGGAAATGAATTCACTAGAGTCCTCAAACTTTTTGTAAACAAAGCGAGGGTTAGCTAGACGCCAGGACGGTGAATTTCCAATTAAATCCCTATTTAGAGAACTAGTATTGAAAAAGGCTTAAATTCAGGCCAGATTATAATTTATAAAGCCCTTTTCTTTACTAAATGTATTGCACTATATATAACTTCAAAATTGTTGTACATGGAACTCTCAATTTAGACTATACAAACTTTAACATTCCGTTGTTAAAGAAAGGACCAGTTTAGAATGGTTTTTAACATCAACTGATCTGATGATTTACTTATTGACAAAAATGTTTGTGTTCAGAATAATTGAATTTGAATAATTGATTCATCCGTGTTTCTTGTGTTTACAAGAAAACTCAGCACTGATTAGATTCCTGGATAAGACAAATCTCTTGAATAAAAAGATGAATTTCTTGGGAAGTGATTACATAAAATTTATAATTCATTTATGTATTATTAAGATTAACTCCCCCTTTAAGATAAACCCTCACCTACTACGACTAAATAGATATACGAGAAGACTTTAACACCAATAGTATATACAAATAAGTTATAAACAAAATGAATAAAGGAAAAAAAGGTATGAGTTAAAGACTGATGACAGATAGAATTTCAAATTACTTTTGCCTGAATAATGGAGACATGTATGTTTATAGAAAACAAATCTTTGGTTTTATAGGAAAACAGTCGAGACTTAAAAACTGAAATTCATACATACTAATTAAAAGACAGAAAGAGAAATCAAAATAATTTCAAACCAGACAAGTATATATAAAATGTACCTATCTATATTTTTTTTAGTTCTGAAGAAGATGTATATTGAACGCCGATACCGTGGAAAAGAGAAATAGCTCAGTCGGTAGAGCGTTCGGCTAGAAACCATAAGGTTCCTAGTTCGATACCGGTCCCCGCCAACTCAGTGTATGAGTAGCACATGGATCTTTGCAGTAAAGTAAGGAGCTGATGGTAGGTGTGGCGCTCCACCTCAGATGCTAAAATAACAATCTCCTTGGTATAGCGTTATTGAAAAGGGATGTACTCCCTCGCTGACTGGCTGATACCGACTTTAGGCCGCCCCGTCGACTTCTTACTTTTATATATATATATATATGTATATATATATATATATATATATATATATATATATGAAGTGAACAAACAACCTGTTTGAGATGGCGATAGCCGACAATTCGAATCACGCACAAAGCACTGTCCTGTCTATAACTCTGCTGATTAGGCCTAATAGGCTGAAATGTACATACACAGATTGACTTTTTCTCGATTAGCTTACGCCTTACATTTAAACCATATCGCCTAATTCATTTAATTATAACTAATTCTCAAATGACTTTAATTAAGCACATAATCTCCCCAAATATATTATATATATATATATATATATATATATAATGTTAAGCTAGCGTAGACATAAATACAATGGAGTTAGGTA
>CM042154.1:102738569-102818569 GCA_023376005.1 Doryteuthis pealeii
GCTATCAGAAAAATAATATAGTTTTCTCTAGCCATGCTCGGAAAACTAGTCTACGGGAATGAAGAGCTACAAAAATATTTACGTGAGAATCTGAGGCTCTCTCTGCGCAATCGTTTTGTTATTATTTCCAAAACGTGTAGCTGTTTCTACACAGGTTTTCACTTATATTCTATAAAAGAGAAAAAGGAAAAAACAAAAACAAAAAACCAACAAAAAAAAAAACAAAAAACGAATGAGTCCAACTTTTGACTGTCGGACAAAACGAAAAAAAAAAAGAGAAACTAATTGAAGTGGGATAATCGATATTTTAAGTTGCTCAATACGCACTTGTAAAATCAGTTTAGAAAACTGAACAAGTAACAGAAGTTAAATACCAAGGTTTCACCAAGAGGAATCATCAGGGTAATTCTAACATGGAGTGGTTGGTTCAATCAGATATATATATATATATATATATATATATATATATATATATATATATATATATATATATATAAAGACACGGGAAAAAATTGCAAAAATGAGTAGGGCGAAACGGAAACACGTAATAGGTTTGCTATTTTTTGAGGAGCCATTTTCCTTATGTCTATATCTATTTGATATTTCATATATATATATATATATATATATATATATATATATATATATATATATACTCCCAATTTCCCTGGTAGAGCATAGTAGGTGATACGTTAGTTGAACGTTAGCATAAGCATTTACTCGCCTGATATTTACAGACTTGAGTTCTCTGGTGATTGTAAATGTAATTTTCCAGGTAGAACACCGTAGTGGAGATATTAGTTGAACTTTGACCGTTTAGCGTAAAGCATTTTTCTCATCTGTTGTTTACACACTTGAGTTCTCTGGTGATTGTAAAAACATACATCCTTAAGTATGTATCAATTTATTGTTCGCCCCTGACTGACAGTCACCGTGGCTGTAAGGGTAAGAAGCTTGGTAGACGAAAAGTCAGTTGGGCTTCGCTCCCGCCTAGAGGTAGCTGTTAAAACAGACGAGCCGCACTTTTGAGACGTAAACGTGTCTGTGGATGACTGATATATATGCTCCCAATTTTCCTGGTAGACCACTGTAGGGGAGACAGTAGTTGAACTTTGACCGTTGAGCGTAAAGCATTTACTCGGCTGTTGTTTCATTAACCATAAACACACACACACTCGCAGACATACACATATACACTCACACACACGCTTACACTCACACACACACACACGCATATATATATATATATATATATATATATATATATATATATATATATATACCATCGAGGCGTGTCGACAGCATGAATTCGTTTGATTCTCTCGCCCAAGGGGTGCATAGTGAGATAGAGGCAAATGAATTTGAACGAGAGAAAAAGATGGAAATGGAAAGGAAGAGGGGGAGAAGGGCAGTTAGAAAGAAAGAAAAGAGGAAGAGAGAGGGAGAAACATAGAAGGGTGGAGGAAGAAAATAGATATAGACTCTACAAAAACGAAAAAATGCAGAAAGCATATATATATATATATATATATATATATAGAGAGAGAGAGAGAGAGAGAGGGAGAGAGGGAGGAAAGAGAGAGAGAGAGGGAGAGGGGGGAGGATAAGAGAGCGAGAGAGGGGGAGGATAAGAGAGAGAGAGAGAGAGAGAGAGAGAGAGGGGGGGACAGAAATAATTATACAAATTGTGAAAAAGAATATAGAAACAAGACAAAATTAAAATAATTTGTAAAATGAAAACATAAGAAAACAAAAAAATATTTAATTTAAACCCACACTATTCAAAATTAACAGTGAAATTCCCAATTGCATCATGGGTATTTTTTTTTATCGTTGATGGCCACTTACATTAATTGATCGTTTATTTTGTACAACTTTTCAATCTTGAGTGATTGTTTTCTTCAATCTACACACTTGCCACCTGTTATAACAGCACCAATGTGGAAAATGAATACCGTCAGATCGGTACATTAGAACAGCATTCCATGTCCTTAGCAGACGACAATTGCTGCCATATTGAAAAAGATAGAGGTAGAATTAGATAGGAAATCAGATGTTGTCAAAAAGATTACTATTTTGTTTTTATTTCATAATAATTTGTATTTTTTAATGTTTTACCTATTTTTTCTTTCTTTCTTCCTGCAAATGCTTTAACATTATTAATGAGAGTTCGGTGAATCAAAACTAAAAAAAAAAAAAAAACAAAAAAGTATTGAAAGGTTACAGAGAGACACAAAGACAAATTTAGCGGAAATTACTCAGAGATAACTTCATTAATGGAATTAGACAAAATAATGAGTGAATTTCGTAATACAAAGGTCTTTCATTAGTGCATCGTTAAATAACATGCTCCATTATAAATAAATAAAAATTTAGAATGGAGATTTTGTTCTGTTTGACGCGTATTCGGGACTGACTCATAACAGGTGCAAATAAGTAGGCATTCACATTACTATTGATTAATTTAAATCAAACACACACACACACACACACACACACACACACACACACATATATATATATATATATATATATATATATATATGTATTATGGAAAAAGTGACTTACTGGTGAATATGGTCACAATGGTTAGTTGATGCAAAATTCAGAAAAGTAAGACAGCGATATAACAAATGAAAAGTGCTCAATACGTTAGCAGAGCAAATTCATTGCAATATACGTACAAGAGATAACCTACTTGAGTTTCACCATAATGATCTTCAGGGTTAAATCCACTGAATTAATCAAGATATTGATTAATTGCAGTCGATTATGCGAAAGACACACACGTGTAATCGACTGCAATTAATCAATATCTTGATTAATTCAGTGGATTTAACCTTGAAGATCCTTATGGTGAAACTCGAGTAGGTTATCTCTTGTACCTATATTTCAATATATATATATATATATATATATAAGAAATTTATAATTTGCTAGAAACATTGTATATATTTGTTTGGAGGTTGGTTTTGAAGGCTTATCCCAATGCGAAGAAAGAGAAGACAACGAGCATATTGTTCATTTACCTATGTTATTCAATGTTTGACGGGGGCACTCGTAATTTTCGAACCCCCCCTCGTGAGTTGTAAGTTTCGTAATTTTACGAATTCTCTTGTCTTATTGAGAAAAAAAATCCCTTTTTCTCACTGCTTTCTGACTTTTCCGTTGTCTACAACAAAAAAACTAAACTATATCACCATCTTTCAATGAAATTTTTTCTCTGAGGAGCATTGACCAAAAAAAAGAAAATCATTTCTGATTTTAAATCAAACTAGGGTACCCTTTCTTTTCTTTTTAAGAAAAAAACACAATTTATTTTACAACATGCATATGCTTTTACGCGTCCTTTTTACATTCTGTACTGTAAATAAACTTTATATATATATATATATATATATATATATATATATATATATATATATATATATATATATAAAACAAAGAAAAGATGTAAGTACTCGCCATTTGCCTGCACCAGGCCAATGTGTTCAGTATTAAAATACACTTCATACGTTGCCGGGTTCGCTGGACATCTCGCTAGGATAGAAGAATCCCTAAGCAACTCTTTCCTGGGGAACTCCCCCTTGCTAAACATATGATACACAAATCCAAGAAACCTTAAGACTGTATAAATGATGAAGACTTGGATTGTATAGCTACAAATCGATCGGTTTGGAGGAGACTTGACCATGATTGCTGGAGGAGATTTGAGGCAAGGTAGTCTGAGCAATTCATCTTGAAGCGGTCTCTACGGTGGCGGCACATGTCAGACGTTCTGTACACATTCCTAAATCTAAATAAAATCTTATCATGTATGTGATATATGTGGTCACCACCTTATAGCACTAATGAAAAAGAGTTTGGTCTTTGCCATAAGAATAATACAGTCAGGGCAGTCATATAGTGTTGCATACTCATACACATATACCCATGTTGGGTACACACACAAGTGTTCTTTTACTGGAGAGAGGGGGAAAGATAGACACAGGTAGATAGAGAGATTCATAACTTACTTCCTTGGCCACTAGTGATCTCTAGTCGTTTCTATTTTTCTCTATGACTTCGATTTCTCGATGGTTGGTCGTCCTTGATTCATTTCTTCTTCTAGGTCAGTCTTGTTGCCAAGACATTCAACCACAAAACCATATTATTCATTTAAACTATTATTTACTTAACTAAACACCTTCCTCTAACAAAAACAAAGCGTGCGTGTGCAAGTGAGCCCCAGCTAAAGCAGATATATCTTATCTGCCTGACGTCCAAGCTGAAACTAACGGGTTAACTTTGTCCCACGTGACTTCGCGTACTTCGCAGGCTTTCTGTAATATTCCATGGAAAGTCCCGCCCGTGATATGAAAAGGGGCCACCCCTTCAAAAATACAGGGGGTTGACAATAATATATGCATAGATTATGTAACAATAGGCGTTTGGTCAGAAGGTAAGTACAATAACACTTTAAAAAAACGCACTCTGATTGCTGTTTTATTTCTCCAGTAAAAATGTATTTATTGATAGCATAAAAAACTGTGACTAGTTGTTTAATTTCGAAAGAAACGAAAATAAAATAAAATGAAAGAACATAAGAATAAGGCCTGTTTAAAATCTGAACTTAAAGGATCACCGACAGTAGTGGGATTGAAAATCTGATACAAATCATCCGCGGTCTAGTGGCTTTACCTCATCGCAAGTAAAAGCGAGGGGAGTAAACCCCGAAAAACAAATCAGAAGCCGGAATCCCTAAGGTGGTGTGATGCTGAAATCCAGTGCAACCCATCAATTCCTGCGACACTACAGCTGCCAAACTGCATTGGTTTCTTACCTTTCCTTTAGATCACAGCGGCAGTGTGGATAGGGGGGATTTACTGCATGGGCAACAGCTCATCCTCCATATGAACACGCCGAGGTTACGTAGTTCCAAAAAAAATTTGGACACTACTCCATCGTCTCTCGTAGACGGAAGGATTCCAACAAAAGCTGAAGTTCGAAAAATGTTTGAAGGAGAAAATGAAATTGTAATAAAGATTTTAAATGGGACCAGGCATGACAAAAAAAAAAAAACGAAATTATCATATCATCTTCATCTCCCAACGAATGCAGGGTGTGATACTATAGTAGTTTGGCGGGGCTTTCACACATGTGGGTGTTGGAGCTAGACAAAACACATCTAGTCCCTACGGTACTCACTGTTTTGGTCCGGGTTAGCTCAGTCGGTAGAGCGTTCGGATAGAAACCACAAGGTTCCTAGTTCGATACCGGTCCCCGCCAACTCAGCGTATGAGTAGCACAGGGATCTGTGTGGTAAAGTAAGGAGCTGATGGTAGGTGTGGCGCTCCACCTCAGATGCTAAAACAATCTCCTTAGTCTATCGCTAGTGAAAAGGGGATAGACTCCCTCGATGACTGGCTGATACCGACTTTAGGCCGCCCCGACGACTTTACTTTTATAGGGGAGAAACGTTAACCCTCTTAAAGCAACGCTGAATGGTATTTTACATTTACTATGCTACACAACCGACATTTGTCAGTTTTTTTTAGATTATTATTTCTGTTGGTGACTTCAAGAACACGTCACTTGCAATGTGCAATCCAGTTCTCAGATTGACAGAATAAATAGAAATCTGGAAATACTCACAGGTTAAAATGGATCTGGAATTTACGGATAGAATTTCGCACTCGGCGAATATCAGTAGTGAATTCCTTGATATGAAATTTAGACAAATCTGAAGACGTTTTGAAAAGTTTCACTGTGTACACACGACGTGAGAAGATACAGACACGGCAGATGTTTAATGTTTGGCCTCTTAGGTCAGACTTTTTGGTCAAATGCATGTCAGACTCGGTTTGTTAATTCACTTTAAATTTATCAGAAATTACACACACACACACACACACACACACTCTCTCTCTTCTCTCTCTTTCACACACACACACACACACACAGAGTCACACACACAGGCACACGCACGCGCACGCGCACTTACACACATAGGCTCATACAATATTCTTGTTTTTTCATACAATTCTGATATACATATTTATCAAATATGTATATATATATGAACACATTTTTAGTACAAGAAAACTTATAGACTAAGTAAAAAAGTAAAGTCGTCGGGGCGGCCTAAAGTCGGTATCAGCCAATCAGCGAGGGAGTCTATCCCCTTTTCACTACCGCTAGACCAAGGAGATTGTTTTTGCACTTGAGGTGGAGCGCCACACCTACCATCAGCTCCTTACTTTACCGCACAGATCCCTGTGCTACTCATATGCTGAGTTGTCGAGAACCGGGATCGAACTAGGAACCTTGTGGTTTCTAGCCGAACGCTCTACCGATTGAGCTAACCCGGTACCACAAGTAAACAAATCATATGTATGTTGGGAGATCATACAAGTTGCGGGATGGTAGAATAAAACAATATTTTTTTACGAAAATAAAATATGAAATATGGGGGGTATGAAAATACGAAGGCCTTTTCGTCCGGTTCTTTTTCAAGTATAATCACCGGCGACAATTAAAAGTCAGATTGTATAAGATAAATATTTTTGGAGGAAATGGGGGTAAGCTAGAGGGGGACGAAAAAAAGGGGGAATATGCATATAAACCACTCAGGTCACACCAGGATTGGAAATGTCTCCCAACAAATAAAGGAAGTGTTTGGGTTTTTGTCTGCACAGGGTGGGACGAAGGAATAAGATGTAAACAGCTTCAGTAATGTTTAGGTGCTAATTAGACCTAGCTCTGTGCAAGACGGAGAAACTATATCGAATAGAATGTGACACATGATCAATTTCTTAAGCCGAGTTTTAAAAATTTTGAATTCAGAGGTTTCCTTCTCTTATATTGGTTGTCTAACAAAATTTAAAGGGTTCAATCTGCACCCATAGCCATACATTTAGCCATGCCCACCTAACACAGAATTAATCCAGCAATCCGCTACAGAGGAAAATTACCGTAGAGGGTCGAAAATACCCGTACTCGGACTACATAAACATATTCTATGGACAGGTTTAAACCGTCTACAAAGTTGTGACATTTAATTCGCCAAAAAACAAAAACAAAAAAAAACAAAGAAACGGAATAAAAACCTATAGACTAAATCCTTATCCGTCATTTTTAATATCTATCAATTTATCTATCTATCTATCTCTCTATCCATCTATCTGTGGGTATTAATATTGATAATATAGTGTGCTATCTTTATAAGTAAATAGTGCTCATATTTTGAATAGAGCAAATATATCTAAGTTTGGGTGACGGACAGTTTATTGCCTATGCGATTCTCAAACCTGATTTGAAAATAACATAGCGAATCAACTCTATGTAACCGAGGCCCCCGTTGGACTTGATGTCGACGCTACCCTAACCAAGACATATGCAGGATCATACTGTTAGAGGCTCAAGATACAAATATCGATATGTACGGTTATACAATTTACAAAAATGTTGGAAGATGGGTATATTTTTTAGTCCGCCTCAAATCAAAGGTATATGAACGTGTGTGCTTTGTGTGTGTGTGTGTGTGTGTGTGTGTGTGTTTGTGTGTGTGTGTGTGTGTGTGTGTGTATGTGTGTGTTTGTGTGCAAGTTCAAGTGTTAACGAACAATCATATGAGAAATTAATTTGTGTTTAGTTGGATGTTTAAGATTTATTGAGATCTAAAGTGCTGACGATAGAAAGATAATGCGTCTGTATTTTTGAGCATGTGTGTGTATTTGTATAAGATAGAGAGCAAGTGTGGGTATCTGTGTTTGTGTGTGTGTGAGATAGATAGATAGATAGATAGATAGATAGATAGATAGATAGAGAGAGAGAGAGAGAGAGAGAGAGAGAGAGAGAAGAGAGAGTGTGTGTGTGTGTAATGCGTAAATTCACAAAAAAAGTTCAATATTAAATCTATATTTACCATTTATTGTGATGTTGAAATCAACGTAAAAGTGGATATCGAACGGATCTATTGATTGTCCAATGATCGATTCCATGGACAATTCTAGAAAAAGAGAGAATTTTAAATCCAGAGAAGCTGTCCTATGAACAGCCGATAATTTTTACAAAAAGAAAATGATGATTTTTGTGAATGTAACAATTATTGATAACAGTTACATAATTGATAGGTTGCCTATAAATCATGTACATTAGTGTCGAAAATAAAAATAACGGTAATTCTGAATGATCAAAAAAACCGTAAAAGTAAATTGACAGGGCTTGACCTTTCACTGACCTTGTACCTGGCATCTGATTGGTCAACCTAGCAGAATAGACGAGCCGATCAGCTTTGAAGCAGATGAATATTATAAGATGATAATTTGGGAAGAAAAGGCCATAAAATATAAGCTTCAAAAAATATTCAATTTTCTTATATATATATATATTATATATATATATATATATATATAATCGAACCTAATTTTATGAAAGTTACGGGATTACCTATTAAATTTAAGGCTAAACAAATCGAGAAAAATCAATCTCTGTATGTACATTTCGGCCTAATCAGCAGAGCTATAGATACAAAGACCGCCCCGTGTGCGATTCGAAACCTGATTGTCAAGCTGACTGTCAAGCGTCTTTAGGACTTAGCAGATTTCTTTAATATTCCTCTTAAGTGATTACCTATTAAATTTAAGGCTCAAATCGAGAAAATTATTAATGGTGCACATAGAGCGTGTAGAGCAAGTTGACAGTCAGCAAATCGCACATCTTTGTATCTATAGCTCTGCTGAGGCCGAAACGTACATACAGAGATTGATTTTCTAAATTTAATAGGTAATCCCGCCTACTTCAATTAAGCACATGTCGGCTGAAATAGGTCTGTTTGTTTACTTCTCATATAGAAGAAATGTTCCTTAAGACACAGCTTAATGTGTGCTCTTATAGTCAGAGACACAGAGCAAAAATTATTGGTCTAAATAGGCTATAAAGCCAAAAATCTAAATCTTCTCTTATATTTTTTACAATATATTTTTACTATTATATTTTTTAATATATATATATATATATATATATATATATATATATATATATATATCAGCTGTACCAAAAATGTGTTATATATATACATACATACATACATATATATATATATATATATATATATATATGTGTGTGTGTGTGTGTGTGTGTGTGTGTGTGTTTATTGAAAATAAGAAAATAGATATACTGTTTTTGTTGCATAATTGGATGGTAAATGTTAGTGTTAAAATAGACTAAGAGTTAAGATTATAGAAATACTGTTGATTTACCGCTTGTGTCAGAATTACTAGTATATACTATGGAGATTAAGGACCGGGTTAGCTCAGTCGGTATTAGCGTTCGGCTAGAAACCACAAGGTTTCTAGTTCGATACCGGTCCTCGCCAACTTAGCGTATGAGTAGCACAGGGATCTGTGCGGTAAAGTAAGGAGCTGATGAGGACCGGGTTAGTTCAGTCGGTAGAGCGTTCGGCTAGAAACCACAAGGTTCCTGGTTCGATACTGGTCCTCAGCGTATGAGTAGCACAGGGATCTGTGCGGTAAAGTAAGGAGCTGATGGTAGGTGTGGCGCTCCACCTCAGACGCCAAAACTATCTCCTTGGTCTAGCGCTATTGAAAGGGGATAGACTCCCTCGCTCACTGGCTGATACCGATATTAGGCCGCCCCGACGACTTTACTTTTACGTACTATGGAGATATTTATTCTCGTTGTTGGTAGATTAAAAATCACCTGATATAAGTTTTGTCAGTATTTCTATAGCCGAGTAAGATCAAAGCAGATAGAGAGACCCCCGCGCCCAACAAGTGGGGAGACAATGCAAACAAATTTACAATGCAGAGGGTGTGTATATATTTTGTGCCTGCAGCTATTTCTTAATTCTCAGTGAATATACAAAAGCTACTCTGGGTCATTGAATTCGTAAATTAATAACCCACCTCTATACAAAAAAACAACGTTCTCCTGTGGAAGCCAACACACGGACATGCTAGCGTGGGCCAGCCACCAAGGACCTACATTGACCAACTATGCAAATATGCTGGATGCTGTGCAGAGGACCTCCGTGGGTAAATAAATGATAGGGATGGTTGGCAAGAGATTGTCATGAATATCCGTGCTAATTGCGCAACACAATGATGATAAAAAATATTTAGCTCAGTCGGTAGAGCATCTGTCTAGGAGGCACAAGGTTTCAGGTTCGATACCAACCCACGCCAACTCAGCGCATGAGTAGCACCACTTCGATCTTTATGGTAAAGTGAGGAACTGATGGTAGGTGTTGCGCTCTACCTCAGATCCCAAAACAATATCCCTGGTCTAAGGCTACTGAAAAGGTGATAGACTCCCTCGCTGTCTGGCTGATACAATCCGCCTACTTCACCTTTTTTTATAAAGAATAATTATAGAGGAATATCGTTATATATATATATATATATATATATATATATATATGTTTGTGTATGAGGTGGGTATGTATGTGCGCCGTGTGTGCGTGTGTGTGTGCGTTAGGTTATTACTTATTTATAGAATTTAGGTAGGCTCGAAGATAGATCAAAGGTAGATTGATTTATTCAGAATTTTAATTGGTTATAAGATCTACTTTTTATTATTTAATATTCTGAAATTATTTAGGATTTTTGATTTTGCAAGTTTTGCCACGATAAACTTGAATTATCATCTGCAATATCACAGATAAGTTATCTTTCTTTTCGAAGGATCTGATTGGTCAGAATATACAAACTTATGGATTGAAATTCTATTGCTATGGGCCCAGGAATTAACACTTTTATTTACTAGGAAAATCTATTGATTTATCACACACACACACACACACACACACACATATATATATATATATATATATATATATATATATATATATATGGGTTGGGAGGAAGACAGAGAAGAAGAAGGAAAGCATAAACTAAAATGGAAAATAATAACTAAATAGAAAGGTTCAATATCAAAATCTGGATTGATATTTGATATTTCTTTTGATGTTGAGTTCAAATGGTACATGGATATTGAACGAATCTATTGATTCAGGGATCGATATATAGGAAATTCCGAAAGGAGAGAATAGTATTTATATTATTAATATATTAATAATAAACGGTAGCACTGATATTATTCGTGAAACTCATTGTTTCGGGCGACTTGTAATTCTTCCGAAAATCTATCTCTTTAGGATGTACGTATTTACCCAACCCGTTCACCAATAATATATAATTCACTCCAATTGCTCTCTCTCTCTCTCTCTCTCTCTCTCTCTCTCTCTCTCTCTCTATCTCTTTCTCTCTATCTCTTTCTCTCTCTAATAAGTTTTTATGCCATCCTTTGGCCTTTAAGCAAGAGCGCTTGTCCAGCTGAAATCCTTTGGTAAAGAATTCCGAGTTCCTTCGTCAATGTCGCAAGTATACTGTGAAAGAATCTGTGTTTAAGTAGTGTATCAGCCACGCAGTATAACCAGTGATTGGCCAAGGAATAGACCACATAACCCCACCTAGTCTATAAATCCTGATGGGGAATTAGAGCACACCTTATATATAAAAAATTATATCAATTTCTCTCTCTCTCTTTCTTTCTTTCTTTCTTTCTTTCTCTTTCTCTCTCTCTCTCTCTCTCTCTCTCACTGGTCTTTTTACCTATTTTAATTGTGGTGACTCTACTCATATAGTGTGTCTTTGGCAGAAATTACTTGGCGAAGCCCAACTATCTCAAGGTATACAACTAGTTTGAATACTGTGTTTTCCTTCTCCTAAACTGGATGGCATGCCAAGCTATTGTTTATTTTCGTCTAGGATCATAGCAATGTTAGTTGTTTATTTAGGAAGTTTTGGAAGATTCTTCCGACGAGCAGGATGCTACAGAAGATTAGTTTTTAATAGGTTTAAATTCAATATTTTTCATTCTCTGTGACCAGGTGTTATAAAAAGGTTAAAGTGTCAGGTTATCCTACTAATTATCCATAGCTTCCTACCTATGTATGTATGTATGTGTGTGCATGTATGTGAAAACAACCTTGTAAAAATAAAAATAGATCCTGACGACTGGGAAAAGCTGACATTAAAGAGAACTGACAGGAGAATTCATGTGGATGATGTACCAGTTTTGAGAGTGAAAGAATTGAGCATGAAAACCTCAAGCGTCAATTTCGTCATATTAGAGAGAATGTGAAGGGTTCAAAATGTCAAACATGTGGTCGAATTCTACTTTCTAACGCTTGATATATCAATCATCGGAAATCTCATTAGGGAAAATTCATGCAAACTCCAGGAACAAACCATGTGTCTTGTGCAATTTGTAACAAAGTTTGTAAGTGAGCTTCTGATCTTAAGAGACATATGGTCGTGCATAAGCATAACGTTTTATCATTTGAACCATCTGATACAACGGGAAGGACGTCCTTCCTATGTCATATTTGCATCAAACTTTGTGAACTACAGCGGGTTTGATGAGTCATTTGATGGCTCCTGAGAGGTAAGTATCAGGTCGTAGGGTTATAGGAGTGCGAGGGACGGCACTGATCTGTAAAAATGATACTATTGCTATCTATTTATGTATATTGTTTGTCGTTGACTTTTCTTCATTGATTTTGTAAGCCGCTTTTTCCTGTCTGCATCTTATTTTCTTTTTTTCTATTCGCTTTCTTCCTTGTGAATTCATTTTATTCTCCATACAGATTTAAATCGTTACACACACACACACACACACACACACACATACACACACACACACACACACACATATATATATATATATATATATATATATATATATATAGGGCATACTATGTTCTTATCTAGGTAACCAGTCAAGTAGAAAGAATTTCAAATCCAAAGCTGTTAAACTTCACTTAACAAATTGAACTTGTGCCACATCCCACTCGTACGGAGAGGTTGGTATATATATATATATAATATATATATATATATATATATATATATATATATATATATATAGAGAGAGAGAGAGAGAGAGAGAGACTTCTTGATAGACTGTTAGGATACTATAGACATAATGTCAACAGCGCTTGGTAACTGTCAGTTTCTTGCCTATGCAACCATATATATATATATATATATATATATATATATATATATATATATATATATATATATAAGAGTTTAACAGCCGAAAGTTTTATGGTAACTTACATAAAAGCACTGTTGATACATTCTTGAATAAATTTTATTCTCTCCTTATTTTATTATTTTTTTCTCTGTTTTTCTCCTATTTTCTTTCTCCTTTTCTTTCTATTTTTCTTCTTTCTTTGTACATTTTTCTTTTCTTTATATTATTCATATTCGCTTTTCACTTCGGATGCATTTTTAAAAACTTTTTCATCGTCATTTTCTTCTACAATTTAAACCATGACTGAAGGGATAATAATTGGATTCATGCCTATCCATCGGGTAATAGCTCTATGTAAAATACGAACAGTTCTTTCCATTTGAAGGGTTAGGATGAGTACAGATGAAACTTTTGAACTCAGTTACATGGAACACTTATAAAAGACTACAGAACGTGAAAAAATATGGCTCGTAGGAACATTTGTAAAAAGATATAGCACGACTGATATACTGGTTATAAAAAAAGGAATTCAATCAAATACGACATGTCCCTCAGAAACCGACAAACATTCAGAAACCACGAATTTAGGGGAATAAGTATGAAACAATTGTATATATATATATTTATATGTGTGTGTGTGTGCGCGCGTATATATATAATTAACCCAGTCAAGCGTTTGTACAGGGTGAGGTGAGATCTTCTTTCGCGAGAAATTTACTTAGAAAATATATTACGGAGAACGTGACATTAAAACGAGAGAAATAAATAACAAAAAAGAAAAAGAAAAAGAAAATGAAAATACATAAAATAGAATAAAATGAAATAAATAAAAAAAATAAAAGAATAATTTTCTGGCAGTTTAAAATAGATGACTTATTTAGGTAGATGATACACGAGAAATTTACTGAAAGCAAAACTTTTATGAACTCAGTTCACACTGAACATATATATATATAATATATATATATATATATATATATATATATATATATATATATATGTTGTGTGTGTGTGTGTGTGTGTGTGTGTGTGTGTGTGTGTAATTGTGGAAAATAATGGGTCTAAATAGATTTCGATAATTGCGCTCTCATCAGGATACCAAGTTGTTGTTAAACTACTATTATGTATCTTTATTTGTTATTAGATTGGTGAGAAGGTTTAAGCTTGTGGTATGCTCGTACATTTTGTAACTTCGATCTGTGATGTTTATTTTAATCTGTACCTGGCGTTAATTTTCTGACTGCTGTTATCATTTTTTTTCTTTTATAAATTTCAATTTTAATTTCAACTGTTTATCTTTTTATCTATCTCTAAATTTCATATTATCTATCTATCTATCTATCTATATATCTATCTATCTATCTATCTATTTATCTAACTAATTATCTATCTATCTATATATCTATCTTTCTATCCATCTGTCTGTTTTTTTCCAGTTCATCCGCATATCTGTCTCTTTGTTTGTCTCTCTATATATGCAATTATTACTCCATATATCTAATCACATGATCTCCCAATTAGAGAAAACTATTCTGTGTGTCTTTTGGTGGATAAAGATCCCATAATAGGGACTATCATATGAACAGTATCCACCATTGAATACACAACCCTCTAACCATGACATCCTGTTTGCTATCTGAAATATATTTGCTTTCTCAAAGTCATCTGCACGTATCTCTGTAAGGCTTTCCTTTGAACTTAATTCCTATTCTAAATGACAGCTAATGTAAATGGTTAAAATTTAAGAGTATAATTCTAATCATGTAATTTGTTCTATGTCTACAATTTCAAATCAATTATTTTCTATTCTTTAATAATCTTTTCTAATCTGTGAATCTAATCTTTGATATTTTTTGTGTAGGCATAGTGTTGTATACCCTTTCTTTCCTTACTTCTATTTTTCTTCTGTTCATCTTTGGTATCTTACGTTCTTCTTCCAGCGTCTGGACCTAATCTTGGGGACTTCGTGTCTGGTCTTCTAGGTCAGTCTTGTTGCCAAGACATTCATCAATCACAAAACCATATTATCTATTTAAACTTTTATTTTTTAACTAAACATATTTCTCTAACTAATCACAGCGCGCGTGTGCAGTGAGTCTCAGCTAAAGACCTTATCTGCTCGACGTCCAAGCTGAAACTGAAGACCCAACCAGGTCCCACGTGACTTCACGTATTTCGTGGGATTTCTGTAATATTCCATGGAAAGTCCCGCCCGTGATATGAAAGGGCCATCCCTTCAGAAATACAGGGGATTGACAATAATCCATGCATAGATTATGTAACAATAGAAAACGTGGATCATTTAAAAACATGCATACATCTGATTTCTTTAAAACATCCCAACTAATAATCGGTGTTAAGCTTTGATCTTTTAATTCCTAAACGTATCCACAAAAAGTTTTACGTTTCTCAGCTTTACATTAAAGAACGAGTGCATAACACAAACCAAATAGGTCCACACGGCTGATAGGATCACGTGGTCTAAGAATATAACAGACAGGGATAGAGCAGATCTAGATGGATATCACTCCTCTATTTCACACGAAGTATTGAGCACTCTTGGATGAATTATTTATGTTATTTTAACTGAAACATTGAAGCAGCAGTCGGACACACACACACACACACACACTCTCTCTCTCTCTCCCCTCTCTCTCTCTCTCTCTCTCTCTCTCTCACTCTCTTTCTGTGTCTTTGCCTCTGTCCATCTATTTTTCTGTCAGTCTCTCTCTATCTATATGTATATCTATCTACACACATATATATATATAGTGTCCAATTGCCTCTTTAACGTTTCCGTCGCAGTGGCATCAGTAAATAATCCAAAAGTGCTCAATATATTAAAAATACCGAGCAGTAATAATACTAATAATATTATTATTAGAGGAAAAATAAAGGGTCTACCATGGTTTCAATCAAATTGAAATGATTTCATCAGGACCCTACCCTTTATATATATATATATATATATATATATATATATATATATATATATATATATATATATATATATAACTGAATAAATTAGACATAAACCAAACTATAATATCTTAATGAAAACTTCAATATTTTTCATAAAAGTAATTCTTATTTAACTACACAGATTTTCTTCAATATTCATTAAACCATAATATTATAACATTGTATATATATATATATATATATATATATATATATATATATATATAGATAGATAGATAGATAGATAGATAGATAGATAGATAGATATTCAATATCATTGTTCCAAGTAAAAGGATCAAAATCCGTGTGGGAAGATTAAAGAGGTATAACCATGCTTGAATATATATATATATATATATATATATATATATATATATATTCAATTCATTGTTCAAAGGAAAGGGATCCAAATCCATATCTGTAAAGAGGTATAGGGATGCTTGAAGCGGTGTGTAAGAGTCTATGCAAAATCGTTAGTCAATAGGCTAACAAAATGGATATGCGCCTCTGTTATCCCCGGAAAGTCAATTCGGCTTTAGATCGGGTCGTGCTCCAATGGACCTGACCTTTCTCTGTACTTCAACTACGGGTGGAAATGCGTCGAACATCGTAGAGATCTTTATCAGATCTTTGTCGATTTAACTAAAAATGCATTCGACACTGTTAATAGGACGTCTTTGTGGATCATTCTCGGCAAACTTGAATATCCACATCGTCTGAAATTTGGTACAATATTGATGGCATAGGGCACCCAGGGAGGATTGAGCTCAGTAATAGCTTGTTAACCATTACGCCAGTATGAGGTGCCTCAAAAAACTAAACATAACCTGGATCTAGTACGAAGCTGAAAGTATGGACCACCCAGTTAGGACCAAACTCAGTATTAGTTGGTCTGTGAAGCTTGTTATCCATTATGCCATATCAAGGTGTCCCCAAAAACTAAGAGAAATATAGATCTGGTACTATGTTAAACGTATGGGCCACCCAATGAGGATCAACCTCAGTATTAATTTGCCAGGTAGACTCACTTACTAAAGATTGCACACATGGAAAGGTGCTCAAAAGACTAAGATGAATGTAGATCTGGTACAGTGCTGAAACTATGGGCCACCTAGTGAGGAACTCACTCGGTAATAATTGAAGTGTGGGACTGGCTTGTTAACCATTACACTATCATGAGGTATGCCTAAAACTAAATGAAATGTAGGTCTGGTATAATGCTGAATGTATGAGGCACTTAGTGAGGATTGAACTCAGTACTTATTGTTTTGTGAGACTCGCCAACATGTTTGTGCGACTCCGTCATGATATGATATGACATGACATCGATTTATTAACCAATAAAACATTTAAAATCTACCACGAATCAGGATGTGACACAAGGCCAATTTCCTTAGTGAAATTTAACATGTTTTAATTCACAGTTTTCCTTCTCCTATATTCGTTGCCCAACCATGGTTAAAGAACCCAGTCTGTCCTACTATTTAGCCATAGCTGAAGAAAGAATTGTCGGATTTATACCTTTCCCAAGGGTATTAACGCTATGAAATGGGATGAACCTCGTCCAGGATTTGAACGCATCAAGCTTTGTCCATTTCCTACGATGGTAACCATTACACAATGTTCACCCCTTATCTTTTATCTTATAAAACGTGGTGCACCCTTAACATTATGAGAAATAGAACAAGGTTCACATTATAGAGTAGAGTATGTGTAATCTGACAATAATGAAATAATATTTTTCATAAAGCGGAGTTTAACAGGTTTTCATTCGGAGTTTTCATTTCCCTAGACTGATTATCTAGCCAAGATTAAAAAGTCCAGTCTGTCTTTTTAGAAATGGCAAACCTTTGCATTAATTAGATCAATTTAAATAGCATTTTAGAAATAGGACTTGAACTCTTCATAAACATCTGCAGTCATATCAGCAATACAACCGGTGGCTGATTTTACATAGGTCATTTCTTTGTAACGAAGTGGCACTCACTCACATACTCACTCCTCCTCTCTCGCTGTCTATCTCTGTCTCTGTCTCTCTCTTTATATATATATATATATATATATATATATATATATATATATATATATACTTACAAATTTAGGGAAACTCAACGAGAAAAAAATAAAAAACAAAAAAAATAACCCGAGGGAGTCAAAATTTCGACTGTTGGCAAAAAATAAAAATAAACTGGGTCAGTATAACAAACTGCTCAATATATATATATATATATATATATATATATATATATATATATATAAGGTGTGTCAAAAAAGTATCGAGATTTTTTGTACTTTTTAACACATTTTGTATTCTGGTAAAAAATAACTTTACAGTCATTATTTTTTTCAGAATACAAGGTGTGTCAAAAAGTACAAAAATATCGATACTTTTTGACACATCTCTCTCTCTGTCACTCTCAGTCTCTCTCTCTCTCTCTCTGTCTTCTCTCTCTCTCTCTCTCTCTCTCTCTCTATATATATATATATATATATATATATATATATATATATATGTTCGATACAACCATACACATTTTTGCCAATAAGATATTCCTCGGCAATAGAAATAATTTATTACGACAATCTTCAGTGAAATTTGGCCAACTTTCAACAAATCAAGCATAAGACGATATGTTAAAGAAAATGTCCTGTGCGTCTGGTGGAAGGTCTAATTAATTCTTGGTTACAAGTTTTACGCATTTGGACTCATAGCCGATCATAGAAACCTTTCGATAACCGATATATATATATATATATATATATATATATATATATATATATATATATATATATATATATATAGGTATATGTTAAAACAAATTTTTTTGTGATGAAACAAAGAAAATACAGTGCTCAATCACAAATTGTGAGAGATAATATTTATTTATTTTACAGAGTTTTCACAGATCAATGTTCATTATAAACAACGACCCAGGTTTCATGCCAAGGGGCAATCATCAGGCCGTTGAGCAAGATCTCATGGTGTTTGTTGAAGATCTTTACTCAATGTCACATTTTGGACCGTAAATAACGTCGGTTAGTTCTGCGGACGCTATTATAGTTCGGATTATATATATATATATATATATATATATATATATATATATATATATATATATAATATATAACAACTCCTTCGTACGAGTAGGATGTGTCACAATGCCAATTTCTTAACCGGAGTTTACCAGGTTTAAATTCAAAGTTTTCCTCCTCCTAGGGTGGTTATCCAGCGAATGTTAAAGACCCAAGCCCCCCCATCTATTTACCCATAGCTGGAGAAAGAGAGGGGAGTTGGATTACTACTTTTCCAAGGGTATTAGCGCTATGTGTAATACAAACAGCCTCGTTCAGGATTTGTATTCTGGTCAACGATTTCTGCAGAGGTGAAACATTCCCCTAATCGACCGACCTGTATGGCGTGGGCGACTAAGCAGCCTATGACATACATCCATTTTGACCATTACTTATGCTAGTAGTGCGGTCACAGAGGTCCCTCCAGTCAATCGGCTCGTCACGTTACACCCTAGTGTTGCATACTGGCATCACATTCTATATGTTATAAAGCGGCTTCAAATTTACGGCCCTACTTCGTGTATCTGCATACGTAGCGGGTATCGTCACTAACCCTAGACGGTATATGTAGTGGTCGCTTAATGAAATCACAACACATGAGTATAGAGGAGTTTTGACTTTATTTCTTCTTCTCGGCTGCACGTGGTGGGCGGCGGGCATTGACAATTACTTGACCAAGGGTTGACGATGACGGGTACTACTGTTGAGATGGTGGCGATAGTGAGGTGGGGTGGCTAGGTGACGCCTCGCAGCATGCGGCTGTGACTATGAGCGGCCGTCACGCTCACTTGTTCCCTGTTGGCGTCTTCTGCCTGACTGTTCAACTGACGACTCGACCCTCTGGCTTTTGTATTGGCGACCGCCTACGCATCTTTATCTTTTGATCTGATAACTATTTCCGTACTTATTGTTACCCATCCTTGTTTTGTTCGCTTTACCGGGAAAAAGTCCTTTGTCATTTTTGTCGTCTTTTCTTCGCTTTGTTTAATTTAACCGGAAATTCATATTTCCGTTTGTACAATATCAACACCTAGTACCTATATGATTGTCTTGGCTCTGTTGCTCTGATGGCAAATCTACCACCCTTCATATATGTGCTAGAAGGTGGTGACTGAGGGTCTTAGTGTCCTTGGTATGACGTTAGACTTCATCTTGTGATAAGATTCCAATTCTGGAACATTGGGGAGTATTGAATATCCCTTCATCATCATTACCTTCAGGTCCATCCTGACCCGGAGAGGTAGCTTCTGTTAGGGCCCGATCTATGGTTTAAAAATGAGTTTAAATATGTGTTAAAAAGGAATACCTAATAATAATAAATAAAACAAAAATTAACATGCCGTAAAATGTAGTCAACCATCTAACCAACCCGAAATAAATGACAATTTTATATACCAGCAAATATATGCACCTTCCGTTTTGATGTAATAAAATATTATATTAAATTAGAAAGGCTAATAAAACTAAATCAGAATGCAGATAAAAGATTTGAAGCGGGGGGTGTTATAATCGAAAAATAGAACAAATGAAACTTACTCTTTCATCACCCCGGCTTTCATTGTTAAAATTTCCTAATTTAACTATCTAGTTAAAATAGGAAGTAACAAATGAAATTACAGTTATTTGTTCGTGTTAATCAATTTCTTTTCAGTTTTATCCCCGAGATTTTTGCTCATCTTCGTTAAGATGAAACAAAACAATTAGAAATCAATGATACCAGGCACCTATTTATTAGATTCAAATTCTTAATATCAATATGCAAATTAATCTTCCTGTTCACACTGTAAACGGCCAAATTTTTGTATATATAAATACAATTGCATGTTATCAGTATGTAGATATGATAAACAGTATTAATAATGTAAAACAATTTTATTAATAATATAGGTTTAAATAAAAAATAAAATCATGGATGATGTGACGTAAATAATCTAACGGAATTGAGACTTGAGTTGTGGAATAGTTTCGGTTACAGACAGACAACACACAATCTACATTATAATAAGAGATAGTATGGGTTTTGACATTGAACTTATTAGCTACAGAATGGGTCCTTTAACTCGTTGGGATTTTTAAATAACTTCATATTTGTCTTTAAACAATCCTGCAATTTTATCAAGGAATAATGTTATATTAAAATGTAAAGTAAGTAAGTAAAGTCGTCGGGGTGGCCTAAAGTCGGTATCAGCCAATCAGCGAGGGAGTCTATCCCCTTTTCACTAGCGCTAGACCAAGGAGATTGTTTTTGTTTCTGATGTGGAGCGCCACATCTACGATTATCTCCTTACTTTACCGCACAGATCCCTATGCTACTCATACGCTGAGTTGACGAGGGCCGGTATCGAACTAGAAACCTGAGCTAACCCGGTCCTTAATCTCCATAGTATATACTAGTAATTCTGACACAAACGGTAAATCAACAGTATTTCTATAATCTTAACTATTAGTCTATTTTAACACTAACATTCACCATCTAATTATGCAACAAAAGCAGTATATCTATTTCTTTATTTTCTATAACACACACACACACACATATATATATATATATATCGTGAGTTGGCGAGGACTGGTATCGAACTAGGAACCTTGTGGCTTCTAGCCAAACGCTCTACCGCCTGAGCTAGAATATAACTAAATTAATTAAACTAGAAAATAGATAATGTAAAGCTAATATTTCACTGGGAATTGTGCAATATACTAACACCTAGCCATGTTGATAGATGGTATAAGCACAAACCAGAATCTATTATAAAAAAATAAAATAGAATTATTGGTAACTTTAAAAAATAAAAATTGACCATCAAATCCCGGCCAGAATATCAGATGAGAAAAATCTTTCAAGGGTCAGATGGTGAACTCGCAGAAAAGTCCTTGGTATGCTCTGTCTTCACAAGACGTACACGTTAGTTATGAAAATCAAACAGCTAATCCATATTTTGTGGTGGTCTATTCATCTTCCAAAATAAACTCAGAATCAATACAGAGGCTTACACCAAGAGCCTGGAGAAGCTTGTGCTACTCTGGATCGAAATCATACAATAAGTTTTTGCCCTTAGATATTTTAGGATCTGATTAAATAAGGGTAATCTGAATATTAGATACATAAATGAGAGTAGCCTCCCCTTGTTTCTTTCACTTTGAAAAATTCTTATTTTTTAACACTAAATATCATAAAATGTGTTCTTAATAACTATTAATTTCATTTCAAATAATGCGCAAGCACAATTAAGAACACATTTTATGATATTTTCGTGTTAAAACATGCAGTTGTATTGATTTGAACAAATTCATATTTTCAGTGTAGATTTACGGTGAAATGAAAATGGCCCAACAAAACAAACAGCTTACTCAAAAGGAAACATTGAAGGGGGGGTACTCTCATTTATGTAGCTAATGTTCAGATTACCATTATTTTTTATTAGTAATCATAAGAACATATATTTGCCAATAGGACCCAGTACCAGGCTATCTAGGCTGGAGAAATCAGTTTTGTCTGAGAGTCCAAAATTCCCAGATTTCGAAAATTATGTTTGGGCAGCGGTAAAGCGAGAGATCAAAAGAACTCGGTGAAACTAAAGGCAATTTTGATAAGGATAAAGTCGGAAGATAACGGAAAATATCCCAAAGTCATCTGGAGGCCAATGGCGATTTCCTTGGAAAAGAGAAATCAAGGGTGTTTCATTATATTTTCATGTAATTTTGGTAAATAAAGTTAGATGTCAGTGTTATTTTGCTTTTGAAGTATATTAGGAAACAAATTTATCCATCGCTCAACACACACACACACACATACGCACACACACACACACACACACACACACACACACACACATATATATATATATATATATATATATATATAATGTGTGTGTGTGTGTGTGTTTGTGTGTGTCTGTAAAGGGAATGACTTACCGGTAAATATATTGGGTTGGTCTCAATATTTGGTTGGTATAAGTGTTACTCGGATAAGTCAGTGTTATAACAAATATAAAGTGCTCAATACGTAAGTAGAGCAGATTTATTATTATAATGTGTACAGAAATAACCTACGCGAGTTTCACCATAAGGAATCAATATCTTGATTAATTCAGTGAATTTAGCCCTGGATATCCTTATGGTGAAACTCGAATAGGTTATGTCTGTACACATTACAATACTACACACACATATATATATATATATATATATATATATATACGTGCATATCGGTTTTAAATGTAAAGCGTAAACAATCGAGAAAAAACACAGACTCTCCAAATATATATATATATATATATATATATATATATATATGTTTGTGCGTGTGTGTTTATATATATTACGCATATATATATTACACATATATACATACATATATATATGTGTGTGTGCGTGTATGTGTGTATATATTCATGCAGTACGCTCATGAATATATATATATATATACGCTCCAAAAACCCTGTAGAGATCTCTAGAAGGGACTTTAACGAACTTTCACTGTTAGCATAAGGCAATACTCGTCTGTTGTTTACGGATTTGACTTCTCTGGCGATCGTAACATATATCTACCGATGTATGTATTTATCAGTTAAAATGTTCACCTCTTACTGGCAGCTGCAGACTGCCGAGGGAAAGGAGTCGGACCGATGAAAATTCATATATATATATATATATATATATATATATATATATATATATATGAGCGTACTACAGTTGACGTATAAGAGGATCTTCAACCAAGATGACAGGCGTTGGAATGTCTGATATATTTAATATTGCTGAAAAATCAATCTCAAAAATAAAGTTTTCAAACTTTCTATATTATTGGTGATAATTACCACGAATAAATAATTTACCGGGGTTTGAACTCTGTATACCTGTCCCATTCTCTACACTTCTAACGACTAGGCCAACGGCACCCCGCAAATCGGCCAAAAGAGCAAGGGAAGTAACCTCGTCTTTTCCGGGGCCACTAGGAGGGGAAAAACAGACACAATTGAACTTTCCACCCGACGTAACCGGTACTCTGTTGGGGGGGGGGTATTTTTTGTGTGACTTTTAAGCCGGCGTCATTATTTCCTTGAAGATCTATTTTGGTGAATGTAATTAACCAGCCATTATTCTAGGTTCATTGAAATGTTCATGGAAACCCCGCAGGTTGATTGGTCGTTGTGGATAAGTAAGCGAGGAAGCTGAGCTTCCATTGGTTCTTTAAACTGCACCCCGCATCACACAACCGCACACCACACCCAATCACACCAGACCCACCAACAAAGCTACATATGCGCGCAAGTGTGTGTGGTTTGCATGCATCTCTTTGTGTGCAACCATATATATAGATGAATCATTTTTCTGACTGTCTCTCTGTCTGCCTCTCTCTCTCTCTCTCTCTCTCTCTCTCTCTATATATATATATTATATATATATATATGTGTGTGTGTGTGTGTGTGTGTGTGTGTATGTTTGGTTGGTCGTTTGATTCCTTCCTTTTACGGCATGTCAAATTTTAATCATAATTAATTATATAAATATCCTTTATAAATACTAGCAAATATATGCACCCTCCGGGTGCAAGTATTTAAGTTTTAATGTAATAAAATATTGTATTAAATTAGAAAGGCTAATGAAACTAAATAAGAATACAGACAAAAAGATTTGAAACAGGGAGTATAATAAAAAATGGAACAACTGAAACTTACTCTTCCATCACTCTCGTCTTTCATTGGTATTTTTTCTAATTTAAGTATTTAGTTATAAGAGGAAGTAAAGAATAAAATGACAGTTATTTTATCTTGTTAATGGATTTCATTTAAGATTCATTGAAGAGATTTTTGCTTATATTCATTAAAATAAAACCAAACAGTTAGAAATCAATAATACTAAGCACATATTTATTAAATTCGATTTTTTAATATTAATATGCAAATTAGCCTTCCCGTTCACACTGTAAACCGCTATTTTGTTGTATATATAAATATAATTGCATGTTGTTAGTATGTAGACATAGTTAACAGTATTAATAATGTAAGACAATTTTATTAATAATTGAGGTTTAGATATAAATAAAATCATGGAGAATGTGATGTCAATAACTAAGAGAATTGTGACTTGAGTAGGAATATAGTTTCGGTTACAGACAGACAAACACACAATCTCCATTATAATAAGATATAATTTATTATCTATCTATCTATCCCATTCTCCCCATCTCTCTCTCTCTCTCTCTCTCTCTCTCTATATATATATATATATATATATATATATATATATATACGCTCCTATAACCCAGTAATCTCTAGAAGGGACTTTAACGAACTTTCACTGATAGCACAAGGCAATACTCGTCTGTTGTTTACTAATTTGAGTTCTTTGGCGATCGTAACATATATCTATCGATGTATGTATTTATCAGTTAAAATGTTCCCCTCTTACTGGCAGCTGTTGACGGCCGAGGGAAAGGAGTCGGCCTGACGAAACGTCATATATATGTATATGAGCGTACTACAGATGACGTATAAGAGGATCTTCTACCAAGAATATATGAGATACCTCGTGTAGTGTAATGGTAAGCAAGCCAGACTAGCGGACCATTGAGTTGGATTCTAACTGGTTGTCCCATACTTCTGAACTTGTCTCACAACTTGTAAATTATATATGTATATATAAGCACATAATCTCCCAAAAATTGTCGGCCTTCGCCATTTCAGACACATTGTTTGTTCACTTCATACTGTCGTGCTATAAGTCACCGAAAAAGGGCGAAATACATATCAGTTTAAAATAAACGAGAAATTCTAGGGAAGCCTGCTAGTGTAATGGTTAGAGTGTCCGCCTGTCAGCCTGACAGGTAGGGTTCGAATCACGCACAAAGCACTGCCCTGTCTATAGCTCTGCTGATGAGGCCTAAAAGGCTGAAATGTACATACAGAGATCGACTTTTTCTCGATTTGTTTACGCTTTAAATTTAAACCGATATGCACGCCAAATTCATTTAATTATAATTAATTAATTAACAAATTAGGTATGACTTTAGTTAAGCACATAATCTCCCCCAAAAATTGTCGGCCTTCGCCATTTCAAACACATTGTTTGTTCACTTCATATATATATATATATATATATATATATATATATATATATGTGTGTGTGTGTGTGTGTGTGTAACTTTGTTTCTTCTCTCTCACTTCAGAGCTGATAAACTGTAAAACCAACCAAACCAGTCAAAGACACACATATACACACACAGTTATATGTATAGATATATATATGTATGTGTGTGTGTGTATGTGCGTGTATGTATGTATGTGTCTGAGAAGTAATCGCCGAAATAATGGCCGTATTTATTCCCCTGTTATCTATTAAAACCTACAATTATCTTCAAAATCTTTTTGCTCCACTCTTAGCATAACAGAATCTTTAAATAGAAACAATGGGTGAATTTAGTTTCTAACTATTTCTCTTTTCAGTTTTCGAATGTATTCTTCCAGATGCACCGTATTCTTGTTACGATTCTAGTCGCCATTTTAGACTTTTATGTCTGCTATTGGTAAATCCAGTGTTAGAAAAGCGGGTAATTATGAACTTTTGTTTAGTAAATTAGGGTGTCCCAGAAAAAAACAGAACCCACACATTTTGTAATATTAATTTTAACTAAGGGGTTTAGGGTTAGGATTGGGGTTTAGGGTTAGGGTTAGGGTTAGGGTTGGGGTTGGGTTTGGGGTTAGGGTTAGGGTTCTGTTTTTTCTGGGTCACCCTATACAGGTTGACCCAGGGTCATTTTGTAAGATTTCTAAGAAAGGGAACGTTTGACCTAATTTAAATTTATTAACAGCCACGATGTTGGCCGGGCTGACTGCTTTTGAAACTTAACATTCAAATACATTTCACACTCTCCAATCTCTCTCTACGCTCACTGAGGAACTAACATATATAAAGAAGAGTTAATCAAGATATACATAGAGCAGGGGAGTGACAGACAAAATGTGAAGTAGGAGACGGCTCAGTTTTTTTAATCTTAATTGCAAATAACGACTAATTAGAATCAATTAAAAAGGAATCTTTTTCAAACATAACTCAATCCTAAAACTTAGGAAATATTTAGTATAAGTTTCGTGTCATTAAACTAAAAAATAAAAAGCCTTAGGCGACAATCATTGATTCTCTGGGATTTCGTATAATAATAAAATTAAAAATAATAATAATAATAACATAATAATAATAATAATAATAATAATAATAATAAACTGTGAAGGTCGTACCAATTGTAATTGGGGCTCTTGGAACGATCCCCAGGGTTTTGGAAAAGAGTCTGGATGAATTGGCAATCAGAGGAAGAATCGAGAACATCCAGACTACAGCATTGTTGAGATCGGCTGGAATACTCAGAAGAGTCCTGGAGACCTGAGAAGACTTGCTGTCACTCAGCCTCCTGTGAACCACCGGCTACGGCAGGTGTGAAAAACTCGGATGGTGTGAAATAATAAAATGAACAGCATGTTCTCCATTCTCTGCAAGAGGTACCTTCGTTGGCTTGGTCATGTTAGGAGGATAGAAAAGAGCCACATCCCAAAAGATCTTTTGTATGGGGAATTAGTAAAAGGCTCCCGAATTGTAGGTAGACCACGCCTACGCTTTAAAGATATCTGCGGGAGAGACATGAGGATATGCCACATTGACACAAACACATGGGAGGTAGATGCAGAAAATCAAGTGCCCTGGTGCCTTAACGTTAAACAAGGCATGAAAAGTGAAGAGGAGAGTAAACTCGACAGCAAAGAGATCCAGAAACAGGGAGAAAAGAGAGTAGCCCCAGAAAGCATCGCAATTTGTGTGCAGTCACTGCACCAAATACTGTAACTCATATTGCTCATCCTATGATAGCAGTACCTATCGCTCGATGTGCTTATTGGTAAAATATTACTCATGAAATAGTTCTCAAATCTAAAATTTTGTTTTATTTTCGTTGTTGAACGGCGAAAGAACGTATGTAGGTAGTAAAACCTGGAATGAAACGACACTTATTTTCCTATTTTCTCGTATCATAGCCGATAATTAGATCCCGAGCGACTCCAAATCAAGGATGTGCTAAATATAAATGGGTAATTCCATGTCAAATCATCCAGGCCATGTCACCCACCTTCTTCAATTTTTCTGAAAGTTTGTCCTAGTATGGATTATGTTAAAGTTAGCCAACCCCCAAAATTTGAGGTTCCAATTCCAAAATTAGCGGAGTTATGTCGATCTTTAGCTCTCGAAATTTGAGGGGATTGCGAAAATGGCGACATTTTGTAACCTATTTTTGTGTGTAAAATGAATTCTAGAGCTTCCCTACTCCTAAAAAGTGGTTAATAAAAGCAATATTGCCCAAGGAATCCGGAAATGGTATCGAAAAAGCTTAAAGTCAACCAATTTTTTTAGTAGTAGAGATGTTCTAGATCTCATTTTACACACAAAAATAGATTACAAAAAGTCGTCATTTTTCGCCAAACCCACACAATTTGGAGAGCTAAAATCGACATAACCCCGCCAATTTTTGGAATTGGAACCTCAAATTTTGGGGATAGTCTAATTCCAACATAGTCCGTGGAAAAATTTCAGACAAATTGAAGTGGGTAGGTGCTAATTTTACTTTTTTCTGGATGATTTGACATGTATTACCCAAATACCACTACTGAAATCTAGACTTGATTAAAGAAGCATTTGACGATCTGACAAGACAAAGTGAAGGAAAACCCACATAAAAGCAATACGCATTTTTAAACGCCAGAGAGTCGTCAGACGGTCAACAAAATCGTTCAGGGTCGTAAGGATCCTGCTGAAACAATTAACTATCCCTCTTTAACCTAAGTCTATGATAACTCAGAACTGTTGTTAACAATAAAATGATATTCACTATAATTTGTCGTCTGATGTATTTTCTTTACAGCGTGTGATTTCTTGACAAATCAGCCATTTTATCTGGGTGGTCTGCGTTTTACGGCATGTCAACCCTTATTGGGTTATCTTTTGCCAAATACGTTTTTTTATTCTTTCTGGATGAGTATTCCAAAAATCTTTTGAACACATTATCTTAAACTCATTTTTCCTATTTAATCCATATATAGTACCCTAACAGGTACTACAACTCCTGGCCGTGGGAGTAATGGTGAGGGGTTACTCAACAGATGCTAGAGAACTGTAACTTCAACATTAAATGCAATTTAACGTCATACCTAGGACATCAAGACAGCCACTTGGTAAAAGAGATTGGGGATTTGCCATAAGGGCATTAGGGTTGGGACAATCCTATAGGTGATATGGCTTGACGTGACCATTTGATTGATCGGAAGGGGCCTCTCTAACCAACCGTTTAGACTAAGTAAGAGCCAAAGTGGAGAGTTGCATGTCATTGACTGCTCAGCCACCAGGTTTCTGCTCTAAAGCATCACGGGTCGCCACCCACGGACAACAAATGGCCCCATTGGGGGAGGGGAATTTTACTCCTCTGCAGAGGTGCAGTCGGTGTATTCTACAGTTCTAGCCGACAGAGCAAGCATTCCATCTGATCCTCTGTCCAGCCACAAAGGATGGTCTAAGAAGATGCATCTACAAAGCCAATCGGATGCTGGACTAAGCCACAATGCGCCACATGATGTTCAAGCTTTTAAATGTAAAAATAGGAGAAAAGAATAAAGAAAAAAAATAAACGAATTTCAATCGTTATCAAACAGATAAGATCTTGCAAGACATTGTTAGCAAGTTATTCCTTGTCTACTCAGGCATTAAGAAGATTATTTCCTTGGATTGTCACGTTTCCTGCAACGTTAGATAACGAAATCGCACAACATCTATAAGATTCGAATTTCTCTGCTATTGAAGGTGTTTAAACTGGTCAGTAGATGCATTGGTGAGAGAAACAAATATTACCAACTTGATGCCGATTTAGATATTCTTCAATTGTTAAATCGCATGAATATTTTACTCTACACTAAACAGACAAAAGTGTGAGGTGTCACAAAAGATGAGAAACATTATATAGGAGGTGGAGAAATGAAGCCAGAAACTTGAAATGCATATCTATCTATCTATCTATCTATCTATCTATTTATCAATCTCATTCTATTATCTATCTATCTATCTATCTATTTATCTATCTCATTCTATTATCTATCTATCTATCTATCTATCTATCTCAGCCTGTTCTTATGTCTGTTTGTCTGTCTGTCTGTCTGTCCGTCTGTCTGACTGTATTTATCAATCTATCTATCACGGTCCGTTCTTATGCCAGTCTGTCTTTCTGTCTGTCTGTCTGTCTATCTATCAATCTATCTATCTATCTTGATAGATATATAGATAGAACTAACACAGGCTGTTCTTATGTTTGTATGTATGCCTCTTTATCAATCTACCTATTTCAGTCAGAATATATATATATATATATATATATATATATATATTCATGTCTATTGGTTTGAACTACTAATGGTTTTCGTTTTATTCAAATATAAGTTATTTATGAATAATTTAACAATTAATTGATTTCAATCCATATTGTATTCGCCATTATTTTAAATATATATATATATATGTGTGTGTGTGTATGTGTGTGTGTTGTGTATGTGTGTGTGTGTGTGTGTGTAAACTTTCACAGAAAGGAAATCTTAACCAACGTTATTTGACTATGATAAATTTATTTAGACCAGAGACTCAATATGAGTCTAGTCTCATCAATAGAAATTACAAAATACTAAGACAATCGAATAGAAAAATATATTAACCAGAATTCTCTCCTCCATACGCCTACATAAAAAAATTTTTTAATGGTACCCATAACAACAACTCAAATATTAAAGGGAAAATATCCGGGACAGGAATGATAAAATAGGTTACAATTGTAACGTTCATTTCCTATCTGTCAGACATATCTAAATATATAAGGCTAAGTTTTTGGTATGTACGTGTCGACGTATAAGTTGAAAATGGAAGGTAACTCTGATTCAAAATCTCTCATACATATTAATAACCTTCTAGCCAAGAAACACGCCAAATTTGGTTATTGATTTTTACTGATTTAGGGATATAATTAATTAATTAAGCCAAAATCACCCAAATTTGCGAAACTGTCCGTATAACAACCCTGCTGATGATAAGATATTGACTCCTGCCTGACTTTTTGTTAAAGCGATTATCAGCAGTGAATTAAATTTTAGTGAATAAATTTCGCAGTCTTAAGCCATTCAGCTCGGAATTTATTGCCTATTTATAGTCCAATCTTAAAAATATCCATATGGTTGAAAAGAAGAGAAAATAATCTTTATCAGTATATAATTTGTATGAGTATATATCCATTTAATAATTTTTTATAGGGAGTTAGAAAAAAATCATTTTGCTTCGGACAGCAAAAGTATGTTTTAACGAAAAATCAAATCTTTTTCATATCGCAATCTTTTTATTCCTGTCTTTGAAATATTAATTTAGTTAGAAATGAAATAGAATAATCTAGCTTACAAATATTTATTTGGTAAGAAAGATGTGGTTTTATCGATTGAATTATTTTTTAAAGCGAAGTAAATAACAATAATAAGCGAAATAAATAATAAGCGAAGTAAATAACAATAATAAGCGAAAACATTTAACTCAACTTTGTTTTTAAATTTTTCGTATATATACAAAATAGTTTTAGAAAAAAATCCTTTTACAAAAATAGGTAGTTAAATTATATAACTACTTATTTCGTAACTAAGTAAACATATACTTGTATTGTAATAAAAAAAAAAAGAATACGATGTAGTTGTATAAATTATATGAAGAGGTTTAAGTTAACATTTCCTATATAAACAAAACAGTGTTTGAAATGTTAAGTTAAGCGTAAACATAAAATAAAAATGATTCTAATGTACGTAACTTGAATGAGAAAATTTGTTATTTAATCTATCATAATTCTAATAATAAATGAATAGGCAGATTTAAAAAAAAATTAAGTCACCACTTTTTTACTCTCTTTCTTTTTTTTACTAAAAAACGTCAAAAATGGCTTTTCAAACTTATCTCGGCTGAACTTGAAAACCGGTCGGAAAATTAGGGTGACCCAGAAAAAACAGAACCCCCATAATTTGTAATAAAACTGTTCATTTTTACTAGGTGGGTTTAGGTTAGGCTTGGGGTTTAGGGTTAGTTTAAGGGAAAAATAAATAAATAATTTGGGTTCTGTTTTTTTGTTTTTTTTGGTCACCCTAATTTTCCGACCGTTTTTCAAGTTCAGCCCTTATCTCGAGATTTCTTTTAAACGTTTACGGAAGTAATGAAAATTATGATTGAAAAACAATGTTTTCATTTTTGCACCGTTAAATAATTTTACGTAGCCAAAAACAAATTACGACAAGAGGATTTTAAAAATATACTATGAAAAATCAATTAATGATCCGATTTTCACGAAAATATATTTGGGGAAATATTTTTTTACGAGGTCTACCCCCATCCCTATTTTATTTCATGAGATATTTAAAAAATGAACCGAAATTGGGTATACCTATCTCTTATTTTCTCCCCACTCACTCTTTGGTGTTCCTATTTTTTTTGGTCCGGTCATGGACCGGGTACTTTAGCTAGTATATATATATATATATATATATATATATATATATAGTGTGTGTGGGATTGGCACTGTTTCAGCTTTTACTGGAATGGTATGCCAAAGTGTGGTATTATTGGGAGAGTGCTCAATATAATATAGAGTTATTATTTAATGTAATAATAAATATATAAAGGTTTTATATATTTAATGACATAGAAACAGTATATATATATAATATATATATATATATATATATATATATATATATATATATATTGTGGTGTGTGTGTGTGTGTGTGTGTGTGTGTGTGTTTACCAACTCCTCCGTACGAGCAGAATGTGACACAAGTTCAATTTCATAAGCGGCGTTTAAGCTCTTTGAATTCTGAGTTTTGCTTTTACTCGACTGGTTATCTGCCCTACTATTTACTCATAGCTGTAGAGAGAGTAGTTAGATGCATACCTTTCCCAATAATATTAGCGCAATATGAAATGTAAACAGCCTCGTCCAGGGTTTGTCCATTTCCTACGACTCAATCCATTGCACCTCGCGTCTCCAATCTAATGTGAGTATTTGATTGCGGTTTAATAACTGAAAATGTATAATACCGTGGTGATCCGCCATTCACACGCCTTAACTTTTAGTTCCGTCTTTGCGGTTGGCTTTGTAAATTCATACCTGTCAATTCACTGCATTTTGTATTGAAGGACCCATTATTCGTCACCAGGAATTCTTGAGAAACGCGTCATTCCTCTACCCGAAAAGAATACTTTTCACTAATAACTGATTTGAGGAATACATACGTTCCGATTGCTAATTTTTCATTTCATTTTCAAGTAGTGTCATATTTCGGATTGGAATGTGTGGATTTCAAGTGTTAATTCTCGAGTACTTTTGTGTGGATTGCATTCGACCTATTCTATTAAAGTGTCATGATCAAATTCCGATGAACGTCCTGGTCTGGGTTCATTTCTTAATGATATATCCCTAGAACAAAACGTTATAAAACAGTTGCAGACTTGGAATTTTTTTGAATATTTTGTAATATAAGGTGTGCTGTAGCCCACAACTTTAACTTATAGACTCTGTGTGTGTGCAGCGATTAAAGCGAGCTAATCAATACGAACGAATACATAATTAGTTAACTATTTAATCGCCGATTTTAAAAGCTGTTCATTTGCACGTATTCGACATGGACGAACGGGTCAGCAGCCAAAGATGCTGCCAAATACCGAGGAACAACCAAGGACTCTGCCTAACACTAAGGAACAACCAAGGATTCTTTACTAAAGAACACATGGATTCTGCCTATCATTAAGGAACACAAGGATTCTACCTAACACTAAGGAAGACAAGGGATTTCCACTGTAAAGTTCTCTCATTTGCAGCCTAAAAATGGATTCTGCCTATCACTAAGGAAGACAAGTGATCTCATCTGTAGCCTAAAAATGGATTCTGCCTATTACTAAGGAACACAAGGATTCTACCTAACACTAAGGAAGACAAGGGGTCTCTACTGTAAAGTTCTCTTATCTGCAGCCTAAAAATGGATTCTGCCTATCACTAACGAACACAAGGATTCTACCTAACACTAAGGAAGACAAGGGATCTCTACTGTAAAGTTCTCTCATCTGCAGCCTAAAAATGGATTCTGCCTATCACTAAGGAACACAAGGATTCTACTTAACACTAAGGAACACAAGGGATCTCTACTGTAAAGTTCTCTCATCTGCAGCCTAAAAATGGATTCTGCCTATCACTAAGGAACACAAGGATTCTACCTAACACTAAGGAACACAAGGGATCTCTACTGTAAAGTTCTCTATCTGCAGCCTAAAAATGGATTCTGCCTATCACTAAGGAACACAAGGATTCTACCTAACACTAAGGAAGACAAGGGATCTCTACTGTAAAGTTCTCTCATCTGCAGCCTAAAAATGGATTCTGCCTATCACTAAGGAACACAAGGATTCTACCTAACACTAAGGAAGACAAGGGATCTCTACTGTAAAGTTCTCTCATCTGCAGCCTAAAAATGGATTCTGCCAACTAAGGAACACAAGGATTCTACCTAACACTAAGGAAGACAAGGGATCTCTACTGTAAAGTTCTCTCTTCTGCAGCCTAAAAATGGATTCTGCCTATCACTAAGGAACACAAGGATTCTACCTAACACTAAGGAAGACAAGGGATCTCTACTGTAAAGTTCTCTCATCTGCAGCCTAAAAATGGATTCTGCCTATCACTAAGGAACACAAGGATTCTACCTAACACTAAGGAAGACAAGGGATCTCTACTGTAAGGTTCTCTCATCTGCAGCCTAAAAATGGATTCTGCCTATCACTAAGGAACACAAGGATTCTACCTAACACTAAGGAAGACAAGGGATCTCTACTGTAAAGTTCTCTCATCTGCAGCCTAAAAATGGATTCTGCCTATCACTAAGGAACACAAGGATTCTACATAACACTAAGGAAGACAAGGGATCTCTACTGTAAAGTTCTCTCATCTGCAGCCTAAAAATGGATTCTGCCTATTACTAAGGATCACAAGGATTCTACATAACACTAAGGAAGACAAGGGATCTCTACTGTAAAGTTCTCTCATCTGCAGCCTAAAAATGGATTCTGCCTATCACTAAGGAACACAAGAATTCTACATAACACTAAGGAAGACAAGGGATCTCTACTGTAAAGTTCTCTCATCTGCAGCCTAAAAATGGATTCTGCCTATCACTAAGGAACACAAGGATTCTACATAACACTAAGGAAGACAAGGGATCTCTACTGTAAAGTTCTCTCATCTGCAGCCTAAAAATGGCAACAAAAATCGTAACAGCATTAAGAAATAACACCTTGGTTATAAGCACTACACATGTTCTTATCTGTTTCTGCCGCGCATTTGTTATTCATAAAGTTTCACAACATTACATGTCGAAATGCACTTTCAATTCCTCTATTTTAGGGGCGTGAGATCATAGATTAAATTATGATGTGCACTCTTTGAAATAGAATTACAGTTAAAGTCTTTAATCAGTTAATTTCCGGTTGCGTGTAAGACATTTGAAATTTAAAATGCATAGTAATCAAAAACGGAAATTGTTTATGACTCAACCTAATATATATCCATCTATCTATCTCAATCAGTTCATACATATCTATCTATCTATCCATCTATCTATCTCAAACTGTTCCTATGTATTTATTAATGTATGTACGAGGGTGAACCAGCTTCATTTCAAAGAACCGGCTTCATTTTGATGCATGATACACGTTCCTGTGTTGGTAATTATATATATATATATATATATATATATATATATATATATATATATATATATATATATATATAGCCAAATGACGGTTGATATATAGTTGTAGAAAAGTTTTTCTTTCTACCACGGTTTCGGTGTTCAAAGTACGCCTTCCCCAAGAGAACTATCTTGAACACCACTGGTGGTAGGGAGAAAAACCTTTCTACAACTAATATATTGAACCCTTTTGGACTAACTACTTATGCTACTGCAATGAAAAGGTGGTAGTAACATTTTGATGAATATATATATATATATATATATATATATATATATATACATGGGGTGAGGGGATGTAACAGCCTGAGTATTTCTATAATTATCGATTTATATACATCAATACGAGTACATATGCGGATGAATAAAACATCCCATTCCATTTTTTAAATTAACTTTAACTGTTTCCATCATAATACTGTCCACCCAAAATAATGATTTCTTTCCAAGCAGAAAGCAAAATAGCCATTTGTCTTTTGGTAGAATTAGAAAATCTACACATCTGAGGAAATAATTTTAATCTAGAATTCGAGCTTCCAGTTTTAATTTGCGTAAATCACTGAAAAAATTATTCAAATAGATATTTAGATATATTTTTTCATGTGTGTGATGGAAATTATAAAGTTACACACACACACACACACACACACACACACATATATATATATATATATATATATATATATATATAGAGAGAGAGAGAGATAGATAGATAGATAGATAGATAGATAGAGACAGAGACAGAGGGTGAGAGAGACAGATAGAGATAGATATGAAAAATCTATAATAGATCGATATGAAGTGACTAACATAGATAGGTAGATTGTAACAAGTGGACATAAATAGATGAATTGATAGATATGAAGAGACAACTATATATATATATATGTATATATATATATATATATATATATATATATATATATATATATATATATATAGTAATTGGTAATTTGCTTGAAGCATTGTTATGTATGTTATAAAGCATTGTTAAGTATGTTATGTTTTATTATTTTATATATATATATTATTATTATATATTATATATATATATTATATATATATATTATATTATATATATTATATATATTATATATATATATATTATATATTATATTATATTATATTATATTATATTATATATATATATATTATATATTATATTATATATTATATTATATATATTATTATTATATTTGTTATATGTTATGTTTTATTATTTTATATATATATATATATATATATATATATATATATATATATATATATATATATATATATATATATATATATGCGTACTATATTTGTAACTAAAAAGAGATCAATATTGCGGATAGAACTTGCATGCGTGGTGTAATGGTTACCGTCGTAGAAATGGTCAACACGGTTAGATGTGTTGAAATCATGAACGAGACTAATTGTATCTCACATAATGCTAATACTCTTGGTAAAGATATGAATGCAACCATTCTCTCTCCAGCTATGGGTAAATTGCAGCGAGACTCTTGAACCTTGGCTCGGCAACCGCTTTAAGAGAAAGAAACTCTGAATTCAAAACTGTTAAACTCCGCTTAAGAAATTGGCCTCATCTCAAATTCTGATTCATGATTTAGGGTTGCTTGTAAATCAAGTCAAAGGTGCTTACTAACTCTCACTTTCTCACCAATACAATTTTCAAACCAAGTGGAAACACAAGATATCATTATTCTGTAGCTTGTATCTGAAATTATTTAAATACACGTTGTTCGCTTCCTTCCGTCTACGAGAGATGATGGTTTGTGTCCAAATTTGTTGTAACTGCGTAGCCTTGGTGGGTCCATATAGAGGATGAGCTGTTGCCCAAGCAGCAAATCCCCTCGCCACACTACCGCTGTGATCCAAACGTAAAGGTAAGGAACCAATGCAGTTTGGCAAGCGGTAGTGTCGCAGGAGTTGCTGGGTAGCACTGGATTACAGCATCACACTACCGTAGGGACTTCGGCTCTTGATTTGTTTTCAGGGTTTTCTATATATATATATATATATATATATATATATATATATGTGTGTGTGTGTGTGTGTGTGTGTTTGTGTGTGTGTGTGTGTGTGTGTGTGTGTGTGTATCTTGATAATTTCCATCACACATATTTCCTTGAAATGCAGCGGTGGTTTTGTATCAGACTTCTCCTTGACTTATATGGGTTGCTGACCAAGGCTAAGGAGCCCCTTCTAACCCATTTGAGTATTTATTTGTATTGTAAGTACATGTACCCATGTCATTAAAGATGACGGTAAAAATTGAACGATGTTGTTATTATAATTTATGTTGCACTGTATATTATTATATAATCAATAATTTCTGAATATTAAACTACAATTTAGATAAAGTAAAAATAATTCTAAATAAAAAATTAAATAATAAAATCATCCAATCGGATTTTTCTACTGCCAATAATTTAGTTCTATGCTAAAGAAATAAGAAATATATGATCTACTTACTTCCTGAAATGTCATGATTGTAAAAATGCTGGAAAGATGAAAAAATTAAAATGATATCAAAATGACGTTAAAACCATCCGTCTCTAACAACATTATATATATATATATATATATATATATAAAATTTTTACTTGAAGGCACTTACAACGCATGTATCGCATAAAATTCGATACTTTTTCTTATAGAAAATGAACTTGACAAGTGTAATCCCAGTAAAGGATGGCTCGATGTGTAGAATACCGTACAGACTGTTTCGACTTTATTAAGTCTCATCAGCGGTATATACTAACGATTTCCCTCCGACAGAAATCGAAACCGGGACTTCAGCAGACGCAGTGAAACACTAGTGAAACACTTTTATCGCCTCGGCCACAGTACACAGCTGACCATCCTAGCGAAATTAAGCTTGTCAAGCGATACTATGCGCCTCTACCATAATAGGTAAGGGGGCGCTATTGAGAGAATAATAACAACAAACAGACTGAATGCCCTTCGGCGAAGTGAATAAGATTTTTGGATGTTTGTTTATTTAGAAACGTTGCTGATAAAGTATATATATATATATATATATATATATATATATATATATATATAGAGAGAGAGAGAGAGAGAGAGAAAAGAGATATAAATAGATATAGATAGATAGATAGATAGATAGAGAGAGAGAGAGAGAGAGAGAGAGAGAGAGAGAGAGAGAGAGAGAGAGAGATCTTTTGTGACCTGCTAGCCTAGCCCACGAGTGATTATGGCAAACGAAGGATAGATAAATAGATAGATAGATAGATAGATATGGATAGACGGAAATAGATAGACAGATGCTGACATTTTTGAATGAAGCGTGTTTCGAAGCTGGCCTGCGAAGTGATTTTTTTGGGTGTCTTTTTAATATCCGATATTTCGGTTTTAATTTTACGGCTAATTAATCATTGCTGTCTCTCTACTTCTGCCGAGACTCAGTTGAGTTTAAAATCAATAAAATAATGCCAAGTAAATAAAGGGGGGAAAGTGACACCGACATATTGAGAGAGAGAGAGAGAGAGAGAGAGAGAGAGAGAGAGAGAGAGAGAGTACAATCGGACAGTTTTAATGAAGCGAATAATTTATGGGCAAGAAACGATTGTTTCTCTTTCTTGAATTTATTAAAGATACGATGCAATTACATTCTCGGTTAAATAAAAAGAAAACGACAATTTGATATGGTTCGGTTTGGTGTCTTTATTTAATGGCGTATCAACTTTCGCGGGGTATTGAATGTTAAAACCATCCTGGTATATATATATGTTTGCCAACCCCGTCCGTATGAGCAGGATGTGACACAGGATTAGTTTTTTAAACTGGAATTTCAATTCCGGATTGTAGAATAAACGTAGAATCAGAGTGTTCATTTACCCCCACGGATTAATGTTGTTGGAATATCTGTGGGTAAAAGATATAAGCAAAATCCTGAATTCTATTCATGGACTTTACCAACAGTAGCAGCCATTTCCCATAGAGAATGGCTAATGAGATGAGATGCGAGAAAGCATTTAAGTTCAATCACTTGCTGGTTGAACTTTCTGCCATGAAGACGCATCTTTGGATGCTGACACCAGAGGCTAAACATTGAATTTCGTATTACAAGGAAAACGACAAATTTCGACTATATATATATATATATATATATATATATATATATATTATTAGGATAACTGCAGACTTGGATTTATATACGAGGGAGATTTAAAAAGTAATGGCATTTTCTTTATTTCATGCGAATTTTAAAAAATAAAACTAAGCCCTACATTGAGACCCTAACGTAGCTCAAAGCAAGAATTTTAAGAGTGTGACCCAACTTGAAAATAGATTATGTCCTCCTTCTGCATGACAATGATCGACCACACACAAGCATCAGGACAAGTGAGAAATTCGCCTCATTCCGGTGGACAACTTTACTGCATTCTACATATTCACTAGATTTAGCGCCTTCAGAATATCATTTATTCGGGCCTATGGAAAAGAGTTTGTGAGGCAAACATTATTCCAGTGACAAGGAAGTGAACTCTGTAATGAAAAAGTGGCTCAAAAAACAGTCGTGTTAGAATTGATATTGTAAAAAAATTTGAACTCGGGAGATTTATAATAATTTTTATATTATATTGCCAGTTCAGGCAGATGTAATTTTTTTTTAAATTGTAAAAGATATTCAAAAATTATTTACTTAGGGTTTATATATATATATATATATATATATATATATATATATATATATATATATAGGTATGTGTGTGTATGTATGTATGTATGTATGTGTGTGTGTGTGTGTGTGTGTGTGTGTGTGTGTGGTCGAAAAGATTTTAGTTATATTATAAGACTGTCAGAAGAGATTCCACTTTTTTTTCTCTCCAAGATATTCTACGGATATAAATTCATAGCATGATTTTCAATAATCGAATTATTGTGGCCAGTATTCTTTGAACTCATACCCCATTTGAGCTAAATTCTGCATTTCATTATTAACGGACAATTTCACTTCGGTAGGTCAAATCAGCGTAGTTCACAAGACGGTCTCGAGAGACAGCATTTATATAAAAGTTTATGAATAATGAGAATATAAGTATTAAGGGATTAAAATGTGCTCTTTTGTAGGTTTGATTTGTTATTGAGTCCATTGGGGGGGGGGTAGCGTTTCTAATCGTCTAATCCGTTTATCTTTCTAACACACACACACACACACACACACACACACACACACACACACACACACACATATATATATATATATATATATATATATATATATATATATATATATATATATACATATATTGTATATCAGATGGTTCTAATTTTCAGTGTATATATTATATCTTTATATATATATATATATATATATATATGTGTGTGTGTGTGTGTGTGTGTGTGTGTGTGTTGTATATGTATATGTCTATAATATATATTTTTGGGATTTAGTGCAAAGCATGAGTAAAGGAGAAGTAAATGAGAAACTGTGTTAGATGTTATGTGCTAAGATCCATTTTATTTCATCGAATATTTCGAGAGAATGACCTATTTTTTGCGAGTATTTTTTAGGGTTAACAAAAACGACAACACTCACACAAACACAGACACAGACACAGACACACACACACACACACACACACACACACACACACACATATATATATATATATATATATATATATATATTATATATATTATTTACTAAACATTTCTATATTTATTCCATTATTGTTATTTTATTTCAATTTTGTATTTAAAATATTAATAGATAGAATACATATATACATAGATGAACTCCTGACCGAAATACGTGTAAGTTAAATAAAATAAAATAACCCTATCTTATCCATTCAACACTTTCTTTCCTTTATGTTTCTTTTCAACATACCGTCGGATTCGCTTACATTTTCAACACACACACACACACACACACACACACACACACACACACACACACACACATATATATATATATATATATATATATATATATATATATATATATATATATATGTATATATAATTACTTAGTTTAGATATAAATGTAAATTTATTTCGTCATATATTTGCCTCTTCAAGGCTGATTTTTAAGAGGTTCAAGATTTCCTATTCTTTCTAAATGATATGATTTTACCGTCTCCCTGATTTGTGTTGTCAAATTTCTGTTCACGTTTGTAAAGATGCCAGCACCCGGGAACGCCCAGATTACCAATCTGATCTGTGGTGCTCATATATTCATTCATTTACAATAGTCCGCATATGAAAATATATATTTACGTAAATATGTATATGTACGTTTGAGTTCACAATTTTTGGTTGAATACTATCAACGAAACACTTGATACCATCTCCAAGGACACACACACACACACACACACACACACACACATATATATATATATTATTCATATTTTTTAAGGCAATTACACTGCGTATATCGTATAAAATTCGATAATTATTGAAAATAATCATGACAAGCAAACCCGACGAATAAAGTGAGTCACGTTGAACACCGTACAGCTGTTTCAACTTTATTAAGTCTCATTAACGGTGTATACCCGGTTTCCATTTCTGTCGGAGGGAAATCGTAGGTATACACCGCTGATGAGACTTTATGAAGTTGAAACAACTGTACGCTGTTCCACGTGGCGCAATTTATTCGCCGGATTTGCTTGTCATGATTATTTTCAATAATTAATTTTATATATACGCATTGTAATTGCACAAAATGAGTAATAATACTTTTCAAAAGCAAATGATCAAATTCCATTTATATATATATATATATATTCGTCCCTGACATTAATTCAAGGTTTCCTGTTGTACCCGTTAGGATTCCATCTTGGTGTCAAATAGAACAGTTTGAAAATTATCTTCATCCAATCAATGAGCGACAAGTCACAAGATCAATTTTAAGCTGAGTTTAATAGGTCTCAGTCTGTTAATATCTATCTATCTATCTACCTACCTAGCTACCTATGTATCTATCTATCTATCTCGGTCATTCTATATCTATCTATCTATCTATCTATCTATATATATATATATATATATATATATATATATATATATATATATATATCATTCTGTTATCAGAGACATATCCAAACTTATAGCTGTCTAATATAGAAATTCATCTTGCATTGAACAGTTTTTACGAGTTCTAATGTAGCAAAGAACCCAACAAGCATAAGCATATATATATATTACCAACCCCTCCGCACGAGCAGGATGTGAGACAAGGTCAATTTCTTTTGAATTTAAAGTTTTCTTTCTCCTAGACTGGTTACCAAGGCATGGTTAAAGAGCCCAGTCCGTCCTGCTATTTACCCATAGCTGGAGGGAGAATTGGATTCATACCTTTCCCAAGGGCATTTTCTACGACTCTAACCATTAGACCACGCGCCATAAGCATATACATATATGTGTGGAACATGTGGTGGTGTTAAATGATATATCTTCCTATCTAATGAATTCCTAAATATCATATTAATATTATGACCTTCCGCAACCCATATTGTGTTATCAGTAACCTGTGTATGCTTACAGCTACATAACATAAAATAAATCTGGAATTGAATGTCTTTTAAGGTTGCTAATGCAGCGACGAACATAACACTCCTTACATTACACATACTTGCACACACACACGCACACATTCACATTCACACACACACAAACGCATATCTGTGTGGGTTAGTGTGTCACTGGTAATGATATATCGCCATACGTAATGAATTCTTAAATCACAAATTGATATTGTTAACCTTCCTCAACCTATATTATGTTATTAGAGACGTATGTACGCTTAGAGTTTTGTAATAAGAAAATAAATATTGTATTTAACGTCTTTTCCGACAGCTAATGTAGGGACGAACCTAATACCTATTACATTACATACACACACATGCGCACATATATGTGGGACAGTGTGGCTGTGTTAATAATATATCTTCATAACTAATGAATTCCTAAATATTATATTGAAATTATGACCACCTTCAACTTATATTAAATTATCAGACTTGTTTACACAAATAGATACGTAATATAAGTAAATCTTGCATTAAATGTCTAAAGTAGCGCCGACCCTAACTCCCCTTACATTACACACGTGCGCATATATGCATGGACAGTGTGAACGGCTTAATGATATATCTCCAAACCTAATGAATTCATATATCTCATATTTATGTTATGACATTCTTCAATCCATGTGTTATATATCTATTTCCGTTTACAGCTTTGTAATATCAAATTATTTGGGTTGAACGTCTTTTCTGATAGCTAATGCAGTGAGGAAACTTAAACACACACACACACACACACACACACACACACACACACACACACACACGCGCGCGCGCGCACACGCACGCACGCACGCACACATACATGTACGGGTACACACAAACGGATTCGGCTTTGTTAATTGTATATCTAAATACCTAATGAATTACCAACTCTCATACTGATATTATGACCTTCCGCCACCCATTATCAGATACATGTTTAATAAATCTTGCATTGGACGTCTTTTTCAACAGCTAATGCAGCGACGAACCTAACACCCCTTACATTACACATACAGACTTATTTAAGTGGGACAGTGTAGTGATGCTAATGATAGATCTTCATTCCTATTGAATAATTAAATCTCATATTTATATTGTAACCCACTTCAATCCATAGTATTTTATCAGAGACATAATAAATGAATCTTCCATTGAACGTCTTTCCTGACAGCTAATGCAGCGACGAACCTAACATCCCATGCATTACATACTCATAATACCCGCGCATATATGTATCGGACAGTGTGGTGGTATTAGTGATATATCTCAATAACTAATGAGTTCCTAAATTTCCAACCACAACGCTGCCATATTTGAAATAATCTCATGTTCATAAGATATTACATTGAATGTTTTTACGACAGCTAATGCAGCGACGAACCTAACATCCCTTACATTAAAGACTTACACATACGTATATATGCATGGGACGATGTGTCGTTGTTAATGATATATAAGTAAGTAAAGTCGTCGGGATGGCCTATTGTCTTTAACAGTCAGGTGGCGAGGGAGTCTACTCTCTTTTCCCTGGCGCTAGACCATAGAGATTGTTTTGGCATTTGAGGTGGAGCGCTACACCTACCATCAGCTCCTCACTTTACCGCACATACCCCTGTGCTATTCATATGCTGAGTTGGTGAGGGCCGGTATCGAACCCGGAACCTTGTGGTTCTTGGTCCCATACCTAATGAATTCCTAAACCTCAGGCCACATCTCTATCATGTTTGAAATAGTCTCAGGTGTATAACATCATATATTGAGCGTCTTTTCCAACAGCTAAGGAAGCAATGAATCTAACACTTCTTACATTATACACTTACACACATACATACATATATGGGACAGTCTGTCGGTGTTAATGATATATCTCCATACCTAATGAATTCCTAAATCCCAGGCCAAATCACTTCCATGTTTGAAATAATCTCAATGTTCATATGTAAATATCACTGAAGTAATTGAGTCCAATTCTTCAAATTAACAATCAATAGTTTTCCCCATTGAGATCCATTATCAAGATACAAAATCTAAATTCTCCCGACGAAAAACACAATCTCATTAATTTCACGTCTGTGGCTTCTAAATAACTTGGCTTCTCTCTATCCCCTTCATTTTTCATTTGAAATAAATTTTCTAATCATTTACCGTTTTGGCGCAGACTAGAAGAGATAGGATCGCCAGATGCGCATACCCACCGAATTTTATGCGGTCATAAACTGTAAACAATTTAATTTAAATAGATTGTTTTCATTTTCATTACGTATTCGTGCCAGGCGAATTATTATACTTACGACTGATAAAAGTTAAATGCACATGTATTAATCAGATAGAAATGCGCGTAATGGCTGGCTTGATTTTTAGGTCTTTTTTGCTGGTTGTTTCCCTCGGTTTTCGTAAAGCGTCAGCCATTTTCGAGTTTGGTCGTATTGACAAAGAATCGCTTTGGTATGTAGGCCGATTAATGATGATGCCAGTGGTTTATGAAAAAAAAAGAAGAAAAACAAACAAAAGAATGGATGAAACTACGCTTGCGTGAACATTTAAAATGAAATGATATTTCTTTCGTTAAACAAAAACAAAATAATTCCATATATCCGTTTGGCTAAAGATAAATTAATTGCTATTATATTACAGTTAAAACTACTATCAGAAAAGAAAACGTTCACCAATATATATATATATATATATATATATATATATATATATATATATATATATATATATACTATGTGTGTGGTTGGAAATAAATTGTATTTTACAATAAATAATATGAAAATAAATGTAAGTTATATATCTAAACCTTCGGATGAATTACTAGGTCAGAAAACTATATATATATATATATATATATATATATATATATATATTTATTTATTTAAGAATGGAAATGAGTAACCTACTCGAGTTTCATCGATAGATTCTTCAGGGTTACTTTTAAATTAATCGAGTTTACGATTAATCTTTGGTGTTATAAACATGCCCGTTGGAATGGGACATTCCAACGGGCATGTTTATAACACCAAAGATTAATCGTAAACTCGATTAATTTAAAAGTAACCCTGAAGAATCTATCGATGAAACTCGAGTAGGTTACTCATTTCCATTCTTAAATAAATTTATGCTCTACATTGTATTGAGCACTTTGTATTTGTTTTTTCTCAACCTTAACCTCTGGATATTGTGCGCTTCCAACGATCGTTCTTATACCCACCGGTAAGTTAATACTTATACATATACAAATATATATATATGTATATATATATATATATATATATATATATATATATATATATATATATCCTAACTCCTACGAACGAGCAGTATGTGACACAAGTCAATTGTTAAGTAGCGTTCAACGGGTTTGAATTTAGAGTTTTCTTTCACTGACACAGGTTCTGTTAACAATGTTAAAGACCCGAATCTAGGTTACTATTTGCACATAGTCCAAGATTTAACTATGTATATTTGAGAAAGATTGGTTAAGTTGTACGAAACTGAGTCTAGAATGTGTTTATCATCTCTTCTATCGGACTTTGTCATCTACAGCTGAATTTGATACTTTTAAAAAGGAGGAAAAGGTTGCCATTGACTTTTTAAGGATTCAGAAAGGTTAATTCTGCTACAGAGACATTTAAAAACATTTTGTGTAGTGTATAAGAATGAAGAGAGGGTTCATATATGTCACTGGCGGTTTCAAAATGGCGATTGTGATACGTCCGAATAGCCTCGTTCTGGAAGACCTTCTACTCTGAATGAAGATCTTTTGAAAGGCACGATTGAATTGGATCCACATCAAATCACGAGAGATTTGACACAAAACCTTAATATGTCATGTTCAACTGTGCACGCACATCTCAATCGAATTGGCAAAACATTAAATGATAGAATTTGGGTTCATCATGGGTTTTCGCTTGAAAACGGAACGCAACGTTCCACCATTTGCCGCGGTTCTTTAACCAAGCAATACCAACCGTTTAATTCTCCATAGCATTTTGTTAAAGGTGATGAAAAATTATTTTTGCTTGTCAACATTAAGCGAAAAAGACGATGGTTATAAAAAAATGTGTCCTTTCTTGACGTCTGGGGGAAAAGGAAAGGTGTGTAAGTTTAGGAGTTACTGGAACATGGAAGATATTTTATTTCCAGCAACTTGATCGGATAAATGAAGCATTATGTCGGAAGTTGCTAATAAATTTGACAATTTTTCTCACTACAAAGAATAAACTTTGTAAACTGAAAAATTGTTATTCAACGTCTAAAGTTAATATCTAATGTTTAGCATTCACTGACAGTCTGTTAAGATTCTCGTGGTCATTTTTAGGCTGCGGGTGAGAGCACTTTACAGTGGAAGTCCCTTGGGGCATTAGGTTTGAACCGTTTTGAGTGGAATTCTATGATCCTTGTGTTATTCAGTGTTAAGCAGAATCCTTGTTTGTTGGTCCGTGTATCTTGAATCCTATGGTCCTTGTGTTCCTCAGTGTTAAGCACGAGCAACTGAACGTCTTTCCACCAAGACCTTTAAATAGTTAACCAACCATGTATTCGAGCATGTTGATTGACTGATTGAATCCACGTAGCCACGATGAGTTTACAAATTCAAGTTGTGGCCTCCAGCATACCAGAAATAATCCAACACAGCATCAGTAAAGTGTACCGTATTCACATACAGTCACAGCTCAGTGTCCAGAGTTCAGAATTCACAGAAAATCACAGTCCAGTGTCCAGACCTCACAGTCACAGTCACAGTCTTCCTATAAATCATCTGGTCCCATCAAGCACAGCATCTAAATGATTGTACCCACCGTATTGCTCTTATGTCAACACAAACTATTTTTATCATATATGTGCTAGAAGGTGATGTCCGAGAGTCTCAATGTCCTGGTTAGGTTGTTAAAATGGTAAAGTTCAAATTTTGGAGGTCTGAAGAGTGTGGAGTACACCTTCATTGCCATTACTCTCAGGTCCACTCTTTCTCGGATTAGAAGTACATGTTAGGGTCCCATCTATGGGTTGAATAGAAGAAATGAGGTTAAAAAACGTGTAGAGTAATTACATCCCCTTTAAGAATAAATAAAACAAAAAATGTTCGACATAAAATAACCCAATATGTGTTGACATACCGTAAAACCCAACCAAATAACCCACCGAATTTCAGTATTAAATAACTTATAAGAACATAATATTCTGTTAAACAAATAAATCTAATCCAGTATTAATCCAACAAAAGTGACCTGCTTTGATATGTTAATCTGCATCATGATAATCCAATCTGCAAAACAAAACCAAGAAAATATAAAAAATTATTCGAATGAGAACCTCTTCTAAATCCTCCATAATCAGCAAATTAAACACCCACATATTTTCTTGTTTCGATCACTACGAATTTTCATAAATGGAAACAGTTAATTACCGGTAGAGCCGCAAGTAACGACCGAAATTTTAGGGCTAAAGACCCCCATTGTGTGTGGGCTACCATGTGTTAAAGTACTTACCTTATACCCGGTCTTCGGTGGGGTCCAGTGGCTTCGGTCTTGGACCGGTTAAGCAATTAACGGCATAGATACCAGGGGGCTATCCTCCCATGCAACACCTACCCCCTTGATTTAAATGTCGGGCTGGGTTTATTGCATAGTGACTGAGGCGCCACCTTGAGGGAGATGCCGATGGGATCTACGCATTTTTTGCACCAACCATCCCATGAGCTTCGGTTCGTGGGTGGTTCCACATTAAAAAGACCTTGTGTCACACTCGCAAATGTGGGATGTAAGTTAAATAACCATGTGTCATTGTAGTGATTTTTCCTTGATCCAATTGAAAATTACCATTAAAATTCTTCCTGAACTTAGATTAAATAAGTTTTGTGTGGACACTGCGTATCGGCAAACCAAAATCAATAATAAGAGAGAGAGAGAGAGAGAGAGAGAGAGAGAGAGAGGGGGAGGGAGAGAGAGAGAGAGAGCGAGGGAGGGAGAGACAGGGAGAGGAGGGACAGGGGCAGAGGGGGAGAAAGTGAAGAGAGAGAGAGAGAGAGAGAGGGGGGAGGGAGAGAGGAGAGACAGGGGGGAGGGGAGAGAAAGTGAAAGAGAGAGAGAGAGAGGGATAGAGAGAGGGAGAGAGAGACAGGGCAGAGGGGAGAAAGTGAAAGAGAGAAGTGAGAGAGACGGGTGGTGGGAGAGTTAAAGTGAACCATTTACTGAATATGATTGAAAACAAAATCGCAGTAAAATTAATTAGGATCTGATCATGCATGGAATGAATTAAAATGTGCACGCTTATATTACGCGTTAAAACTTATAAATATTATATGACATTCAGTGAAATAGACATTTAAATTATTAAACATTATCTGTATATTCGTATTTGAAATAGCAATTATTGTTGTGCGTGTCGAGCACCACGGAATATCTACAGATGTTTATTGAATATTTTACTCAGAAATTGAAATAAGATTACATGCAGATGAATAATGAATAAACCAGTTAAGATTAAGCAGAAATTATTTTATATAAAAAACTGATTTAAAAAGCGTATAATTACAAGTTTGTCTCTTACACAGAAAATCGATTCGAACTTATATAATCACGTTACAAATGAAGTTAGATCGATGCAAAATTTAGCAGCTTTTTTCACAATGCGTTTTATTTTTTTATAATGGAGATTATGTAAATGTCAGTCCGTAACCGAAAGTACGTCACCACTGACGTCACGATTTCCTTAGTTATATTCTCACAGAATATGAAAGAGTCTTTATTTAATTCTAATTAGCATCTTATTTTAGCTCAGTCGGTAGAGTGTTCGGCTGGGAACCTCAAGTTTCCTGGTTCGATACCGGTCCTCGCCAACTCAGCGTATGTAGCACATCTATGTGGTAAAGTGGAGAGCTGATGATATGAGTGGCGCTCCACGTCAGACACAGGAACAATCTCCCTGGTCTTGCGCTTGTGAAAAGGGGATTGACTCACTCGCTGTATGGCTTATACCGACATTAGTCCAACCCGACGACTTTACTTATTTAACTGCCGGTCTGTAACCGAAACTACGTCACCACTGACGTCACTATTTCCTTAGTTATCTAAGTTATATTATCAAGGATTATGAAATAGTCTCTATTCAATCTTAATAAAGTTGCCGCTAAACTGCCCATATTATTAATGCATTTAAAATCCCGAAATATGTGTTATATATCTCATTGCCAGGATATGTAGACCCTCAGCCACCACCTCAGCGGATTGAACGGAGGGGGCCTCTCCGACTGCCTGTCCAGCCGAAGAAAGGGCCAAAGTGGAGTATTGCAGGTCATGAACTGCTCAACCACCTGGGTTCTATCCTTAAGCATCACGGGTCGCCACCCACGGCAAACAGGTGGCCCTATTGGGGGAGTCTTACCCCTCTGCAGAGGTGCAGTCGGTGCACTCTAACGCCTCAGCCGATAGGTCATAGAATATATTTAAATATATCTTTATCTACGTTATATAACGTGTGAGCTTTCCTTTTTAAACAGGTCTTTTTCGCCCATAGAGGGACTCTATCAGGTTCTACCACACCGGGTCAGAATGAACCTGTGAGTAAAGGCAATAAAGAGGAACTCCACACCCTCCAGAGCTCCAGAATTATAACCTCATGCAGTTTAGTGTCCTGCCCAGGTCATTTCTTTTCGTGAGGGGTCTAAAACCCTCTTCAGATTGGGAGATACAGTCAGCGTATTCCAAGTTCTGTAAACAGAGATACATTTGATACTTTTTCTTCAACTTAAATCAAAAACAGAAAATTGATTATTAATTTTAACTTAGAGTTTTAAAAGTCAATTGGTAGATATCAATATTTTTCGGCAGTCATTTGAGGCAAATTTGGACGAGGTGGTCCCAGCGACATATGACTGTAGGGCCGACCTTGAGAACGGATAAAGCGAATTCACTAAGGTGCTAATTCAAAACACGTAGATAGAAACGTCACAGGCGTATAATCTCGAAACACGTGGGACGGAATTGTGGGGAGTCTTTGTGGCGTAGTGTTTGACGTACTGGACTGCGACATCCAAGTAAGCGAGTTCAAACTCCAGTTGCGTTATAGCGTTCACTTCCGGAATAATACTCTTGGGAAAGGTATTGAACCTTCATCTTCTACTATGGATTGAATAGTACCACTACTGTTCTTGTACAGGAAATCCTGATCTGCCATTAAATGAAGAAACCAAACACAATCAAGAATGATTGTGCATGATCATATAACAAAATAAGTAATTTCTAGCCATAAGTTAAAAATGTAAAGTCGTCGGGGCAGCCTAATGTCAGTATCAGCCAAGCAGCGATAGAGTCTATCCCATTTTCACTAGCGCTAGACCAAGGAGATTATTTTAGCGTCTGGGGTGGAGCGCCACACCTACCATCAGCTCCTTACTTTACCGCACATATCCCTGTGCTACTCATACGCTGAGTTGGCGAGGGCGGGTATCGAACTAGGAACCTTGTGGTTTCTAGCCGAACACTCTACCGACTGAGCTAAAGCAGCCAATTTCTAGCCATAAAATGCAAAAATCTTCTAGAATGGCTATCAAGTTCCTAAATATTAGTTGAACTCAAAACTTTGATGATTCAAAACATTTTGAAAGTAAAAAAAATAATTTAGAGACAATTTGGCGACGGAAAATTTGAGAACTCCCGACCCAGTGACCTGACTGACCTTTGTGGGAGGATATACCATGTAGGGTGAGTAATATTTTGATAGACGAAAGAAATGGACACGCCGCATTGTAAATTTAGAAGATTCTAGAACTTAAGAATAATAATTAAAGGTTCTGGATTTTAGAAAAAGGACTGAAAGATCACGTGGACGTGATAAAGATAAGGTGTGACCAGTTGGCCGACAACGTAAACCCGATAGAATAAAACAAGGACGATTTTTGTGAATCACCCCTCTCTCTCTCTCTCTCTCTCTCTCTCTCTCTCTCTCTCTCTCTCTCTCTCTCTCTCTCATCTGCAAAGAACCTGACGAAAACAAATTTCTGTTGTTTCTTTAATTTCTCCATTGATGAAAGAGAATTCTTATCAATGTAACAAAAGCAAGGAGATATAAACAATGCTAGGATACTCTTATTTTGAAGTGTCACCACCCATAGACCAACTATAGCAGTAAGCCAATTATTTTGATTGACCGTACCAGAAAAGAAAGTTTTGTTTTGCGTAAAAAACATACGAGGTGAGTAAAAAAGAAATGCTATTTGTTTAGGGCAGTTATAATTACCAACACAGGAACATGTATCATACATCAAAATGAAGCTGGTCCTCTGTGGATCACATTCCTATATCTCCACATGGTCAGCGTTTCTCTCGAACAGCAATGTTCCACCTTCGAATGAGAACATGTATGCCTGTCCCGTAAAATTATGTTGATTGTTCTTTGAGCCACTTCACTACATATTTCACATCCTCGTCACTGGAATAATGTTTGCCTCTCTTCAGCTCCATGAAAGAGAGTTTGAGATACAGACATTATTCCAGTGACAAGGAAGTGAAATCTGTAATAAAGAAGTGCTTTAAAGAGCAGTGAACAGAATTTTACGGGGCAGGGATACACGTTCTCATTCGAAGGTGGAACATTGCTATTGAGAGAAACGGTGACCATGTGGAGATATAGGAATGTGATCCACAGAGGACCAGCTTCATTTTGATGTATGATACATGTTCCTGTGTTGGTAATTATAACTGCCCTAAACAGATAGCATTTATTTTTGTGGAGAAGTAGGGATTTAGGAACAAGCGTATCAATATATAGATATGGATACAGTCCATGTGAGTTGTTTCTTTCTCCTTGCCGAATATTCAGTGTCAGTGTATCTACGGAAGCTACTAATGTATTATAAAGAGATAGCGTTGGTTATATACTGATATATAATATTCTTACACTGATATATATTTGGAAAAGATACAGTGGTGAGTAAAGGAAAATTTACTCTTTAAATTGCATTTGATTTGTGTTTTATTGTATTTTCTTATTTTTACTCCCCCACAAAAAAGTACGGGAATAGTTCAACGTTAACCCTATCTATGGCGCTGAATGAATAAGAAAGTGTCAACTCTAGCCAGGTTAAAGTGAATGACCATTATATAATCGTAGGCTAGGACTTGATGTGACGCCAAAAGGTTAATTTTAAACTATTTTAGAAAATATCATAAGTATATTTATTCAGAACTCATTTTTTTCTAAATGAATATTTATTCCCTAGATTATTTTCGTCACTATTTCTAAATTGATTTATTATTTGATTTACTTAACCCCCCCCCCTTCTTTTATTTTTATCTTCATCTTTGTTTGTGCGTTGCCGAAGAAAAGAAATAATTGCATTTGCTTTTAGTTCATTTCTTTTCCTTCTTTTCTTTTCTTCCTCTTTGTCTTTCTATTTTCAACTAAAGTCCTTTTTCTCTTTCACTTTCTCTTTTGCTTTGTTTTCTTTCAGCTATTGTTTGTAGCACAACGCTCTCCTTGCCAGACTGGGTAGATGTGTTAAACGTTTTTTTACTTTAACCCCTTCTTGTCGGAATGGATGAGATGATGACCTATCAACTCTTCGTTACGTCTGCCACTCATTTCCGAATAGAGGCATGTAGTGTCCGTGTAGCTTAAACTACGGCTCTTAGTTCTAATGGAGTAAATAATGTGTAGATAAAGAAATATTCAATATACTTACCTCTGTACCGGTACTATATCTGATAAAGCTGGAATCCTGGTTGTTGGGCAGCTTTTCAGTTGGCTAGATATTCTATGATGCCAGCTTGGCGGTGTTGAGGGATATCTTGCCATGTTAAATTTGCAGTTTTTTTTAGTAATAACACTACGTCGCTTTTTTTTCCTGATGAGCATTTTGTTTATCTCAAATTACAACTGCCGAGAGCAAAAGATTTCATGTCTGCCTCCGTTAACGTATTCTCCCTGACTCAATCTTCACTCTAACCTATCACCCCTCCTTTCTCTCCTTCGCCATGTAACATTCGCTCGTCCAATCAAACTACGCCTTGTGTCCATGCCACGGCCCACGTCACACCCATTACCTAACATTGTTCTTTTTTCTTCAGTTTTTTAATTTTCCTTTCTCTTTATTGTTTGTATGTTTCTTTCTTTCTTTCTGCGGCTGTCGTTCCTTTTTCTTCTATGTTCTCATTTTTCCTTCCCCTTCCTTTGTTTCTATTTTCTTTCTTTCTTTTGTAGCTGTCGTTCATTTATCTATTTTTTCATTTTCTTTCCTCTTTTTTTTTTCGTTTTCCTCCTTCTTTCTTCGGTTTTCTTTCTTTTTTCTACTTTCATTGTTTTCTTCCACTTTCTTTCATTTTCTTCTTTCTTTCTTTCTTTCTTTCTTTTTGCTGTCTTCATAACGTTCTTTTTTTCTTCCACTTTCTCATTTTCCTCTCTCTTTCTTTCTTTGTTTGTTTGTCTTTCTTCTTCTTTCAACTCGTTTCGTTTTGTTTGTTTGTTTCTACCTTTCATTTTTTCTTCACTTGTCGTTCCTTTTCCTCTTTCTTTTTCTATCTTTTCATTTCTCTTCTTATGTTGTTAACGCTATTTTTTTCATTTCCTCATTTTTTTCTTTCCTTCTTTTTCTCCTTCTCTTTTTAAAAAAAAATTCTCCTCGATTTCGCGCGTATCGACACAATTACTAATCAACTTAAAGATTCAATCGCTAGCATCATTCTCATTTGTTCAATATCGATCACAAAATCGAACACGAACCAGTTTCCGATCGTCAGAATCTTAATTATCTTTCTGTGGACAACATCCATTCGGTGTGTGGTCAGTTTAGGAATAAAGATTCTTTCGTGATTCTAAAGACTTCTTAGGATATTCTGCGAAGACAAACAGGAGTACAAGAGCGAGTTTAATCGGCTCAGCCAATAAGCAGACACGTTTCGAATCTCTCAGATGACTACAGCAAACAAGAGCGATGAATGGTCGACGATTTTTTGAAAGGCATGGACTGCTCTAGGTGGATTATCCATCATATGGAAACATGATCTCTCTGATCAGACAAAAATAGGTATGGAAATATATGCGAACAGGGTACTATATCAATATACGCATGGGTAAAAAATGTTCTGCTCTCGACGGATTATCGATCGTATGGAAATATGATCTCTCTGATTAGACAAAGTGATAATTTTCCAAGCTGTAGCCGTTTCAGTGCTACTGTATTGCTGCACAATCTGGACTCTATCAAAAAACCTGAATGGAAACCGTACAAGGATATGAAGCTTTCATGTGCAAAAACTCTTAAAAACACAAAAATAATGTAAATTTAAACACACACATTCCTAACATTGAGGAAAAAAAATCCGTAATTCGTAATTAAGTATTTTAAGAAGTTATATAGCTTGAAGTTATAGTTTATTGTAGGTGCGAGGTTTAATTGTTACCGTCGTAGGAAATGGATACGGCGAGACGAGTTCAAATACTCAATGAGGCTGTTTACATTTTACATAGCGCTAATACTGTTGAGAAAACAATGAATCTAAATAGTCTCCCTCCAGTTTACGGACGGCAATTACGCTAGTGACTGCGGAACTCCTTCGGCCCAACAATGATTCTCCATGCAATGAATACATACTAAATATGTAATAAATTAAATATGCATTGAATATATATTAAATTTAATTAAAATTTTAATTATTATATATAAAATAATTAAATTTAATTTAATTGAATACGTATTAAATTTTATTCAAATTGAACAGTATTTTCGAAACAACCATTTTCCTCAAAATAATGATATAATGTGTCTACTTGGAACTTATTGCAAAGCTGCATGATAAAAACTTTATTGGTTTTCCAGTTTCGGGTCAGTACAAATAGCTTATTTGTATTAGCCAACGTTGAACAAGCAACACAGAACTGGTCATCAGAAAAGCAAAGTCTCATCAGATGAAACTCAGTTACGTTAAATGATTTTCGTTGGAAATTATTGATTCACATTACATAGTTCACACTCAATAAAAACATTTTTTCAACTTATATGGAAGATCTGGAGAAATTTAGAGGTTATTAGTATTAAAGTTCTTTCCTAATTTGCTGGACTAGTAAATATCTCTTCTTCCAAAAGACGAGGTAGCAACTTCTTAACAATTATCTTGCTCGATTACAAAACATTGAAGAATCCAGATTTCTCAATAGAATAACTGGCACGTTTTCTTTTAGTTCCAGCTTGTGTAATAGCATTCCTCCTGGAGGATTCTATAAGTTCAGAATCTCTACTGGAACTCTACTGGAATATTCAGAGTGATCCCTGAATTTAACTATTGAATTAATATCTAAGCTTACCTTTAAAAAAGGTTCAAGGATAATTTGTCTACTGCCACTTAAGTTAAAGTTAATTTCCAGTAATAAAGTTCTCTCTGCTCACCAACAATCAAAATCTATCTCGAAATGCCTCGTCCACCCGTTGCGAGATCCAAAATACTACTACCAGCTTTTTTCGTAGTCGTCGTACGTAATCGTGTGACGCCCCCTCTAGTCATCGCCGTATGCTTATATGCACGCCCGATCTCAAGAGAATTTGCATACGTGCAATCCCATTCTCGCTGGTTCGAGAACGTTAAATATAGTGCTTACAGCAAACATATTTCTTTCCCGCGATGACCCTGCAAGCCAGACTCGTCCGCGCACGCTTTGAGTTTCGAGTTATGTTATTTTCATTACATCCACATAATTTGATATACCTAGGTTCTTGCTTTTCGTACAAATAATCATTTCTATTTCATGTGTGACTTTCACTGGATTTTGGAATTCATTTCCCTACTTTATTTCCAAGTTATAAAAATTGTTATCGTATAAAAAAAAAATCGCAAAAAATCAAGTAAAAAATTCTCGAAAACAATCGCAGTAATTAAAACGAGAAAATCGAAAATTTCAGAATTTCGGTTCCCAATTCGGCTCGGAATTCTATAAATTAGTTTATTGAGTCGGCTTGCTTCCAAAATGGTTGAATATATTAGGATACGGCCTCTAGGTCTAAATTTGAAAAACTGTGACTCACTGACACACTGATATTCGTACTTACTAGCGAAAACAAAGCCTTTTTTTTTCATGATATATTACCTCCTTTCGCTTTTGTGATGTTTATTTTTTGTAAGATTTATTGCTGCTTTTACGCTAATTTTCGATTACACAGGGGAACAAATTTGGAAAAAAAAAGTTTTTTGTTAACACAGATTTTAAACTATGTATTCATTGTCTATACCTCTCACCATGTCAGAATTGACATGAAGTAATGTTACCGTGGGGAGCTACACACAAACCAAACCTGATGTGTAGCCAGTGTAAAAGAATGCGTGGTACTGTTAGAATCCCCCTTCAGGCGAGAGGGGCAGGTGCTTCCTCAGATGAGGACCTCCTGGGATTACATGATAAATGTTTACCTCAACTAAATGCCCCGAAGACGCAGCTTCGCTGACAGGTATATTTAATCAATCGAATTAGGCTACAACCTTTATTTCTTTCGAGCAGATCTAGTTTTTGAGATAATATATGAAACCGCTGTAGTAATCAAAAAGGTAATAATAAGTCTTTGTAGACATCAATCATTGTGTCTGATCAGTTGTATACACAACAGATATGTGGGTATATCAAATCTTAGTAATCAGAGCTGACACAGGAAAACTGATGACATATTTAGAATCAGTAAGTAATATTTACCCAAAAAATGCAACCAAATTTTATGTTTTCCAATTTTATCCATCAATGTTAACACTAATCTATATCCTTGGTCTGTTTATCCTATTTGCTTTTAGAAATCTATACGTGAATTTTGTTCTGGAGAATGTAAATACTGAATAAGATATTCTGGTATTTAATCCGATAGTCGGGATCAAATATTTGTTTTCCCTCATATGAAAAAATATTTTTTTATCTCCATAGTTGCAACTGTCTTCATTCCTATTTTGCTGTACATTCGTCAACTGGTGTTTGCACAAAATTACAAAATTACAATATGAAAAATTAAAAATGTGGAAATTTGTAGAATATATATATATATATAATATATATATAATATATATATATATATATATATGGTTGGTATCATTCCGTCTACTAAAGACGATGGCGTAATGTCCCCTTTTTTAAAATTTGCAACTGCGTGAGTTGCTGAACCGTTCATTTTTTGAATGGCAATCTCTGCTGCAGTGGATGCGAACAGTTCGGCTGACCAGGTCGTATGCCTTCGTTAGGTCTATGTGGTATATATATATATATATATATATATATATATATATATATATATATATATATATATAGATAGAGAGAGAGAGAGAGAGAGAGAGTCACCACACACACTGTGTTTCGACGTTTCATGTCTCACCAGTGTGGGTAAACTTAGCAACTATTTCTTGCCGGGAGTGAAACCGGCAGAATTCTTATCAACACACACACACACACACACACACACACACACACACACACACATATATATATATATATATATATATATATATATATATATCACCCCTCCGCACTCCGCAGTCAATTTCATAAGCAAAGATTAACGGGTTTGAAGTCAGAGTTTTCCTTATGATTTCGACTCCGGTCACCATGTCCATTTCCTAGGATGATAACCGTTACACCACGTGCCTCCATAAACAACTAATTTACAGAATATATGCTTTTCTTCTATATATAAAAAAATACAAACAGTTTATTTGAATTTTATTTTATTGTCTTTAATCAAAACATTCCAGCCAATTTATTTTTCACTCGTTAAAGGATCAGATATTGAAATAACTTTTCAATATTTTTCTGCATGAATCATATTTGAAACTAGCCTCGTCGGTGAGACTTATAGTACGTTAATATATATATATATATATATATATATATATATATATATACCAACCCCTCCGTACGAGCAGGATGTGACACAAGGTCAATTTTTTAAGTTTAACAGGTTTGAATCCAGAGTTTTCCTTCTCCTACTGATACATAGCCACGGTTAAGGAGCTTAGCCTCTCCTACTATTTACCCATAGCTGGAGGGAGAGTACTTGGATGCATACCTTTCCCAATGGTGTTAGCGCTATGTGAAAAGCAAACTGCCTCGTCCAGGAATTGAACGAAGTCCATTTCCTAGGACTCTGATCATTACACCACGCACTTCCAATACGCCGATTATATCCCATTGAAAGAGGTAAGACCCCCAACCCCACCCCGCCGCCAACAAAATATGGGTGTTCCGGCTAGGACACCAAACTGCATCTGATGGCAGGATCTACTTCTGGAGATCTGTGGAATTTAGAGTCCCAAACACCTTGCCATTAATTTGAGACACACTCTGCTCCGGATTTGTAGTACCTGTTATAGTCTCATCTCTTCGTCAAATAGATCTATTTAAAGATGAGTCCTATTCGATAGGATCGAGTGCAAAAAGAAAAAACTCTTCAGAAACAATTACATGAAAATGTAAATATGAACGTTAGATAGAGGTGATTCCCTAATCTCTAGGTCTTAAATAATCGTAAACGTGTTGACATGCCATTACTATCAATCAATCATATTCGGAACGTTTAGTATTTTTTTGCGTTAATTTGTCTGACAAAACTAGAATACTTATTTTGGTTTCTTTATTTTTCTGGCATATCAACCTTAGTGGGTTATTTAACGCCTAAGCCATCCTTGTACTAATTAGAAAATTAGTACAAATTCCAAAATTAGAGGTATTTTAACCCATACAAAATTAGGAGGTAATATATAACCCACAGTTGAGGAGATGATGGAGTTCATACCTTTCTTTTTGTTATTAGTCTAAAATTGAACGTTATAGCACGACGTGAGTTCGAACTAGCTTATTACGATGTCGCAATTCAGCATGTTATCCGCTACGCCTTCAGGAACTACATAATTTATTTTGGTTTTTTGTTTTGCATTAATAACATTTGTGTTCATAACCGTCATTTGATTTCTGCTTTGAATTAGTAGAAATTACCAAAAAAAAAAGAAAAGAAAAAAAGGAATGAAAAATAATAAGACTAAATAAGAAAGTAAAAAAATGAAAGAAAGGAAGATAGGGAGAAAGAAAGAAAGAAAGATAGAAAGAAGAAGAAAAAAGAAAGAAAGATAGATTGATGGAAGGAAAAAAAGAAAGGAAAAAGAAAGAATATCAACCATCGACAAAAATAATTAACATTCTACAAGTTATTAACATTTCAAAACGGCATTGTGAAATACAAAGAAAATGAACCATAAATAAATCAATAAATAAAATTTGAAAAATAAAATAAAATAAAACAAGAATACTAAATAATTAAAACAAATATAAAACAAAGAAAATAAAGTGACACATTAATCATAATTAGATCGATTGTGTAATCAATAACCTCGAAGTTGATAAATGATTCTATAACACCTGATCCTTCGAGTCCCGGAAGCAACGTTTTTTGAAGATTAACACCAAATGTGTGTTGTTTACTACTGCGCATCTTGTTAGTTTCTTTCAGAATCATTTATCTTCTCTGTGTTCTTAGTTGGCGTTGCGTTTATTTAGTTATAAAACAATACTTGCTATGTTTAGTGGCAGAGATAGTTGTGTACTAGCTGTTATATGTCTGTTTACATACTGATGTCCTTTGAGCGTTTAATAACTAAACTGAAAGAAAAGATACAGCCATTTCGCCGTTTTAATTAAGCATACATGCAGATCTATATTCTGTATTCTTTCTTCTTCTTCTTCTTCTAGAATGTCCAAGTAGCTGTGGTCGAAAAGTACTTAACGACGTGCTGCAAATAACGAGAAGCCAGAAGAAATTTTGAATAGACTTCTTATAGGGAAATGCAATGTATTTTGGGTTAGATAGTTAGAGATAAAAGCAACTTGATGAGTGGGAGCTGGTCTTAGTACACAACAGGCGTCAGTCAGAGAAGAAGTAAGTTGAGAGAAAGAAAAAGGGAAGAGAAAGGAAAAGTGGAAGAAAAAGGAGGATAAAAAGTGAAGGTGGAAAGGAAAATGGAAAGAAAAAAGGAAAGGTGGAAGGAGGAGAAAGTAAAATGAATAGGGGGGAAGGAAAGTAGGAGGAGAAAGTAAAATTGAAGGAGGGGAAAGAAAAGTGGGAGGTGAAAAAAAGAAGTCAAAGGAGGAGGGTAAAATGGCTAGGGGGGGAAAGGAAAGTAGAATGATGAGAAATCAAAAGTGGAAGGAGAAGAAAGGAAAGTAGGAGGAGAAATTAAAATGGAAGGAGAGGAAAGGAAAGTAGGAGGGGAAAGTAAAATGGAAGGAGGGGAAAGGAAAGTAGGAGGAGGAAAAATGGAAGGAGGGGAAAGGAAAGTAGGAGGAGAAATTAAAATGGAAGGAGAGGAAAGGAAAGTAGGAGGAGAAATTAAAATGGAAGGAGGGGAAATGAAAGTAGGAGGAGGAAGTTAAATGAAAGGAGGGGAAAGTAAAATGGGAGGGGGAGAAAGAAAAGTGTTAGAAGGGGAAATGTAATTTTCGCAATAACTGTTAACTGGGTTTACCCGCGGTCGACCGACTACAGAAAGGTAGCAGCAGGTTGCGGTTATAGATCTATTTCCGCCCACAAGTATCAGTGTATACCTAGGAGTTTCATCAGACCACTACCTTTATTAAAAATAGTAAACAGAAATTCATGGGGATTTATATACAATTTTTCTTTGGAAATCCTGAAAAGGTTTCGATTTCAGTTCTTCTCATCGTTTTGGGGAGGTGGTGTTTATGACCGAGGTTTGATTAACCAGATTTCTTTTTTACCAAATATACAAAACTTTGTTTTTAGTTTTCGCAAGGTATTTGTTTTAACAAATCTTTTCTGCCACTCCTATTGCAGATCTCCTGTTCTTTATCCTGGGCGGCTGATTACACGTTCCAACAAGTGTTACCTGTGGGAGGACTGCCAACGAACGTATCGCCATGACTGGCCCGATTCCAATCGACTTAATTTGTATTGTTGAGCGTTTCCGAAAGCGCCAACAGTTTTGTTAACCTCGACCCCCCAAGGTAGGGAACAGCAACAATGGGCCATAGTTAAGGTCCGTTCAATTCGCAATAGATTGGCAACTCTTGAATATCTGAGTCGGAAAAGCCAAGTGAAAAACCTGGAAACGAATTCATTCTCTTTTGATTCACACGATCATCTCTTCCTTTACAAACATGTAACGCATTATTTTTATTATTATTTGACCCCATGAGAGTTTTTCATACACGCCTTAGCTGGTAGTTTACTGGAGGTTGAGTAACAGCAATCCTCCGGTCGTCTCCATGGCTCCCGTATTCTAGCCGACATTACTGTTTTCTTCCAATTTAAACGAACTGGCAGTTTCAAATGTACGAGGGTGAGGGAAAAGTTATGCCATTTTGTTTAGGATAGGTAGAATTACCAACACAGGAACATGTATCATACATCAAAATGAAGCTGATCCTCTATGGATCACATCCTTACTTCTCCATATTGTCACCGTTTCTCTCAATAGCAATGTTCCACCTTCGAATGAGAGCATGTATCCCTGCCCCGTAAAATTCTGTTGACTGTTGTTTGAGCCACTTCTTCACTAGAGATTTCACTTCCCCGTCACTGGAATAATGTTTGCCTCGCAAACCCTCTTTTCATGGGGCTTAAAAGATGAGAGTCTGAGGCAAACATTTTCCAGTGACTTGAAAGTGAAACCTGTAGTGAAGAAGTGGCTCAAACAACAGTCAATTTTACATGCTTTCATTCGAAGGTGGAACATTGCTATTAAGAGAAATGGTGACTATGTGGAGGAGTAGGGATGTGGTCAACAGAGGACCACTTTCCTTTTGCCGTATGATATATGTTCCTGTGTATGTATTATACCTGTCATGAACAAATTGCATTACTTTTTGACTACCCTCGTAATACCCAGGTAAATTTATGTATACACATTTAAAAATGCCATATTGCTCACTATTTGATAGAAGTAACCATTGTGCTTATTGTAAAATGTTACTTACTTAATTGTTTTCAATTGTAAAATGTTATTTTATTTTCGAATTCATTAGTAGAACGATGCCAGTTCATCATCGTAGAATGATGAGAGAACGTTCATCCTTAGAATATTCTTGAATGAAACGTCACTCCCCCCCCCGCGATGTCTACATACCATAGTCAAATAAATTCAATGGTAAATATAAATACAGCCACTGGATTCCTCGTAAAATTTTGTAGCGGTTGACTACAGAGACTGAACTCACAACTTCCTGATTGTGAGTGGTGACTCATTGTGTTGGTGCGTGTGCAAATTTTCCACAGATCGGGCAGCGCTAAGCGTAATTGGCCCGGATGGAAGATCTTAGTGAGTGTAGTGGTCTGTCAGTTATTATTTAAGGCCTAATTTCCCATACCACGGCTAAGTTGTGTTTCATCTTCCTAAGCAGAACATAGATGTGCGTTGGACTAGAGACCAGTGAACATTTGCGTCGAACAGGAAACTAGGGAACATTGGCGGTTTTATCGACAACAGTCATTACAGTGGTTGCTCTCGGTCGTTATTTTACAACTCTATTTCGAAATAATAAGTTTATTTCGCATAAATTCTACCTTAAAAAAAGACTCATCCTGATAGAGAACTTTGTTTTCGATTGCTTCATCAGATTGACGTATAGATACCACAAATATGATATACGCGGTATTCAATGATTACCTACCTAGCTGAATGGGATCTATGTCGTTTAATGTGTGTGAGACCTAATTCGGGTCTAAAAATTGCTTAAATTCCGCCGGCATTCTTATTTTGGGCGCCTGAGGCACCAGCCATGCCCTTTTGTGGTAAGATGACAGGTGCATCCTTGGGGGATTGGTCCGTGGTAGCAAGCTAGAAGCTTTTGTGGCTTCCGTGCCCAGGTACAGATACTTTGATCTTTGCCTGTGCTGGGCAGCTGCCGTAAAACAATTGACTAAAGCTGAAGGAAGTGTATTCAGAACTATATTCACCTGGACGACATTATAGAAAGATTTGGTTATCCCATTGCGGGTCTTTTGTACTAACTGATGGAGAATTGAGAAGAGCTCCACAAATTGATTGATTTTTTAATTATTGAATTATATCATTTAATCAGTAAGAATTTAAAAAAAACTATATTTTGCCCATCCCCATATCATAAACATATCATAAGTATGTAAGATTTCAAGAGTTATAAGACGACACGTACATACCATGATATACTTTTATATATATATGATGGGGTTACAGACTACATTACATTTGGACTGTTTCTCTTTTTCTTTTTCTTTTTTAATTTTTATATTTTCAGACGAAAATTTCTGGGTAGATTTTTGGCATTTAGTTTCCAAATTTTATCGAAATGATCTTCCATATTCGCTATTAGGAGATCGTGTGCATTAAAATCTGTTGAATTTTGTAAAAATGGTCAGCATTTCTTTGGTGGATATTATAAATTTTCGATTAGCAGTGCATTGAACTTTTATAGTGTCATTTGTCCGATGCGCAGGCAAAAATTGTTATGACGCAAACGTGATGCTCTTTTATAAACTAATGTTAGTCTTATTTTGGCAGTTTTCTTTGCAGTGATTCCAATTCTCCACAGTAAATATTAAATATCACATGCATTCTTTGTGTAAGAAAATTACAGTACACCATACCCCCATGTAGACCATTATACTGTAACTGCAATCTTTTGTCGGTGGAAATGCTGGCTTTAGAAAAATGCATTCGGGTTTCATCATGGTCGATATATTGTGCAAGTCATTTCCGTTTTCCAAATAGAATCCGCCTTTCCCTGTCGGTTTTACTTCATTCTACAAGAAAATGATTTCTGTTCCACAACCACCGCATGACGGAGCTAAATTTCTGATTTTCCATTCTCTTATATGGCGATAGTGGCCATTCCTTTATGCATTCTAAAATTGATAAAAGATATAATAGTTCATATTATTTTCCCGATCTTCCATCAGAAAAGAAGAAGAAATACAGATGAATGTCCGTTCTGTCGGCTGGGGCGTTAAAATTCAGCGACTGCACCTCTTCAGTGGAGTAAGACTCCCGCAAATGGGGCCACCTGTTGGCCGTGGGCGGTGACCTGTGATGCTTAAGAAGGGAGTCTTGGTGGATGAGCAGTCCATGACCTGCAACACTCCCCTTAGACTCTTACTTAGGCTAGACGGGCAGTCGGAGAGGCCCCCTCAGATCAATCGGTTGGTCACGTCAAACCCTAGCAACTATATGATTGCCCCAACCCTATTGCGCTTATGGCAAGCCCCAACTCTTTCTATCATATGGGTGCAAGAATGCGGTGACTGAAGGTCTACATGTCCTGCAAATGATGTTAAACCCTATTTGATGGTAAGGTTCCAGTTCTAGAGGTCTGGGAAATGTGGAGCACCACTTCATCACCATTGCTACCTGGTCCGCTCTGACCTGGAGTGGTAGTTACTGTTAGGGTTCCATCTATGGGTTAAATAGAAAAATGTATTTATAAAAAAAAATTGAGTATTAAGAATCAATTTATTTCAAAACTCTATCGGCATTAAATGATCCACTGAGGTTGATATGCCGGAAAACCAAACCAAATCCCCTATAGGGAACAGATGACCGTTACAGCTGCGGCCACCCGAAGAGGTGAGAAAGTAAGCGACGTTCTCTTTGGACTTCTACTCATGGGCACACTAGTGTTATTAGACAAAAAATTGTATTTATCAATTTTGTGCAGGCACTGGTTGGTTAATTGATTGATCGGATTTTACGGCCTGTCAACTATTGGGTTATTTTATACCGAAACACATTTTTTTTCAAAACTCCTTTTATAATCTACTTAACCCATACATAGAAACATAACAGATACTACCACTCCCGGTCATAGTAGACCTGGGAGAAGTGGATATGAAGAGGTATGTCATACTCTCCAGAGATCCATAATTGGAACTTCATCACTAGATCCGGTTCAACGTCATACCCAAGACACTGAGACCCTCAGTTACGCCTTCTAGTACCTATGATAAAATTGGTTATGTGTTTACCGTAAGAGCAATAGCTCCGGGAAAATCATATATGTGCTAGAGCTTGATGTGGCCAGTTTAGTGAAGGGAGGGGACCTCTCCAACCGTCTGTCTAGCCCAAGTAAAGGCCAAAGCAGTGTGTACACAGCTCACCACCCAGGGCCAATGGAAAGCCTGATTATGTGTGGGTACAGTCGGCGTATTCTACAAACCCAGAAGACAGGTTGGTTAGCGCCGCTGTTAAATGCTATTTTATTAATATTTTGTTGATTATTTGCACTACTGATAGCTTCAAGTATTGCACAGCCATACTGTCATTTCAAAAATCAATGCATCTAGACGTATGTTGTAGAGTATACACATGAGTGTATACTTACAAGGGTGAGTAAAAAAGTAATATAATTTTCTTTATTTCCTGTGATTTAAAAAACAAAACCTAAGGCCTACACTGCGACCCTAACGAGTCTCAGAGCAAGAATACGACGAGTAAGACCCAACTTGCCAATCGATAATGTCCTCCTTCTGCATGACAAAGCTCGACCACACACAAGCATCAGGACAAGGGAGAAAATCGCCTCATTCGAGTGGACAACTTTACCGCATCCTCCAAACTCATCAGATATAGCGCCTTCATACTATCATTTCTTCGGTCCCATGAAAGAGGGTTTGAGAGACAAACATTATTCCAGTGACGTGGAAGTGAAATCTGTAGTGAAGAAGTGGCTCAAAGAACAGTCAACAGAATATTACGGGGCAGGGATATTCACCCTCGTATATATTTATTTTATATAATATCTTATTCTATAGATCTCGGTAGCTGTTATCTATTATCTGCCTAGCTGGATAATGTTTATCACTGGGTGGCTGTTCTTATATCTTGTATTATGACACTAGTATTGAAAGTGTGGTATCCAAAGCGATAATAGAGGGGGTGTTACTCCCTGCAGAGTTGGAACCGGCTTAATTTACAGATCTACTGGACGAGTAGATACCAAGTATTTGCTTTCGAGTTATTTTTACTTTATCCCCCCCTTTTTTCATTTTTCTTTATTTCAAAATTTTTCATTCATTTAATCTTTGGCTTATTTGATTTTTTTATATTTCATTTATTTCCCCAACTTCCTTCTTGTTCATCTTTCTTTATATCTACTTTTCTTTCCTTCTTTCTCATTTCAATATTTTCTTTCTTTATCTATTTATTTATTTCTCATTCCAATCTCAATTTTTTTTCATTATTTCATATCCATATTTCATTTTCTTTTTTAGTCATATTCCTATCCCATTTTCTGTTTTTTCTTTCTTTTTTTCTTTCTTTCTTTTCTTTCCAATTCAGTTTTTTTCTTTCTTTCGTATTCCTAATTCAATTTTTCTTTCTTTCATTCTTGCTTTCTCATTCCTATCTCAATTTCTTCTTTTTGCTTTCCAATTCTTATTTTTCTTTCTTTCTTTTTTCTTCTTTCCACATTTCTCATTCTTATGTCAGTTTCTTTTTTCTTTCTTTCTCATTCCTACTGGACGAGTGGATACCAAGAAAACTAGATCACATAGCTATCTTGGTATGGGATGTGGTCTTCTAATTTCAGAGGATAACAATCCGTTGAGGTGATGTCTTCATCTTGTACGCCCTACGACTGTCATTAGTAACTATAATAGCTAGTGTATAAGCGAACGCACGTGAGGAGAGGCAAAGTCACGTGGTAAGTGCTGGTCTACACCTTTCTTCCATCTTGATATTTACATCGCCAGTAGAGCTCACCTTTTATCTCCTTTTCGCCTGTTCAAAACCACTTAGATCTTAACACCCAAGGAATATTCAATCTTGACAGCTCTATGTGAGATAATTTGCTAAAGTGAACATAATTTCTGTTGTGAGTATATTGTTTTCTTTTTAATGATTATCGCCGATAGATTTATTTTCTCACTGTTAAAAAAATAAGAAAGTGGATCTTTTAAAAGTGGCTCAAAGATACTTTAAAAGGTGGCATATTTAAATTTGCCCAGGTCACTATAAACTCGAAGGCCGGTTGTGCCAAGAATTTTAAAGGAATTAATGAGTTTATACCCCTTTGGTTAAAATTAGTTATTCATTTTTTGATAGCTTTTGTTGCCGAAATTTACTGTATATTCATGTTAAATTGCTCAGGAATTATTTAAGGTTGAGTTAAAATATACCCATAGTCCATATATATATATATATACATATATATATAAAATATACCCATAGTCCATACACACACACACACACACACACACACACACACACACACACACATATATATATATATAAAGATTTTCTAAAAATGTTATCTTTAAACAACAACATACTCATCACCCCCTCTGACAAAGTAGGAGGACTGGTCGTTATGTGTTCTAAACAATATAATGACACCAAACTTATTGGTACACCCTTGCGGAAAAAAACCCGGCTAATAGATTGATTGTATAAATATACTACCAAACATCACCAGGGAACCCAATCTTTTATTCAATCCACGGGGGCATCATACTCTCATTCCGCTAACCATAACTGGTGTACAGATGTTAAGCTGTGTTAATTATTATTCTATGTTACTGGTGCCCCTGACCGGGATTGAACCTGCCTAGAGATAACTGTCACTTAGAACTGCCTTAACCTAACGTCTTCATACACAATGCTATGTGTCCATTTGGATTGAATAAGGGTTGGGTTCGAAGTTCCGTGATGGCTCCCGATTAAGAAGGTTCCCGATTACGACAAGAAGTTTCCCAAGTTCGAAAAGAAGGTTCCAGAGTTTGAGAAGGTTCCCAAGTCCGACAAGAATTACCTGAGAAAGGCCGGAGGGCACATCAACCGAAACGTTGTACATATAACAATAAATATGCACACAATAGTCGGAATAATCCAAATAATACTAAATTTGATTTCATTGAAATTATACTTCTTTTATATCAATTTGGATTTAAATCATTGCATACGTGCATGCAATTTAGGAACCACTAGGCTCCGGGTTCGATAACGGCCCTCGTCAATTCGGCGTATGAGTAGCAAAGTGATTTATACGGTAAAGTGAAGAGGTGATGGTAGGTGTAGCGCTCCTCCCCAGACGCCCAAAATAATTCCCTTGCTCTAGCCTAGTGGAAAGGGGATAAACCCCCTCGCTGTCTAGCTGATACCAACTTTAGGCCACCCCGACGACTTATAGAAAAAATTAATTAATTTCTTTAAAGACATGATACTTGATACATTTTTAATTTAGAAGATCGATCGATTCGATTGTAGTAGGATTGGGGTACTTATACTCACATAAATCCCGAACACCACCACCTAGCGCTTGGGTGCAAGTGCTGGGGTTTCCGGGGAGGTCTGCAACTCGTGAAGTGACTCAATACTACCTGAGACGGCACCCTGCAGCAGCTTGGCAGACCAGTCGTCTCGGACTTTCACCTGCCACTGGACCAACTGCAGGACTGCCAAGATAGTTGAATGGGGTATGTGCAGCCTCTTTCTACTTAAAATATCTCATGCACAAGTTTCACTGTGTTTTTCACATAAGTGTAGAGAGAAAAGTTAATGCGGTATCGAACTTTTGGTTGATACTGTATATAAGGAATGTTAGAATGGCTATTTTATTTTAGACTGACTAACAAAAGACAGAATAAAATCTATGGATCACAGCAAATCAATACCGGTCATTTCCGCTCAAAATATCACGATTTCAACAGAGATGCTAAATTCACCATCATAGAAAAAATTGATTAGTGCATCAACATAAAATCCGTTGTCTAAAATCTAGAAGACAAATGGATAAACAAATTAGAAAGCTATTGTAGCGATTGTTTGCCCCTGCTGGCTTGGATTTATGTCCAAAAGGGTTATCTTACCTTGCCACCAGGGTTTTGCGATTAGGTGGCACTTTTAGCTGGGTATTTAAACTCAGCCCGGGACGATCTATCTCTCTCTTCTCTCTCTCTCTCTCTCTCTCTCTTCTCTCTCTCTCTCTCTCTCTCTCTCTCTCTCTCTTGGTCTACCCTCCACAAAGATGAACTAGAAGCGTGGTGTCCGTGTCTATTAAGTGAGGGGAATTTTCCCCCACTAACTATCAGTAAGTGACTCGTACATTCGTTACGAATTCATCATTACTTTCCAAGGATTTTCGTCCTCTCTTTTTCTATTTTGTCATATGAGCCCAGACAATAAAGTATGTATTTGTTGTTATATTGTACTTCTTTGTTCGAATTTTATTATGTATATATTCATCTACTTTGGAAGGTTTCTTTGAAGCCTTTCGAACGTATTATAAGAACCAATTTTGTCCACTAAAGCCAAAACTACACACATTAAATTCTTATACTATCATCCATTTGAACATTTGCCTACTTTAAACCACTATGATCCTACCGTAAACCGCTGACAGCGGTTCTCATATATGTCACCTATTTACAACATAGAGGACTCAGATGACGATAATAATAGGATATTATTGGATTAGAATGAGTTCTGAAGTGAATAGAGAGTGAACATTGAAATATCCCATCATACAGGTAAAAAAAATAACAAGAAAATCAGGTACAGCCACGAGGGAAATTTAGTTGGCAAAGAGTTAAGCACCCGGCCTGGTAATAAAAGTGGGTATTTCTCTGAATGTTTGAAATGAGGCTTGAAAATTAGTATTATCTGCGTTATTCGGACTATTGTCCCCATCTTCATTGTTATTTGTACAACGTTTCGGCCGATATGCCCTCCGGCCTTCTTCAGGTATTTCTTGTCGGAGTCGGGAACCTTCTCGGACTCGGGAACCTTCTCGGACTCGGGAACCTTCTTTTCGAACTCGGGAACTTTCTTGTCGTAATCGGGAGCCATCACGGAACTTTGAACCTAACCCTTTATTTAGTCCACGGGGGTATCCTGTTCTCATTCCGCTAACCATAGCTGGGGTAGGAGTTGTGTTAGTTATTTTTCTAACTGCCTCTACTCAGGATTGAACACGGGATCCAGAGATAACTGTCACTCAGAACTGTCTTAACCTAACTACCTTATCCACTAGGCCATGGGTCCGAATAACGCAGATAGTATACAAGTGGGTGTCACAAACACCTATGTAATGAAGTTGGTTGGTTAACTGGTTGATGGATTTTAAGGGTAAAGCATCCCGCAGTTATCTAACGCATAGAGATTAAGGAATAATATACATTGTATGTCCGCCCTGTCGGCTGGGGCGTTAGAATGTACCGACTGCACCACTGCATAGGGGTAAGACTCCCCCAATGGGGCCCCCTGTTGGCCGTGGGTAGCGACCCGTGATACTTAAGGATAGAGCCCAGGTGGATGAGCAGTTCATGACGTGCAATACTCCACTTTGGCCCTATCTTGGGCTAGACGGGCGGGGTAATCTGATCAATCGGCTGGTCCCGTCAAGCCCTAGCATCTATATGATTTTCCCAACCTTATTGCCCTTATGGCAAGCCCCATCCCTTTTTATCATTTGGATGCTAGAAGGCGGTTATGGGTTAAATAGAAAAATGTATTTATCAACAAAATTGTATTATCCATTAAGAATTGATTTTTCAAAACTTTATCGGCATTAAATGACCCACTGAGGTTGATATGCCGAAAAAAAAACCAAACCAAACAAACCAAACATTGTATGTCTATATTTACACTTTTGTAGTTTATGTTAGGATCGTCGATGATAGTCTTGAGGGGTTAATCTTTGCATGGTATTGATAAAATTTACGTTTATGTTTTTGGTATAATTTTGTTTCTCTCAAAATCTAATAGAATATCATCTATGTTGACATTTCTTAAATAGATCGTTCATGTCATTTGCGTTAAAAAGCCTTTCCTGACAAGAGTATATACTCCACATTCCATGAGGAGGTATATATATATATATATATATATATATATATATATATTATATATAATATATATATATTATATATTAAATTTTTTATTTGAAGGCACTTACAACGCATGTATCGCATAAAATTCGATACTTTTCTTATAGAAAATGAACTTGACAAGTGTAATCCCAGCAAAGGATGACTCGGTGTGTAGAATACCGTACAGACTGTTTCGACTTTATTAAGTCTCATCAGCGGTATATACTAACGATTTCCCTCCGACAGAAATCGAAACCGGGACTTCAGCAGAACACTGTGTCTGCTGAAGTGCCTTCAAATAAAAAATTTAATATATACTTTATCAGCAACGTTTCTAAATAAACAAACATCCAAAAATCTTATATATATATGTATATATATATATATGTATATATATATGAATTATTTGGCTAATAAACTTACGACTCATTTTATTTAAAGCTGTGGTTTTTCAAATTTCTCACTATACTACATATATGAATTAATATTGATAATATAAAGTAAACTAATCATAAGTAAATAGTTCTCAATATCGTGGACAGAGCATGTGTATATTTAAGTTGGGGTAGCGTGGACATAATATCAACGGTGCTAGGTTATTCTCGCATATGTGATCTTCGTTTGAAAATCGCATTAGGGAGAAACAGTCAGTAACCATGCGCCGTTGACTTCATGTCCACGCTAATCTAATTTGTTTATATATATATATATATATATATATATATATATATATATCGTCAGTTCGCGTTGACAGCACAGATAACCATGATTCTTTTTCTCCAAATGTCTTTCTCGGGCGTTGCTCCTAGCCGGTCCTCTGCACCAAATCCAGAATCCATGCCAAGCTTAATTGCTATAGGTTTATACTGTATATCTAAGTGGCCTGAAGACATGTTTTGGCAACCCTAATATATATATATATATATATATATATATATATATATATATATATATATATATATATATATTAATGCTGTATAACATGTTAACTAAACCAAATATGGTTTGCTGATCATCAACCAATAGAATATTCTGAATAACCTTACAAGAATCTTGCATCCCCACATATAATATTTAGTTCCCCATGACCTGTTCCTTCAGGCTATTTCTTTATATTGCACTAAGATGAGAGTAAGGCCTGTTCCCTAATGTATTTGGCAAGCCAAGGAAGTGAGATAGGCTTATCCTTCTCTTTCTTCATGTGAAGGTTCCTATTATAAAAAAGGTCCACTGGCTTTGTGATTAAATTAATGTGTCCAATAAACTGTTGCATTGAAGTAATCAAATTTACATGTTACAAAAGGCATTGACAAAATCATAAGTGACCTCCCCTTTTTTTAGTGTTTTCGACCATGACAAAGAGAAAAATCTTATTGCATTCAAAGAAATACGAAAACAGAATCCATTAATTGAATTATACAAGAAAAAATTTGATAAATAAAATATTTAATGCTAAGAAACATCTACACAATTACAAATGCCAGAGGAAGAATTCTCATGAAGAAATTGATCTCCAGCTTGAAATACAGGGGAATTTGAGATGATGCCATAAAAATCACATCCATCATTTTTACACCCCCACTGCAACTATATATATATATATATATATATATATATATATATATATAAAACACGGTTTGTTTTGAATGGCTTTTTGCCAATAATTTTTGGGAGAATAAGTGCTTAATTGGAGTCGTACCTAATTTTGAAAATTAATTAATTAATAATGAATTAGGCGGGAATACCTATTAAATGTATGGCTAAACAAGGTACGACTCCAATTAAGCACTTATTCTCCCAAAAATTATCGGCGAAAAGCCATTCAAAACAAACCGTGTTTACAACTTATCATATCGTCGTGTAATAAAAGTCACTAGAAGTGGAATGTTAACCTACTCTAAACAAATCATAAAATCTAAGAAGTCCGTTTAGTGTAGAGGTTATGAGATCGGCCTGTCAGCTTGGCAGTCCGGTTTCAAATCACGCACAGGGCGGTCTTCCGATCTATAGCTCTGCTGATGAGGCCTAATAGGCCGAAATGTACATACAGAGATTGATTTTTCTCGATTTGCTTAGCCATACATTTAATAGGTATTCCCGCCTAATTCATTATTAATTAATTAATTTTCAAAATTAGGTACGACTCCAATTAAGCACTTATATATATATATATATATATATATATATATATATATATATAGTCATCCATATAATCCTGTTTCAAAATACCACGTCTCTTCAGTGCGGCTAGACTTCGTAAGCTACTTAAAGCAGGGATAGAAACTCGGCCGATTTTTTATCACTTAGGGCTACAAACCACCGACGTACCAGCACACACGCACACAGAAAGGGAAATTTTATTGATAAATACATACGTATGGAGAGCTCTAAGGAGTTTTAAGAAAATGTGTGAATTGTGTATTTTTGTAATGTTGAATCCCGTTTTGTTAAAGGGGATATTTTTTCTTTATAATTTTCGAATATGGGCGCTCATTTCTTCTTCTTGTTTTCCGTGGGTAAAACTATGGGTATTTTCTTTACCATCTTGATCCCGATCAACGAAAAACAACAAGAAGTCTTGAACGTCTACCCTGAAAGATTATTAAGAAGAAATATTCCGTGATCTTTCACAAAACCTGCTTAAACACACACACACACACACACACACACACACACACACACACACACACACACACATATATATGTGTGTGTGTGTGTATGAGTATATATATATACATAAATATATACATATATACATACATATATATATATGTATATATATACATATATGCATACATATATACATATATACATATGTATATATAAATAATAGTCTCTTCAAATTAAAAAAAAATCAACATAGATAAAAATGACCTAAAAATCGAACTAAAACCAACTCATATACTCTATGATGAGGACTGAAGAAGCAGTCGAAAGCGCTCGGGCTAACAGTATGGAAAATATCCTATTTCAATTACATCCACATACCAGAAAGATCGCCAGACGAATGGAAAAGACACAGATCCAAATAATGAAGAAAAAGTACCCCGTGTTATTCAATAACACATACTTGAAAAATATCTTGCTGCCAAAATAATACACAACATACGTACATATATATATATATATATATATATATATATATATATATATTTATTTATTATATTTATTTATCTATATATATATTAACCAGCTATAAGTAAACCATAGCAGAGACTGAGCTCTTTAATCTTGATATGGCAATTGGTCTATGAGAAGAAAAACTCGTAATTCAAAGCTGTTAAACTCCACTTATATATTGACACAAGTTTAATATATATATACTAGCAAATATATGCACCCTCCGGGTGCAAGCATTTAAGTTTTGATATAATAAAATATCATATTAAATTAGAAAGGCTAATGAAACTGAATAAGAATGCAGATAAAAAGATCTACAACAGAGGGGGTATAATCGAAAAATAGAACAACTTTGAAACTGACTATTCCATCATTTTCCATTACTCCCCTCTTTCATTGGTAAATTTTCCTAATTTAACTATTTAGTTAAAATAGGAAGTAAAGGATAATATTACAGTTATTTCTTCGTGTAAATAAATTTCTTTTAAGATTTATCCACGAGATTTTTGTTTATATTTCTTAAGATAAAACCAAACAATTAGAAATAAATAATACCAAGCACATATTTATTAAAATAAAATTTTAAATATCAATATGCAAATTAGCCTTCTCATTCAAACTGTAAACCGCTATTTTGTTGTATATATAAATACAATTGCATGTTATTAGTACGTACATATGGTCAACAGTATTAATAATGTAATACAATTTTTATTAATAACTGAAGGTTTAAAAGAATGAAATCATGGAGAATTTGACGTAAATAATTAAGGGAATTGTGACTTGAGTAGTAATATAGTTTCGGTTACAGACAGAAAAACACACAATCTCCATTATAATAAGATATATATATCAAGAGAGAGAAAGATATATATATATATATATATATATATATACTAGCAAATATATGCACCCTCCGGGTGCAAGTATTTAGGTTTTAATGTAATGAAATATCGTATTAAATTAGAAAGTCTAATAAGAAGGCAGATAAAAAGATATGTAACAGAGTGGGGGTATAATAGAAAAATAGAAATGAAACTTACTCTTCCATCACTCCCGTCTTTCATTACTGAATTTTACGTATTTAACAATTTAGTTAAATTAGGAAATAAAGAATAAAATGACAGTTATTTTCTCTTGTTAATGGATTTCATTTAAGATTCATTGAAGAGATTTTTGCTTATATTCATTAAAATAAAACCAAACAATTAGAAATCAATAATACTAAGCACACATTTAATAAAATCACTTTTTTAATATCAATATGCAAATTATCCTTCCCGTTCACACTGCAAACCGCTATTTTTTGTATATATAAATACAATTGCATGTTGTTTGTATGTAGATATGGACAACACTAATAAAAAGGTGAAGAAATTTTATTAATAATTCAGGATTAAATATAAATAAAATCATGGAGAATGTGATGTAAATAACTATGTTAATTGTGACTCGATTAGTAATATAGTTTCGGTTACAGACATAAAAACACAAAATCTCCATTATAATAAGATATATATATATTTCGAGAGAGAGAGAGAGAGAGAGAGAGAGAAAACGTTGTGAATGTAACAACGAAGATTAGGACAACAGTTGAAAAATTTAATTAATACAACTTAATAATCGTTTTTTGGTGTAGGCGGTTTGCGGGGAATTGTAGCAAGTTTATTAGCTGTAAAAATTATGAGAGTTTGTGCAAACTGTCATCACTTTTCTTGTATTTAATTTTTAATTTAACTTTTCGATTGCTCATCTGTCAAACGTCTTAATGAGGTCGGCAAGTTTTCAATTCCTAAAGGAACTAGTCGTGAAATTTAATTAGTCCTTTCCCTTTCACATTTGCACGTTGTCAAAACAGTGTTCATCTTTTTCGTTGTATGTTTTCTAAAGACTTATTTGCATGTATAACTAAAAAAAAACAAATAATGCTATGGCTAAATTATTATGTAAGAGTCCGAGATTTTTGAGGAGCAAATTTAATTAACTTATTTTAGTTTGAAAGAACATGTTTCACACAGAAGCTATATATATATATATATATATACTAGCAGTGGTTAACCCGGCGTCGCCTGTGTAGAGCTTTTTTTAAGTTAGTCCCGCAGATCCATTATTATTGAATTGTGAGTTAAATCCTCGTAGGATGTCCCATTTAAATCCCTTTGTAAAAAAATAGATCTTGCATTGATCCGGCTACTCTGAAAAGAAATATTAATGTCTACTATCTAAAATATTAAATGAAAAAAAAAACATACTGTTATCATTTAGAATTTATTTTTTTATTATCTTCACGAAGATAAATTAAATCTCTATTATCTTTGCTCAAAAACCAAGCCCTGGATTATTCAATGTGTATATATATTTACTCTGTCTTTAATTGTTTTATTTTCAAATTTTCCTCCGGACATACATATACACACAAATGCCCTTTATATATGTATAGATAAAATGATATATTGACTTACGAGTTTAATTAATTCTGTTTGTAATTTAATTTTCCTCCTATACCAGATCAATTTTCCCCATTTTAGGATACTAACTTGCATCCTATGGTGAGCTCTAGGGTGCGTGTCAATTGTAACATTATAGCTGAGATCGGAATGTGGTTGGTCTGCAGATGCAGCTTCTTAGACCATCCGTTGTGGCAAGAAACAGAATAAGATGAAATGGCGAAAATCATCTAGAAAACCGAAGAAAAGTTATCGGACGAAAAATTATAGTAAATATAAATGTTTTTGTCAGTAACAGCCTCGAGTTGGGTTAGATAGGATGTGGTGAACTATTTCAGCGAGGAACCTTGCTAATCTGTAAGATTTGGCTGGTGAAAATGCGTTTTGCTTTTATGTGGATTCAGGCTCTTTGTCTTGTTAGAATCGCACAAAGGTTAATTAATCATGTAAGTTTCGTTTGCTGCAGGTCAGCTAAGTTCAACCTACTGTTATGTTCTCCTTCACTCAGGAGTATATATAGGAGGGAGAGAGAGAGAGAGAGACAGAGACAGACAGAGACAGACAGAGACAGACAGACAGAGTATGAGAAATGAGGGGCTTTTACTTGTTAACTCTTCTGCTTCTACTGCTGCTAACTTGGCCACATCTTCTCTTTTTGCGCTGTTTTCTCTGTGTGCTGTTTCTCCGAGTTCAATCTTTTTTCCTGTTAGGCTGTTCATTTCTTGTTTAAACGAAACAATCTTTATTAAATAACCCAGCCCACAAAACCGCAGTGGTGAGATGTGACATCTGGAAAGATATCCTCTCTCGTCGAATCTCTAGTCGCAACAAAAACTAAAAGTTATCACGCGTCTAATCGCACGCTTTCCTGAGGTCACACGGTGGCCACAAATTGTCTATCATCGGCCATAGTAACCTTCCACTTAACTGCCGTTATTTTTTAATCTAACGATCTCTGATTCAAAAATATTCTAACTACATTACGTACATAATTCATAAGCTGCCTATGCATTATGTAAGATTACTTCTTCTTTACTGACGCTGCTCCTATTGGTTGTAATCTCGTCGATGCGTCTACTCAGAACCACTCAGATTAATGTTATAATTATGGCACCCATTTGGATATGTATGGTGTGCTGTGTCTCACCACTTAAATTCATAGACTCAACGTGGTTACGTGGATTAAACCCAGCGAAACAACCTCGAATACGTGGTTAGTTAACTATTTAATCACAGATATTGAAACCCGTTCATTTGCACCTTATTCGACATTGAAGAACGGACCTGAAACCAAGGACTTTGCTCAACTCAATGATTTTACCCATTACTAAGGAACAATCAAAGGATCATACCCAACACTAAGGGACACCAAGGAAAAACCAAAAGTGTATTCCCTAAAGATCGCGCTCGGCTTGACACAAGGGATATCCACTGTAAACTGCTTTCACTCGAAGCCTAAAAATGGCCACAAAAATCGTAACATAGGTTTTAATTCTATGCAGTGGATATAGTTGACGTATTCTCGTCTCCGCCGATTGGACTGGGTGTTGTTGAATTTTGACTAATATGTAGAGAAGAATGTTATGAATAAATTAAGATCTCATTTGCTGCATTGACCAAGCCCAATCTCCAGTTGTCCGTGACGAAGTCTGAGATAAAATCCACGCCAATGTATCCGGCGGCCAAATCGACGTTTGATCACTTCTAATCAACCCTTGTGAACCCGTTCATCGCGAAACTGATAATGGGAATAAAGGGTTAAGAGAGATTCAATCGCTAAAGGGTATCAAGGGGACAAAAGCCTCATAATCGATTAACAGCATAAAAAAAGATTTAAAAATCGATGATCTGAAAAGGCCGAATATATATATATATATATAATATATATATATATATATAAAGAGTAGGGCCAGTTTAGCTCAGTCGGACCCATAAGACGCATGGTTCAATACCGGCTCTCACCAACACAGCGTATGAGTAGCACAGGAATCTGTGCGGTAAAGTGAGGAGCTGATGGTAGGTGTGGCGCTCCGCATCAGATGCCAGAAACAATTACCTAGGTCTTGCGCTAGGGAAAAGGGGATAGACTCTGTCACTATCTGGCGGATAACGACTTTAGGCCACTGTGACGACGAATTAATATAT
>CM042154.1:102826069-102848569 GCA_023376005.1 Doryteuthis pealeii
CACGTATATGATAAACATGGTTAGGTGTTTGTCATAAGAGCAATTTGAAGCATACGCCTAGCTCAAGTGCTGCGTGTCACAGGACCACTTAGTATATGATTCACGGACCGTTCATCCACCATAATCCTCTCCGCAGTCATTTCGGATCGCCACTAACGGCCAAAAGATGGCACCATTGGGGGTATCTTATCCCTGCACAGAGGTGCAATTATCTGATTTTATAACCCCAGCCGACAGGATGGACACTTATTTGTAGCTACAATTTTAAGGAATGTTATTTTTATCCGGATGGGAATGCTTTGCCAAAATGTCGATAGAAAATACCGGTAGTTGTTTTTTTTTTTTTGTTTTTTAGCTTTACGCCATTTTGCTTTGCAACTTTTGGATAGCGGGGGAAAACTCTATATGTAATAGAATAACCCATTTCCACCTAGCATTATTATCGACTAGTGTTTCCTCAACCTTAGTTTCACGTATTTTCTATCTCAACCTATTAAAATGGTTATTCTCATACCGACATTAGGCCACCCCGACGACTTTACTTTACTTACGGATGCTAGTAAAGAGTTAAGAAGTCGGCGAATGACTATCAATTACAGAAGAAAACGTTGGAGTGGATACCAATTATTATTAATGGTTGGTTCAAGGGGTGGAATTTAGTGATTTTCCTACTCATCTAGGTACAATATTTGTATTCGGGTTCGTTAACGGTCCTCGCCAAATCAGTACATGCGTAGCACACAGCTTGGATCTATGCGATACAGTGGTGGCAGATGTGATACTTAACCTCAGATGCAAAAAGATTCTTGGTCTCGCGATCGGGAATAGGTTATTGACTACCTCGCAGACTGACTTATACCACCAATAGGTCACTTCGCCTCCGATATCCAATGAAACACTAATACTTAATAATTCAAATAATAAAAAATATAAGTTCTTGAAGAAAAGATTGAGAATACAATCCCTCCAATCCTGAGATGCACATTCATTCCAAGTGTATAACACTTCGTGCAGCATTTCATTCAGTCTGGAACTACCACATTTAAGATGTTCAGCCCAGGGGCTTTTCCACCGTTCATTTGTGAAACGGCCCTAGAATGTTCACAAATAGCTAGTTGAGTATCTAGCTCATTCTTAATGGGGAGCTGTTCAGGTTGGTCTATAAAACCGTTATCAACAGTTCATTAAAGTGTTCTCTCCAGCGATCACGAATATCTTCCGGTTTGGTAAGCAACCCAGAGCCATCCTTTGAGCGAAAGTAGGGTCATATAGGATGATCTCAGACCATAGATTTAACACAGAAGGCTATAAAAGGTTTTAAAGTCACGAGAATCAGCAGAACGCTGGATTTCAGCTGATTTCTCTTCTCGCCATTGATTTTGCATTTCCCTGAATTGTCTCTGAACTTTGAGCTTCCATTCCGTTCAGTGGAAGAGATGTTAGTCAGAATTTTGCTCAAGTAAATTCCTCATGATGGTGCCATTGTAATGGAACCAGTCTTGATGTTTTCCTGATGTGTTCCAGCACTTCAAGCAAAGAATTATATGTTACATAATTCATGGATAGCCAATCAATTATGTACGTACTGTAGTTAGATATTTTGAATCAGAGTTCGTTAGATTCAAAATAACGGGGTTCGAGTGGGAAAATACCATAACCGTTGGGATTATGATTGATTAGTGATGACCTCGACTTAACACTTCGATAAGCGGGCCAATAGAGGCGTGAGAATTAGTTAAAGTTTTTTTTTAATTTTTTATTTATTTATTTGCGACCAGTTACTAGCCGAGAGCGGATGCAGTGGTCGTTTCTCTACCGCGCGGTTGAATCCGGGGCATGGGTTGTTGAAATAAAAGACTTAAAAGAAAATATTATTTGGATCCAGATGTTTAAAAGCATTAATTTTATCAACGAACTGTTGCTTAATTTCAGGATATTTATTTTTTTTACTCATGGTCAAGTCACGTTGAAAGCACCGGTTTCCGCTAGATCACCAAAGTTAAGCAGCGATAAGCTTGTACAATACTTATATGAGTGATCAAGGAAGCGCGTGATGTAATGGTTAAAGTCATGGGAAATGGACTCGTCGCCCCGAATTCAAATCCTGGACGTGGTAATTGCATTTCACTTAGCGCTAATACCCTTGGGAAAGGTATGAATCCAACTTTCCCTCCAGCTATGGGTAAATAGCAGGGCATACTGGGTTCTTTAACCATGGCTAGGTAACCAGTCTAGGAGAAGGAAAACTCTGAATTCAAACCTGTTGAACTCCGCTTAAGAAATTAACCCTGTGTCATATCCTGCTCATGCGGGGGAGTTGGTAAATATATATATGAGTGATCATTTAACCAACAGCGTGTACGGTAAGCAACCTGCCATTAATTTAGCAAGGCATCAAATGACTCGAAGAGTGTTGATGTGCTTAAAAAATAACAACCAAACGAAAAATCAGAAGCCTTAGCTGTAAAATACTTTGACTGCTCCTCTTCAAAGTGATAAAATCCCCCAATAGGACCGTTCTTTGGCCGGGGATAGTGACCCGTGATACTCAAGGATGGAATCCTGTTGGTTGAACTGTCCTTGATATAAGGCACTCAACTTTGGCCCTTACTTAGGCTAGACGGGTGGTCGGAGAAGCCACCGCTGATCAATCGGCTGGTCATGTCAAACCATAGCACATATGATATTCCCGACCCTATTGCCCTTATGAAGTGAAACTTGTGCATGGGATATTTTAAGTGGAAAGAGACTGCATAAAAACCCTAGTCCACTATCTTGGCAGTCCGCAGATAGTCCAATGGCAGGGAAATGCGAGACGACTGCTGCCGAGCTGTTGCAGGGTGCTGTCTCAGGTAGTATGTCACTTCACGAGATGCAAGCCTCCCCGGAAGCCCCAGCGCTTGCACCCAAGCACCAAAGAAAAGAATTGCCCTTATGGTAAACCCAACTCTTTTTATCATGTATGTTTCATTAAGCAGTGGTTGAGGGTCAGCGTAATGGATATGACGTTAAACTCCGTCTAGTTGTGAAGTTCCAATTCTGGATCTCTTGGAGTTTGAAGTAGCCCTTCTTCGTTCAAGTTCCTCTCTGAACCGGTGTGGTAGCATCTATGGGTAAAATAGATCAAAAATGTCTTTGAAAATGTTTTAAAAGATTGGGGATGAAAGAATTGAATACCCACCAAGAATGAATCAAATAAAACATATTCGGCATAAAATAACCCAACAAGTGTTTTCATGCCGTAAAATGCAAATAATCAAACCACCAGTCTATGATGGTGCCATTTTTGTTGAACCAGTCTTGATGTTTTCTATATATATATGTACTAGCAGTGACTACCCAGCGTCGCCTGGGTAGAGGGGGATTTTTAAAAAGTTAGTCGCGCAGATCCATTATTATTGAATCGTGAGTTGAATCCTCGTGGGATGCCCCATTTAAATCCCTGTGTAAAAAATAGACCATGCATTGATCCAGCTACTCAGAAAAAATGTTAATGTCTACTATCTAAAATATTATATGAAAAAAATCCATGCTGTTATCATTTAAATTTTATTTTTTGATTATCTTCACGAATATAAATCAAATATCTATTATTTTTACTCAAAAACCAAGCTCTAGTGATATTTAATGTGTATATATATTTACTTTGTCGTTAATTGCTTTATTTTCGAAGTTTCTCCGGACATACATATACACACAACAGCCCTTTATATACGTATAGATATCCCAGCATATTAAGCAAAGCATTATAAAGCTTTGATTAAAAGTTCGACTAAACATCATTTGGATCAAGATGTTCAGGATTTTTACAGGATAGATCAGAAAAATTAAGCAGCAATCAGCCTGTTCAATAATTATATTGGTGATAATTAAAGCAACAGCAGGTACTGTAAGAATTAAATGTTCCAAAAAGCATTGATGTGTCGTAAAACAAAACAATCCACAAAGCAATCAAAAAATCTTTTTTAAAGTCTGGATATGTTTATGCGTTTGACTAGACGAGTGACCGGATAAGTTAAGTCGTTGGGTTGGCCTAAAGTTGGTGTTAGCCAGACAGCGAGGGAGTATATCCCCTTTCCACCAGCGCTAGACAAAGGAGATTATTTCTATTTCTGAGGTGAAGAGCCACGCCTACTATCAGCTCCTTACTTTACAACACATATCCATGTGCTACTCATTGAGTTGACGAGGGCCGGTATCGAACTAAGAAACTTTTTTTCCTAGGTGGACGCTCAACTGACTGAGATAAAGCGAAATTTTCATTCTCAGCTTAAAACGAAATTTTCAAGGGATGAAGTTCAGTCCAACATTCAAAATCTTGTTTGACAAAAAAAAAAATTTAAAAAAAATTAAAAAAATGAATAAAAGGCTAAGCGCCAAATCGAGTTGCTATTTTTATTCTTTACGCACACATAATCCCATTTCTTTTTCAGGAACACCGATAGTAGTAGGAATGTGGTACTTACTACTCGCATAAATCTCCAAATGGGTTTTAAGGGGCTCGTTAGCCTTGGTCGGCAACCCATCAACTCAAGGAGATGTCCGACACAAAACCTCTGCTGCCTTTCAAAGAAAGCCTAGGGGAGTAGAGCCCGAAAATAAATCAGGAGCTGGAGTCCAGTTCTACCCATCAACTCCTGCAACACTACCGTTGCCAAACTGCATTGGTCCCTTACCTGTCCTTTGGATCACTGCGGCAGTGTGGAGATGGGGGATTTGCTTCATGGGCAACAGCTCATCCTCCATATGAACCCGTCCAGGTTATGTAAGTTCAAGTAAAAAAAAAAAAGAAAGAAAAAGAAAAAGAAGAAACATACCAAAAAAAACCTTGACACTACTCCATCGTTTCTCGTAGACGGAAGAGTGTCAACCAACACATACATATATGTGAAAAAATATAGATGGAAAGTTAAACAAGCCAACACAAACAATTGATTCAATTAATATTACGTCTTTATTTATCAAAAAGCTTCATCAGAATCAATTTAATAATCTATACATTTTTGGAACAATAGAAAATTAGAAAAAAAAGGAAGTAAGAAAAAGAGAAAAGAGAAAAAAGACAAAGACATAGAGCAAGGAAAGGTGAAAGAGAAGTAAATAAGAAAAAAAAAACATTTGGGAGTCAAATAACAAAATATTCTAAACAACTCGCTGTCAACACTAAATTTAGATGATAATTATATATATATATATATATATATATATATATATATATATGTATGTATGTATGTATATATATATATATATATATATATATATATATATATTGATCGCAAACGTCTTGTCAAGTGACTACCCACACCTTCATTCATTGTACATGACTTTTCAATCCTGCCTAAGTCTTGCATAACTTAAAAACAAAGCTGGCACCCATAACGATCGGTGTTGACTGAGTCGACAGGTTTTGTATACGCATCACTGTGAACTTTCATGTGAAGCCTGAGACATTTGTGCAGCAGGAACGTAAAAAAGTCATCATGTTGGGTATATATATATATATATATATATATATATATATATATATATATATAATAAAGTAATCTGCAGACGCGCGTTTCGGGTTTCACCCCTCATCAGTACAGCTAGACTTATTTTTCAGCAGCTACCTCTGGTCGGATCGAGACCCGAACGAACTTTCGCTCGTCAAGTCTCTTACCGATGGGTCCACAAGCAGCTGCCTAGAATAGAAGGCAGAATAATCGCTATTTCCTAAACCGGAAATAACCACAAGAGGTCTCTAACTTATGTAACAAAGAGACTAGCATTCGCCGAAGCGGTGAATCGCAATTAGTCCATTCTACACAGAGTGCGTAGCAAAAGAAGTTAGTCTGGCAGGTGAATCAGAGTTGGATCATCGCAGGATGCCCCATTAAAAATGCCAAAAAACCTTGCGTTGATTCAACCACTCTGAAAAGAAAAAAAAATATTGTCTTCTATTTAGAATATTAAATGCAAAGGAAATTCTATGATGTTATCATTTAAATTTTATTTTTCAATTATATTCACAAATATAAATCAAACCTTCATTATTTTTGCTCAGAAACCAAACCCTGGTGATATTTAAGTGTGTATATATTTACATTGTCATTAATTGTTTTATTTTCGTAGTTCCATCCGGACATACACATACATACAACTGCCATTTATTTATGTCTAGATTTCTATTATTTATTTCTATTCATATATTTATTTTCTTTCTAATCGTTCACTCTTTCTTTCTTTCTGAACATTCTTTTTTTCTTCCTAGTCGTTCATTGTTTCTTTGTTCCTTTTTAACTGTACTTATTTCCTTCTTTCTTTTTTCTCTCTCTCTCTCTCTCTCTTTCTTTCTAGCCTTTCTTTCTTTATCTTTAGTCATATTTTCTTTATTTCTAGTACTTTTTCGTTCCTTTCTTTTTTTCCTTCTTTCTTTCTAATTGTTGACTGTTTCTTTTTTCCTTTCTACTCTTTTCTTTTTTTTTCTTTATCTATTTTTTCTACCCGTTCTTCCTTTATTTTTAACCCTTCTTTCTATCATTCTTTCTAGTTTTTCTTTCTTTCTTTCTTTCTTTCTTTCTTTCTTTCTGCCTCTTTTCCTCCTTTTCTGTAGTTGTTCTTTCCTCCTTCCTTTCTTTGCTTCAAGTCATTATTTCTTTCATTCTTTTTAGTCTTTCTTTTTTATCGTTCATTCTTTCGTTCCTTCATTTTCTTTATTTTTTCTTGTCATAGATTATTTATTCATTTATAGTGTTTATTTCTTTCTAGTCATTGTTTCTTCCTTTCTTTCTTTTCTTTTTGTCTTCCTTTATTTGTTATTTCTTTGTATTTTCTTAGTCTTTTTCTTGATTTTTCTTTTCTTTATTTTCTTTTTTTTCTTTTTTCTCTCTCTCTCTATCTTGTTCTTTTTCTTTTCTCTTTCTTTAATCATTGTTTATGTACTTATTTACTTCTGGACTTTTTCTTTCTTCTTTTCTCTTTTCCTTTTCTTTGTTCCTCTTTCTTTCTTTCTTTTTCTCCTTTCTTTCTTTCTTTCTTTATCTATTTTTTCTCTTTCATTTCTTTTTTTGTATCCTCTTTTTCTATCTATAACTCCTTATTTCTATGTTACTTTCTTTTTCTTTCTTTCTTCCGACATTCCTTTTTTTCTTCTGATTCTTATTTCTATCTACCTACTGTTCTTTCTTTCTCCTTTTCGTTTTTTCGCTCTCTCACTCTCTCTCTCTCTCTCTCTCTCTCTCTCTTCTTTCTATTTCTTTTTCTCTTTATTTCTCTCTTTCTCTCTTTCTACATAATACTGTTTATTTCTTTTAAAAATGTTTTTTCCTTTTATTTTCAAATAGGTTTTCCGTGTATTTTTAAATTTTCTTTCCGTATCCATTCTTCCTCTCGTCCGCCTCTCGACTTCTGTTCAATTCTACATTAACCTAGAAATCACCAAAACTGCTTATAGATATCTATCTCGAACATAATCGATATATTGTCCCGGCTAATCGATACCATTTATTTAAGCAAACCAAAGAAGGACAACGGAATGTTCAGCTGTCCGACTGGATAAGACACCACGGGATGAAGATGAACCATTTCTAACAAAAGACATCAGAAAAATAATATTAGTCTTCGCCAAAAACACGGAAAACTTGAAGCAGAAAAAAACACAAAGAGGACCAAAATATATGTTAAAAAAAAGAAGGACTAAGTTGTTTTTTTTCAGCATTGAAAAAAGTTCTTTTTCGTGTTTTTTGTTTGTTTGTCTGCTTTTAATAAAAAAGACATCCAGTATTTTCTATTGATGTACCTAATCTGCCGGACAAGATTTAAGATGACAGATATAAAATTCGCCGGGAGGTTTCCTTGTAAGGTTGTGACATGTATTTTATTGTAGTCAGATAAGGAAAATTGAGAGGATAGGTATAGACAAACATATATTGAGATAAATGTTTAACACATACATACATAAACACAAATAGAGAGAGAGAGAGAGAAGAGAGAGAGAGAGAGAGGAGGAGGAGAGAGGGAGAGTGAGGTATAGTTTTATCAATTTGATCCCATATATATATATATTTACCAACCTCTCCACACGAGGATGATGCGACACAAGGTCAATTTTTTAAGCGGAGTTTAACAGGTTTGAATTCAGAGTTTTCCTTCTCCTAGCACAGTTGCCTAACCAAGGTTAAAGAGCCTAGTCTGCCCTACTATTTACCCATAGCTGGAGGGAAAGTAGAATTCATACCGTTCCAAGGGTATTAGCGCTAAGTGAAATGCAATTACCACGTCCAGGATTTGAACTCGAGGCGACGAGTCCATTTCCTATGACTTTAAACATTACACCACGCGCTTCCTTTGAAATTTGATCACATTTATGTCCCTGTCTTCTCAACTCTGCCTCTCTCATATATATGGGAGTAAAATGACGAAATCAATCCGACAGCATTTGAAGAAATGTAGACAAACACGGGATGTTAAACTGGATGGGAGTTTATTAAAATTTCAAAATCATCCATCACCTTTTTAACAACAAAAATCCTTCTTCCTTTACTTGTTTCATATTGTCCTGAAGAAGGTTTCTATATAAACCGAAATGTTCGAACATCTACATTACAACCAATAATTAACTTTCACACACACACACACACACACACATATATATATATATATATATATGTGTGTGTGTGTGTGTGTGTGTGTAGTGTTCAAAATTTATTTTAGATTTAAATCATAAGTATTAAGAGAAATGTATTAAAAAACTAAGGAGATAAGTCTCTGTTCAATGGTGTCATGGTTAAGTAAAAAGTCGTCGGGGTGGCTTAAAGTCGGTATCAGCCATACAGCGAGGGAGTCTATCTCATTTTCACTAGCGCTAGACCAAGGAGATTGATTTTTAGCATCTGAGATAGAGTGCCACACCTACCATCAGCTACTCACTTTACCGCACATATCTCTGTGTCACTCATACGCTGAGTGGGTGAGGGCCAGTATCGAACCAGGAACATTGAGGGTCCCAGCCAAACACGATACCGACTGAGCTAAACCGTTTTTTGGTAATTTTGTTATGGGAATCCTTGCTACGTTGGTTATTTTTTAGATTACTATACAATGGAGAACACAAAAAAAAACACCTTCGAGTAATTTCATGTCAAATCATCCAGCCCATGGAAATTTTTTCAGGGTGTTGATTATGTTCAACTTAGACAATTCCCAAAATTTAAGCTTTCAATTCCAAGAATTGGCGGAGTTATGTCGATATTTAGATTTCCAAATTTTTTGAGTGGGGTCGCGAAAAATGGTGACTTTTTGTAATCTATTTTTGTATGTAAAATGAGTTCTAGAGCTTTCCTTCTCCTAAAAAATTGGTTTATAAAAGCATTTTAGTTCAAGGAATCAAAGTTAACAAGTTTTAAGTTATTAATGATTTCTGATTTGCAAAATTTTAACTGATGTTGTAGCTTTGGTTCTGAGCAAAAACCAAACTATCGTTTTGATACAAATAATGTTCAATATATATGAAATAATAATAGAAAAAGATTTTGTTATAGATGCAATACCACATTGGGATATTGATCTTACTATGAAAGAATCAGAAATTATCAATAACTTAAAATTAATCATGGTTCAACATAATGCTAATTTCAACAATTTGTCTGAGTTTTCCAGTGTTCATATTAACCACCACTTTGGATTTATTGAAATTGAAAAAGTCATTACTTTGTCCAACTTGTTACAACATACCTTATGTTATTTTCAATGGAAGAAATTAATTTGTATTAATAGGAAATTGAGTGAATAGCGGAACAAACTAAACTCCTAAGTCAAGGTAACACAACATATATATATATATATATAATATATATATATATATATATATATATTGTGTTACTCTCATATATATATATATATATATATATATATAATATATATGAAAGTAAGTAAACAAACAATGTGTTAATTTGATATGGCTTTTTTTTTTGGCGAATTTGTGCTCATACCTACTTTTAAAAATTAATTATTTAATAATTAATGAATTTAGGCGGGCATATATGTTCAAATGTAAGGCTAAACAAATCGAGAAAATGTCAATCCCTGAATACATTCAGGGATTGGCATTTTCTCGATTTGTTTAGCCTTACATTTGAACATATATGCCCGCCTGAATTCATCAATTATTAAGTAATTAATTTTCAAAATTAGGTATGACTTCAATTAAGCACATATCCTAATATATATATATATATATATATATAAAAGGATGGAAAAAACTGATTTTGGAAATGGGAATATTTCTTGATTTTTGTCGAAAAAGATTTTATAAAAAGTTTTTAAAGTTGATATGTTCTAAGTTAGGAAAAAATGGAATGGTAACGTTGCATATGCATTTGTTGAGAGAGAGAGAGAGAGAGAGAGAGAGAGAGAGAGAGAGAGAGAGAGAGAGAGAGAGAGAGAGAGAGAGATTTATGTGTGCGTACAGGTGTACATATATTTATAGAAAGACGCTTTCTGTGCGTACACATATTTCTTGCATAAAGTCTCAGCATCTATATGATTGTCCCATTCGTATTGCTCTGATGACAACCCCTAACCATTTTATCATATATGTGCTAGAAAACGGGGCTGAGGATCTTAGTCCCCTAAATATGACTTTAAACCGCATCTAATAATGCAATTACAATTCCGAAGCTCTGAAGGGAGTGGATAATCCTTTCAACATCATTACTCCCAGGTCCACCCTGAAAAAATATATTCGGTATCAAATAACCCAGTAAGGGTTGACATGTCCTAAATCCTACAAACCAACCAATCAACCAGCCAAATAAATTAAATGAACTAGTAAAATAAAAAGACGCCCCCCGGGCGATGTAAAAATAATGTTTTGAAAGATATTGCCTGAGGGGATGGGAGCTGAAAATTCAATGTCATAGAGTGTGTACCATGAGTATGTAAAATCGTCAAATATATTAAAGGAGTAAAAAAAAAAAAGAAAGAAAAACAATTTGAAATGGAAACAGTTCCGATAACTTTAAATATTATATTAGAATAAAACAATCTATATATAAATATATAATGCCGGGCATCTATTTATTGAAACAATGAGGATTGTCTAACGTTGCATGCTCACATTTTGAGTATATTTATTCTATGTTATGACGTTGGATTATGTGTTGGGTAATGTGAGGTAAGCAGTGACGTAGTTTTTGTTACAGACAAAAACTGGAAGCGAATCTCCATTATTAATAGATATATGAAAGTAATATGTGACACATTGGTTAGTGTCATAATACTATATGAGATACGTTTGGAAGATAAGACAAGGATTTTATAAGCGTGAATTTTCTGTGGCCAAAGGGAAATAATAATACCAATTTAAATCAACATAGGACAAAATTATGGCACTCTTCAGCTTCGACATTCTCGAAATTTTTGGACCCTTCAATAATAATTAATAATTATAAATAATAAATTTTCGAAATTCAATAATAAATTAGTGAAGTGTTTCCGGGTGAAACAAAACAAATGTGAAATGGTCGAAAAAATTTTAGAGTGCTAAAATTAATGTTTCTCTTGCTTTAATAATCAGCTATTCTCAATTGTTACCTTTAATCTTTTTTTTAAATAATTCGTTACAACGTCACTACGCACACTAAAGGTACAGTGTTACATTGACTTTCGAGTTTAATTCGCTCCATTACCTTCTATTTCCTTATGATTTTATATAATACAATGGAGGCACGTGGTCTAATGGTTAGAGTCGTAGGAAAAGGACTCATCGACCCGAGTTCAATTCCTGGATGAAGCTGTTTGAATTTCACATAGCGCTAATACCCTTGGGAAAGGTAAGAATCTAATTCTCTCTCCAGTTATGGGTAAATAGCAGGACAGACTGGGATTATTAACCTTGGCTAGGTAACCAGTCCAGGAGAAGGAAAACTCTGAATTCAAATCTGTTAAACCCCGCTTACGAAATTGAACTTGTGTACCATCCTGCTCGTGCGGAGGAGTTGGTAAAAAAAAGTAAAGTCGTCGGGGCGACCTAAAGTCGGTATCAGCCAATCAGCGAGGGGTCTATCCCTTTTTCACTTGCGTTAGACCAAGGAGATTATTTTAGAGTCTGAGGTGGAGCGCCACACCTACCGTCAGCTCCTTACTTTACCGCACAGATCCCTGTGCTACTCATACGCTGAGTTGGTAAGGACCGGTATCGAACTAGGAACCTTGTCGTTTCTAGCCGAACGCTCTACCGACTGAGCTAACCCGGCCCATAATAACCAAATATCAGTCGGGTGACTTTTTCTCGCGTATTGGGAGTGTAATTACTGGACTGTATGTAATCAACTTATTGATTATCATACATTGAACTCCTTTAGGGACTTGAAACAATTATTGTGTGAATCTATATGTGGATCTGCATGTGCATGCATTGTAGATATACGGAGAATGAAATTTGACATTTTGAAAAAAAACATATGATGTTTGTTATGTAATTGCTGACAGATCTGTTTCGACCAAATCGATAAGTTGGTCTTCATCAAAGAGCGACATAGATGGGAAGAAAGATATCCGTTAAAAGACTGTTTACAAAAACGAACGCTGAATTCAACCGCTAAAATTTTGAAAAATGCATGTTCTGTTTTAAAAATAAAATAAATTTTATTTTTAATTTTTAAAATCAAAAGCATTATAGTTATAGTAAAACTCAAAAGAGTTTGTTGTAAACAAAACAGAACATGCATTTTTCAAAATTTTAGCGGTTGAATTCAGCGTTCGTTTTTGTAAACAGTCTTTTAACGGATATCTTTCTTCCCGTCTATGTCGCTCGTTGATGAAGACAAACTTATCGATTTGGTCGAAACAGATCTGTCAGCAATTACATAACAAACATCATATGTTTTTTTTTCAAAATGTTAAATTTCATACTGTCGGATTAATTTCCACTATTTTTCATATACGGAGAATATAGCTGATCCCAAATAGAAACATCCCCAACTTACTTGTCGATCGGATATTTTTTATCTCATATATATATGATATATTTTGTATTCTTTAAATTGCTATTATGAACAACACCCAACCGTTTTTGTCTTAAACGCGATAAAAGGTTGTGGATGAAATAACCAAATTATTTATCACCCTTTAATATAAATTGTTTTTTCATTTTCATAAACTTATATACTATCGGATTCTATTATTTTCCTGATCTATCTCACTAGATCTATTTATCTCTCACTCACTCTCACTTTCTCTCTCTCTCTCTCTCTCTCTTCTCGATCTATTTATCTCTCACTCACTCTCACTCTCTCTCTCACTCTAGATCTATTTATCTCTCACCCTTTCTCTCTCTCTAGATCTATTTATCACTCTCTCTCTTTCTCTCCCTCTAGACCTATTTATTCTCCCTCTCTCTCTCTATATATATATATATATATATATATTTTATATATATTTATATCTCACTCTAGATCTATTTATCTCTCACTCTCTCTCTCTCTCTAGATCTATTTATCTCTCTCTCTCTCTAGATCTATTATCTCTCTCTCTCTCTAGATCTATTTATCTCTCTCTCTCTCTCTAGATCTATTTATCTCTCACCCTTTCTCTCTCTCTAGATCTATTTATCACTCTCTCTCTTTCTCTCCCTCTAGACCTATTTATCTCTCCCCCTCCCCTCTCTCTCTCTATATATATATATATATTTATATATATTTATATCTCACTCTAGATCTATTTATCTCTCACTCTCTCTCTTCTCTAGATCTATTTATCTCTCTCTCTCTCTCTCTAGATCTATTTATCTCTCTCTCTCTCTCTAGATCTATTTATCTCTCTCTCTCTCTCTCTCTAGATATATTTATCGCTCTCACACCCTCTCTCTCTCTAGATCTATTTATTCTCTTCTCTCTCTCTCTGACTCTCTAGGTCTCTCTCTATATATCTAGAACTAGATCTCTCTCTCTCTCTCTCTCTCTAGGTCTCTCTCTATATATATCTAGAACTAGATCTCACTCTCTCTCTCTTTCTCATATATATATATATATATATATATATATATATATATATATAGTTTAGATCCTTGAGGTGGGTCTTTGAATTTGAAATTGCGCTAATAGCCTTCGGAAATATATGTATGCATTCATTTATTCGCACAGCAGCTAAGTAGAAGGACAGATTGCTCCTTGTAACCTTAGTATGGAAGCTGATCCGGGCGTGGAGAGTTCAAACCTCTAATAATCAGCTTTAAAGAATTTACTTCCTGTCGCTTCTTAATCGTTTAAGAGGTTGGCTAAAATTATATATATATATATATATATATATATATATATATATATATATATATATATATATATGAAATGAAATGAAATAATAATAATTGAAAAAATGTAGAACTGTTCCGCACACAAAGAAGATTCGACATTCATCAGAGTAAATCCTTATTTTTTTTAAAAATGAAATTCGTTGGAAAGCGGAGAATTTTTGAAATGTTCTAAAAAAGAACTTTTTAAAAAATCACGTGAAGAGAGTGTTCAAACGCGGGCGAGAAAGACGGTTATAATAACGTCATGTCGCATGAAGCGGAGAGATGATGGCTGGAATAAGGTTTTGTGGAATTTTAATTTTCAAAGCATAAAGGATTTAAAAAAAGAAGAAAGAAGAAATTATACATATGTGTGATTAGATAGATAGATAGATAGATAGATAGATGGATGCGTGTGAGTGTATATGTGTGCTTATATATATATATATGTATACATATACATATCTATCAATATATTATACTTCTAACCGCTAGGTAATGCTAAATTTTGTCTCTTTTTTCTTTCCCCTTTTATATTGAATATCATCAAGAAGTTATAACATCACATAATACCAATGACATAATGATGGATTGATATACAAACTGTAACAATTTAACGTTGACTAATACTTCTAACTATAACAAAATCAACTTATGGAGACCTCGTTTTTTCCTATATATATATATATATCTTCAAGGAATAAACTCCGAAAAAAAATTCCTAAACAACACAACAGAAATTTTTCGAGCATGCCCACACAGGAAAAAATTCTTAATATGGAATTGGACTAACCAAATCTTCAAGGAATAAACTCCGAAGAAAATTTCCTAAACAACAAAACAAAATTTTTCGAGCATGCCCACACAGGAAAAAATTCTTAATATGGAATTGGACTAACCAAAACATCAGACCGCCATAATTAAGAATTCATATATAAATAAACACACTTAAACTAAAATAAATATAAAAACGGAAAAAATTTTAAATCACAATAAGAACAATGACGACAAATAGTGATGCCGTTGAATGATGAAAGCGAATTGCAGGAGCTATTAACGGATCGCGTGGATACGTGCCGGGAGTTTAAAACTGTCCAATTTTTTTCAAAAGTCAAACGCCTCTGAAGACGAATAACACCGAAAAAGTGTTATTCAGAAACCAATGGTAGGAGCGACTTTGTAATTATAAATAAATAAATATATATATATATATATGTTTATTCAAACTGGATAAAGGCTTAGCTGAAAAAAATGATCATTAATGAGTTTGATCTTCAACTGGTATCCGATACTTTCAAATCTGCGTAAATCCCAAGTTTAGGATATATTTTTTCCAAAATCCATTCATCTAACTGAAGACAACGTGAGAAACACACACACACACACACACACACACACACACAATATATATATATATATATTATATATTATATATATATATATATATATAAATATATATATATATCTTGATTAATCCAGTGTATTTAACCCTGAAGATCCTTATGGTGCAAGTCGAGTAGGTTATTACCGTGTACCTTTTTGATAATATATTATATTATATATATATATATATGAGAGAGAGAGAGAGAGAGAGAGAGAGAGAGAGAGAGAGAGAGAGAGAAGAGAGGAGAAGAGGAAAAAGAATTATGGTTCTGAATTTCATAGAAAAATTCGAATCCACAAATTTTATACTTTTTTCCGTGAGGGGAACGTCCAGCTAAGATTACTTTATTTGTGTTGTTCGTAATCCGTCTAGTTTGACCTTTGATTCTCATCCGTCTATGACCCAGACGAGAGGCCAAATAGTAAAAATACCGAAGGTATTCGTATATACAAAATGTTCACGTTTCTCTTGCAGAGATTAATCCTATATAAAGGCCGATAAATGCGGTGCCAAAAAATGATTCCGCATTTAAATCATTGGCACCGTTTTGATCTTGTTCGGCACCATCGCCAAGACATTTGATTGAAGTACATTTGTCCGTTTAATATGCAAGACTAAAAGAACATTGTTTTCTTGCCATAAACTAATAGCTACTTAATATTACACCCGAAATAACACCCGAAAATATCACCCGAAAGAGAACTGTTAACAGGTAATATCGCTTTCTTTTTAGTGTTTCTCTATAATTGGATTTGGTTAAAGATCAACGTAGGTATGTCATTTCTTGCTTATCTTAATAATAAGAGACTAATCCACTTTTTTTTTTCTTTTAAAATATATTTTAGTTTAGAGACATCAGAAGAAGGCCGGAGGGTATAACTGCCGAAACCTTGTGCTTTTATATATCATGATAAAGAGGATAACAACTGACCGAAAAGATTATTGTATATATACAATAATTTTTTCGGACAGACTAATATATATATATATATATATATTATATATATATATATTAGTTTGTTTGTTTTGTTTTACAGCGTATCAACTTTAGTGGGTCATCTAATGCCGATAAAATTTTGAAAAATTCATTCTTAATACATACTCATTTCTTTTAGGAATACATTTTTCTATTTAACCCATAGATGAGACCCTAACTGGTACTACCACTCCGGGTCAGAGTGGACCTGGGAGCAATGGCGATGAAGAGGTGCTCTCCAGACCTCCAGAACTGAAACCTCATCATCAGGTAGAGTTTAACGTCATTTCCAGGTTATGATGAACATCAGTCACCACCTTCTAGCACCCATTTGATAAAAATGTTTGGGGCTTGCCATAAAAGCAATAGGGTTAGGGCAATCATATAGGTGCTAGGGTTGACGTGATCAGCCGATTGATCAGAGTGGGGCTGTCCGCCCACCCGTCTATCCTAAGTAAGGGTCTAGGTGGTCTTATCCCTCTGCAGAGGTGCAGTCGATGTATTCTCAAGCCCCAGTCGTCAGGGCTATTTTCTTTCTAGTGTGACTCTTTAATTGAATTTAGTTAAAGATCAGCCTAGGTACGTAATTTCTCACTGATCTTAAACATAATATATCAATCCAATTTTTTTTCTTTTAAAATATATATTTAGTCTAGAGTTATCGGAAGAAGGCCGGAGGGTACAACGGCTGAAACGTTGTGTCCCTATATATGTTGTGTACTGGATCATACACTATTCAGTATACTAGAACATTCAAATACAGTTTGCGCCAGACATAGAATAACACGTAACAGTGCTAAAACATCGAGGTAGAGGGTGCGCGTAATGGTTCTGTAATCTTCGCAGTCTCAGGGTATTTGCCTCTCATCCCACTAATGAGGGCGTGACACAAGGACATTTTTATATGGGCCCACCCAAAGCCAAAGCTCATGGGTGTTAGGCACAAAAAATACGTTCACCCCGTCGGCATTCTCCCTCAAAATGGGCCCCTCAGGCGCTGGGCAATAAACCCATCCCTGTCCCTTTAAATCAAGGGGGCAGGTATTGTTGGGGAATAGACCCTTGTATCAAAGCTGTTCATTTGACTTAGCCGCTCAAAAAGCTAAAGCACCCTGAAGCCGGCTCAGCACTCATACAGATGTTCTAAATAGCAGTGTACAAATAGTTTTAGACCAGCTAATTTACTCTCTACGAAAGGTAAGCTAGGCTAGTCCACAACAATATATCACGATAAATAGGAAGAAAATTGTAACAAAAATATTGTATATATTACGGTTACATTTCATTTGCATGGTTGATTAATAGGTATTTGTGAATGGTTGTTCATATACTAATTAAAATTATGACACTAGTTAAAAATGACAGAGTGCATTCACGTTAATCCGGCATCCATGCAAATTTTGACAAGTAAATGATTTCATTAAAGCCAACCAACAGGGACAATGCAATCAAATCCAGCCCTACAGGGTGGATTCCCGGTAATCCGGCTTCACTGCAAATTTTGACACTGAATTTATTCCATTAAAGGTAATCAACAAGGTTAAGTGCAATCAAATCAGGCCCTACAGTGTATACTCTCATTAATACGGCTTCCTTGCAAATGTTGCAACTGAATTGATTTCATTAAAGCCAACCAACAAGGACAAATGCAATCAAATCCAGCCCTACAGGGTGGATTCTCGTTAATCCGGCTTCACTGCAAATTTTGACATGGAATTAAAGCCAAATAACAAGGACAAATGCAATGAAATCAACATTTTAAACTTTGCCATTTAGGAATTTATACCAGATTTTTACAAACTTATATATATATATACATATATATATAAGTTTGTAAAAATCTGGTAAACCAACACGCTTGGTATATTATATATATATATATATATGATAAATAAGTAATCCACAGACACGTGTTTCAAAGTATCACCTCTCATCAGTGTGGTTATACATTAATAGCTACCCCTGGCCGGGTTTGAGACCCGAATGAACTTTTGTTCATCAAGCCCCGTACCCGTGCGGTCTGAGGCAGCTGTCAAATATAGGAGAATATTTCATTGCTACATTTCTAAGCGGAAATGAATTCACCAGAGTCCTCAAACTTTTTTGTAAACAAAGCGAGGGTTAGCTACACACCAGAACGGTGAACTTTTCAATTAAATCCCTATTTAGAGAACTCTAAGGGGAGTATATATATATATATATATATATATATATATATATATATATATATATCAAGAAAATTAAAAAAAACACAGGTTTAAATAAGGTGAGTGGTAAGTTTATTGGCCGACGTTGCAGTGTTTCGATCTATTAATTAGATCATCTTCAGGGCGTTTGTTGGTATATGGAAGGTGATAAAAAAATTTTATCACAGAATAACGAGAAAACAAGTGATAGTCCTTGTTTATCAGTCTGTTCAAAATTTGAAATCTGAAGAAAGGACGCTGAAAAAAGTGGACGGTTTGAAATATGACGTCAAATATTTCTCTTTTACGGTGTGAGTATGAGAGTGTGTGAGTGTGTGTATCGAAAAAAGGCATTGTGCATTTTTAGGTGTTTTGTGTGTTTGGTTGCGCGTGTGTGTATAAATCTTTTGCGATAAACGACATCGAAACAAACCTTAAGGCTGTGAATGTGTGTGTGTGTGTGTGTGTTTGTGTGTGTGTGTGTGTTTTATATATATATACATATATATAGAGAGATGATATTGTTTGGTATATTAATATAAAAAGATACAACATGGTTAATTATTTTCGGGCCATATAAAGAAACCGAAAGAAAATCATTCAATAAGAAATAACTGTCATGCGTTCGACGATTTATACTCGGATGTCAAAATACCACAATATTGTACAAAAGTATTTTCCCAAATGCATGAAACCTAGTATATATATATATATATATATATATATATATATATATATATTATATGAGAAGAAAATATTTTAAAAATATAACAAACACGGGATGTTATGATCAGGGGAAACAATTTTGTGTTAATACTTAAGTATTTCGGTATTATATCATCTTCAGGACACTGTTAAGTAATGTTTTTGAGAGGGACAAAATGAAAGATGTTAAGTGTATAGGGAATGTGTGAATATGATGTTATTAACCGTTAATTTTTATATGTGTGTGTGTTTACGAAATCCGATATATATGTATATATATGTATATATATATACACACACACACACACACATATATATATACATAATATATATATGTATGTGAGTGTGTGTGTTCATTAAACCTAATGTAGTTTTATTTATATAAAACCATATTAATTTTCATGCATATATATATATCGGACTACCATACGGTCAGTCTGAGTTCGAACCCTACCCAAGGATAGTTGTGTCTAGCCACACTGAAGAGGCATGATATGCCGAAACACGTGTCTGTGGATGACTTATTAATTATTAATATATATGCTCCCATAAATTTGGTAATGAGCTCTCTAATTGGTAATTTAAATTAACTCTCACTACTAAGCAAATAAGCAATGATCATTTCTCCGGAAATTTGATCTCTCAGTTACCGAATGATACATACACTTTCTATGTATTTAATAGTTTAAAAACACCAGTCCCCGCATCAGCTGTCAGTGGGCGAGGGGATAAGATATCGGACTACCATACGGTCAGTGTGAGTTCGAACCCTACCCAAGGATAGTTGTGTCTAGCCACACTGAAGAGGCATGATATGCCGAAACACGTGTCTGTGGATGACTTATTAATTATTAATATATATGCTCCCATAAATTTGGTAATGAGCTCTCTAATTGGTAATTTAAATTAACTCTCACTACTAAGCAAATAAACAATGATCATTTCTCCGGAAATTTGATCTCTCAGTTACCGAATGATACATACACTTTCTATGTATTTAATAGTTTAAAAACACCAGTCCCCGCATCAGCTGTCAGTGGGCGAGGGGATAAGATATCGGACTACCATACGGTCAGTGTGAGTTCGAACCCTACCCAAGGATAGTGTGGCTAGACACTGAAGAGGCATGATATGCCGAAACACGTGTCTGTGGATGACTTATTAATTATTAATATATATGCTCCCATAAATTTGGTAATGAGCTCTCTAATTGGTAATTTAAATTAACTCTCACTACTAAGCAAATAAGCAATGATCATTTCTCCGGAAATTTGATCTCTCAGTTACCGAATGATACATACACTTTCTATGTATTTAATAGTTTAAAAACACCAGTCCCCGCATCAGCTGTCAGTGGGCGAGGGGATAAGATATCGGACTACCATACGGTCAGTGTGAGTTCGAACCCTACCCAAGGATAGTTGTGTCTAGCCACACTGAAGAGGCATGATATGCCGAAACACGTGTCTGTGGATGACTTATCAATTATTAATATATATATATATATATATATATATATATATATATATATATATATAGTCTCCCTCACACACACCGGGTTTTCGACGTATCACGTCTTTTTAGTATAGCCAGGATTGTAACCCGATCAGAGGTGGGGAGTATATATAATCCTATCTATTACTGCATTAGGTTTCATGCTTATATACTAACAATGTCCAACGCAGGTGTCGTCTCCTCGAGGGTGCCTGTTCTTCAGAAGCAGCCACCATTGAGTGAACGGAGGCATATCCAAAGGCTGGCTCGCAGTCCATAATTGGTAAAATTTCTCATGGACCACAGCCAGTGTCTTAGAATGTACCCGTTAGAACAGTGTTAAAGAAGGCACGGTGTCAATTGACCCCGGTTCCCTTTCTTAGGCTAGACGGACGATCGAAGTGGCCCCATCCGATCAATCAGCTGGTCACGTCAAGCCCTAGCTCCACGATTGTCACTACACTATTGCCCTTATGTTAATCCCCAAACATTTTTATCATATAGGTGCTAGAAAGCGATAGCTTAGGGTCTCTAATGTCCTGGGAATTATATTAAACACTATCTAATGGTGAGGTTCCAGTTCTGAAGGTCTGGGAAATGTGGAGCACCCTTTTATCCTCATTGCTCCCTGGTCCACTCTAACCCGTAGTGGTAGTAACATTTAAAGTCCAATCTCTGGCTTAAATAGAAAAACATGAGTTTATAACAAAAAATTATGTATCCATTAAGAATTTATTTATTTCAAAACTTAGTCGGCGTTCATGACCCAAAACAAAACTAACCAAACCAGATCACTTGGTCCCCGGGGGATTAGGACCAGAATAAGAAAACTGCAGAATTTTAAAAAGAAATTTGCAACCATTTTTTTGTAAATTTGTATTTAAACTAGTTTAACTTCCTTGTTGTTCTGAAAAGTGAGGACATTTTAATCCGGCACCTTCACAGCATCACAAAAAGTTAAGTCATACGATATTAGCGACTCTTAGAAAGTAGAGAATCGGTTTCGTATTCGGTAGAGCGTCCGGCTAGGAACCACCAAGTTCCTGGTTCGATACCGGCCCCCGCCAACTCAGCGTATGAGTAGCACATGGATCTGTGCGGTAAAGTAAGGAGCTGATGGTAGGTGTGGCACTCCACCTCCAAAACAATTTCCTTGGTCTAGCGCTGGTAAAAAGGGGATAGACTCCCTCGCTGTCTGGCTGATACCGACTTTAGGCCACCCCGACGACTTAAATTTACTACAGATTTCACTTCCTTGTCACTAGAAAACTGTTTGCCTCTTTGATGGGGCCGAAGAAATAATAGTATGAAGGCGCTAAATCTAGTGAGTATGGAGGAAGTGGTAAAGTTGTTCACTCGAATAAGTTGATTTTCTCCCTTGTCCTGATTCTTGTATGTGGTCGAGCATTGTCATATAAGTTGTGTCTGACTCGTCGGATTCTTGCTCGGAACCTATTTAGGGTCTCAATGTAGGCCTTTTTTTAAAAAG
>CM042154.1:102871069-102901069 GCA_023376005.1 Doryteuthis pealeii
TATAAGCAAAAGTCTCTTCAATGAATCTTAAATGAAATCCATTAACAAGAAAAAATAACTGTCATTTTATTCTTTTACTTCCTCTTTTAACTAATACTTAAATTTGAAAAAATAACAATGAAAGACGAGAGTGATGGAAGAGTAAGTTTCAGTTGTTCTATTTATCGATTATACCTGCCACCTCTGTTTCAAATCTTTTTATCTGTGTTCTTATTTAGTTTAATTTGCCTTTCTAATTTGATATAATATTTTATTACATTAAAACTTAAATACTTGCACCCGGAGGGTGCATATATTTGCTAGTATATTATATATATATATATATATAGGATTTTTAATTTATTTATATATATATATATATATATATATATAGAGAGAGAGAGAGAGAGAGAGAGAGAGAGAGAGAGAGAGAGAGAGAGAGAGGGGGAGACAGAGAGACAAATAGAGAGTGAGGGGGTATTTGCGTACAAATCCAATCGGATTTATTCTCATTTTTTTTATTTTCCTTAAATATATGCGTATCTATAAGTATATATTTACCTATCTATATCCACATATATTTATACATATCTATCTATCTATCTATCTATATATATATATGTGTGTTTGTGAGCGTATTTATTTATCTATCTTGTCATCTGAGTTATGTAGAATAGAAGTATAATTTTCCCAACGAGTTAATTGCTTTCAAAACGGTAATGATTTATAAGGTGAAATTGCTATTGAGCGAACAACGGCTGAAAATTGACATCCTCGATAGAAAATGTTATTTTTCTTGAGTGTTTATTTCAAAAGTTTTGAGAAATGAATGGGAATTCAATAATAAAGAAAGAGGTGAAGAGAAACTGAGAAAGGTACGAGGTTGTGAAAAAGAAGAAGTTTGAGTAGTAGAGGAAGAAGGGTGAAGGGAAGGGGGGAGTAAAGGAAGACAACGATATTAAGAGGGGACTCTAAAAAAAGAATAAAGCGAAAATGCTGAAGTAATGAGAATTAAAGAGTATGAGACAGAAGATCGATAAACCTCATATACATACTGACAAAAAGAGGAAAACATAAAGAAAGAAACAAAGAAAGAGAACGGGTGGCGGGACTATAAGAATTAGAAGAGGAGCAGAAAAGGAAGTTTAATAAATTTTAGAAGACCAAGGACAATAATAAGAATGAGAAAAAGAAGTTTTAAATAAAATGTGAATAATAATAATAATAATAATAATAATAATAATAATAATAATAATAATAATAATAATACATCTTATTCTTTATCAACACAACTTAACAATATGTTGTCTGGACCTTGCCAGAGAACTGAAAAAGTTATGGAATATGAAAGTGAAAGTTATACCAATTGTAGTTGGTGCACTTGGAACGGTCCCAAAAGGATTGGAAAAGTGTTGGGAAAGTTTGGAAATCAGAGGAAGAATTGAAACCAATACTCAGAAGAGTTCTGGAAACCTGAGAAAACTTGATGTCACTCAGACTCCAGTGAAAGACCATCAGCTAATGCTGATGTGAAAACTCAAAAGGAGATAATAATGTGAAGGTCGTACCAACTTCAACTGGTGTCCACGGAACGGTCCCCAAATCTCTGGAAAAGAATTTGGGTGAATTGGAAATCAGAGGAAGAATCGGGGCCATCCAAATTACAGCACTGTTAAGATCGACTAGAATACTCAGAAGAAGAAGAAGAAGAAGAAGAAGAAGAAGAAGAAGAAGAAGAAGAAGAAGAAAACGTCACCAACAAAAAGAGGGAATAAATATAATATTTGAAGAAGGATGGTTTGATTTCCTTGTTCAATCGTATATCATTTTTCTGTTCTGTTAGAAGAACACTAGTGGTACTATGGACGTTTATGAGGGGATTCAAACCTTTCCCAAAGGTATTATTATGAAAATAAAAGTAATATTGCGATTGGATTTCGAACTTGCTAATTCAATTTTGATTAATTATTAACAACACATTTCTCCCAAATATAAATTAAATATAACAATACAAAAAAGTTCTGTCAGCGGGGCTGAGAATATTCTATTTACCCAATAGCTGTGTGTATGATGGGATGTCATAACTTTCAAGAGGGTGTTAATCCGAAAATGAATACAATTACTCAACTAGAGTTCAAATTTGTTTACTGAAATATCACAGTTCAGCAAGTTAGTCACTAAGCCACAGACACTCCCGACCAGGTTGATAAACAGAAAATATAGATAAATATTTAATGTATTTTATACCCTACCTATGAACATTAATGGGTATTGTTACATGATTCATAGGCAGTTTATGAATTATGTATGCACTGTAATTAGAATATTTTTGAATCAAGAGGTCGTTAGATTCAAAATCGGAGGGAGTTAAGTGGGAAATTTCCATAACCGTTAAGGTTATGATTGATTTGTGATGACCCCGACTTAACCCCTCCGAAAAGCGCGCCAGCATGGCGTAAGATAATTCAGTTTAGATGCGACTAGTTGTTAAAAAAGACGTCCGCCGGGCGATGTAAAAATAACTTTTTGAAAGATATTGCCTGATAGGAAGGGAGCTGAAAATTCAATGTCATAGAGTGTGTACCAAAAGTATGTAAAATTTATTAAAGGAGTAAAAAAAAAGAAAGACAATTTGAAATGGAAAGAGTTCCGATAACTTTAAATATTATATTAGAATAAAACAATCTCTATATAAATATATAACGCCGGGCATCTATTTATTGAAACAATGAGGATTGTCTAACGTTGCATGCTCACATTTATGTTATGACGTTGGATTATGAGTTGGGTAATGTGACGTAAGCAATGACGCAGTTTTTGTTACAGACAAAAACCGGAAGCGAATCTCCATTATTAATTGATAGTATTAAATATTAAAGTAATAAAATATTATATTAAATTAGAAAGGCAAATGAAACTAAATAAGAATACAAATAAAATGATTTGAATTAGAGTGGGGTATAATCGAAAAATAGAACAACTTTGAAACTAACTCTTCCATTATTTTCCATCGCTCCCTTCTTTCATTGCTAAATTTTCAACTATTTAGTTAAAATAGGAAGTAAAGAATAAAAGTCTTGTTAAGTTATTAAAACAAGAGACAACCAGCCCAACACGAAGAAGCAACACACAGGATCAGCCGAAAAGTGAGCCCTCTGAAAAATATGGTGGCCGAGTTAACAAGTAAGAACCCTCATCTCATAGTCTCTGTCTGTCTGTCTGTCTGTCCCATTAGATATACAAGATGTGGGTATACAACAGTATGTTTAAATACGGGAGTACTAGAATATCAATAATCAAAAATTAGATTAGAACACTAACAATAAAGTAAGATCTCGATTGAATGATTTATTTTAACGACATGTCAACATGTCTAGGGTTATTTTATTTATTAAGTTAAGGAAAATAGTTCATTATGCAGTCATATTTATATTTTTTTTGTTCTTTCTTAAGAGTTTTTTTTTTAAATACCCACTGTCATATCGAATACAAATGATAATTATGAATATACCAAAGCCGTTTTAGTAAATTTAATGATTGATTGATTGATTTAATGGCATATCAAATCAAACAGGGTTACATTCTGCCTAGATGTTAGGCAATCGATTTTATTGTGCGTTAAAAATTCTCATTTACGTGTAGATGTTTCCTCAGTGTTTATTGTAAAATATTATATGATAATATGAATAGTCTTTTTTAACAGATTTATTTGGCCGATAGATGGGATCATAAAAAGTACTACTAGTTCAGGTTACTTTGAATATACGCTACTACATTTGGCGCACTGGAGGTTGTCATCAGTGATGTTATCTGCGTTAGAGTGTATCTGGAAGTAATGATATTGAAGAACTACTCCACACTGTCCAGATTTCTAGAAACGGAGTCTCACTATATGAGGCAGTTTAGTGTCATACCCAGGACACGACATTGATCGGTGGCAGAGTGGGACCATAACCTTTGCTGAGGATGTAGTGAGCGTATTCTAAAACACAATCGATTTTGATCGAAAGTAATAATAATAATAATAATATAACAAAGACATTTTGAAATATTGTATTAGAAAATTTTAAAAAACGAAAAATGAATATGTCACATGACTGCAAATTGGACGAATGGGTGAAATGAAATTTATCGAATTGGTCGTGGGAAGATTATTGAGTTTACTAGCCGAGGGCTAATCAGCATGAGAGGTTTCGGAGTGAATTTTTCATTACCTCACCCCCAACCAATTGTATCGTTTTTTGTTTGTTTTGTTTTCTATTTTCCCCGAGTTACACGACTAATTCGAAAGTTAAAAAAAGGTTTAAATGGGCTTAGCTTAATGGTTAGTGAGCTCGGTTTTCAGACTGTTGTCAGTGAGTTCAGTTATGAATGTCCTGAATTGTTTTCTTTCCGTTGTTTCCTACGGACTTTCAGTCATACATACATACACACCAACTACCATTCCTATACGTACTAGAATCGGCTACCCGGCATTGCCTGGGTAGAAGGGTTATAATAAAATGTTAGTCTCGCAGATCAATTGACTATTTTTGTCTTACATAATTGATTTAAGTTTTAATCACGAACGTACCCAATGACTTTCCCTTCTCTTACTATTCAAATCCTAATATCTAAATATCTTTCCAGATATAAAGTAAAATCTTCATTATTTTTGCATAAAAGCAATCTCTGGTGATATTGAATGTGTATATATATTTACTTTATCATTAATTGATTTATTTTCGTAGTTTCCTCCGGACATACATATATACATACTGTCCTTGATATATGTATACATGGATTTAACGATTCTTTTTATAGTACATTTTACGTCTGTTCAGTTCCTGTCTAAAATATTTTATTATATTATACAACCCAAAGATAACCATTAAACCGCACACCTTCGCTAAGTACTCGAGTATAAGTTGAGCTTTAAAGGCCTAATTTTTAGATAGGAAATTGGTTTCAATGTATAATTGAATAGTCTCCGTCACCATTGAGGCCGGTTTTTTTATCACCAAGAAAATAATCGGATGAATAGAGTAAGAGGAATACATTACAATTATGCGAAACTAAATTAAGTTTAGTAAATGCCAACTACTTAAAATTCAAATTAGCTTGGCATGTGAAATAGCGTGGTGTAATTGTTACCCTCATAAGAAATGGGTTGGGCGAGATGAGTTCAAATCCTGGACGCAGCTGTTTGCGTTTTGCATAGTGCTAATATCATTGGGAAATATACGAATCCAACTATTCTCCCTCCATCTATAGGTACAATAGTAGGGCAGACCGGGTCCTTTAGCCTTGGCAACCGGTATAAGAGAAAGAAAACTCTGAATTAAAACCAAACGGTCTCTCTGCTCGTTTGTCAAAAATAATTCGAGAACGCCTCTCTCTCCTCATCCAATTTATTTATATTATAAGGATACAATAATAGAACAGGGTCCTAGCAGAGATACATATTTTGGGAGGTTGGGGGTTTGGTCAAATGTTGCATAATTAGTGGATAGTCAATTAATTATGTACGTACGGTAGTAAGAATATTTTGAAACAAGGTCCGTTATTCAGAATAACAGGGGTCCAGTGGAAAGCTACCTTAACGGTTACTGACGGGTAATAAACATTTTACTTGATCCCTTAAAACACGCGTTATTAGACGTGAGGGAGAATTAGTTTTACTTTGATTTGTTTTTTGTTTGTTTTTGTTTTGTTTTGCGGCATATCAACCACAGTGGGTCATTTAATGCCGATAAAGTTTTGAAATAAATCAATTCTTAATGGATAATACAATTTTTTTTATAAATACATTTTTCTATTTAACCCATAGATGGGACCCTAACAGCTACTACTACTACACACCGGGTCAGAGTGGACCAGGGAGCAATGGTGATGAAGGGGTTCTCCACATTCCCCAAACCTCCAAAACTGGAACCTCACCATCAGATAGAGTTTAACGTCATGCCCAGGACATGTAGACCCGCAGCCACCACCTTCTAGCACCCATATGATACAAAGGGGTTGGGGCTTGCCCTAAGGGCAATAGGGTTGGGAAAATCATATAGGTGCTAGGGCTTGACGTGACCAGCCAAGTTTTAGTTTGAGTCAGATGCGACCAGAGATTCAGAGCGAGTGGAATAGAAAATCTGTCGCTCTGAGAGTCGCTTCTCCACCTCGGCGGTTGAAGATGGGTTGGGTTGTTTTAAATATAAAAATTAAGAAAATCAACAAGACTTGTTAAGTTATTAACACAAGCGATGAGCAGCCGAAAACGGAAAAGCAACCCCAGATGAATCAGCCCGGGAAAAAAGCCTAACAAGAGAAGATGGTAGTAGAATCAGAGAGTAACAAGTAAGACCCCTCATCCCATCTCTATTCTGTCTATCTGTCTTTCCGATTATATATATACCCGATGTGTTATAAGGGGTATAGAGCAGAAACAAAATTTAGAATTTAGCCTTAAGTTATCAAAGGCTGACAACATAGATGCAAATACAATTCATATTGCTAGTCTTCTAGATAGAAAGATTAGAGTGATGCATTGAAATAATAGACAACCGTCTGTGTTACAAATCAAAGAACTGTTCATCTTTTTTAAATGTTGATAGAGAAAATATAGTTTCATTGGTGAAAATGCAGATCATCCAGGGGAAACTCGAAATGAGTACCCTTATAGATTGGTTTGCGAGGCAAACTCTCTAAACTGTGTAGCTGTATTGGAAAAATGTCCATAAAAAACAAAATACAAACACAAATAATTCACTTGTTTTGAATATAGCATAGACAAGAAACTGAGAGTTACCAAGTGCTGTTAACCTTGTTTCTTCGCCTACTTAGTGATACAGGCTATATCAATTTTATTGGGCACTTTTCATTATAAATATAGCAAACTATATTATTAATAGTATATATATATATATATATATATATATATATATATATATATATATATATTAGAAGGAAGATGAAGAACAGGGTGGAAAGGGGGATAACATGTAAGAAATATGAGAGGAGGAGAAAAAGAAGAATGCATGCAATCAGAAGAAGAAGAAGAAGATGTATAGATAGTATGATGATGATGAACAAGATTTGGCAAAGAAGACAAATTAGAAGAAGAGGAAGAAAACGCATCAGAGGTAAGAAGAAGAAGAAGAAGAAGAAGAAGAAGAAGAAGAAGAAGAAGAAGAAGAAGAAGAAGAAGAAGAAGAAGAAGAATTAATGACAAAAAGAAGAGAATAAAATAAACGTTAACTGAAGAAGAAGAAGAAGAAGAAGAAGAAGAAGAAAGAAGAAGAAGAAGAAGAAGAAGAAGAAAGAAAGAAGAAGAAGAAGGCAGAGTACAAATATGGACTGGTATAAGACGGAATGCTAGAGTGGAAGAAATAACGAAATGAATAAATGAATGGATAATGTGTGCGCATGTACACTCGGGAGATGAGAACCTCCAGTATCAACCCTCCATTGTGTACTTTAAGAAAAATACATTTGTATTGAACAAGATAATAAAATGTTGACACCGTCGAAGAAGGCCAGAGGGTACACGATCGAAACCTTCTGAATATAAAGAAAACCCAACATAGTCTGCCTAATATAAAATGTTTTATATATTGAAGACGTTTTAGAACCTTATAGATACACAGATAGAATTTAAACGAGCCTAAATTTTAGCACATTTCGATCTGAAGCAGCACGCACAGATACTACACTGATCCTATGTTGAATCAAAGGTAGCAAAGCTTTGTCTTAGTCAGGGTATTTATACTGCCCTGATTTTTGGTTGGTTGGTTGGTTAGAAGGTGTTTAACGGCACCTCAACCTTTGTGTGTTATTTTATGCCAAATCTTGTTTTTATTTTTAAATAGAAAGAGAAAGACTATAGTAAAGGAAACATAGATATGTCAATTTTGGATTTTTGGCAAAGATAAGCAGAGATTCCTTGGAATCAGGTGAAAGAACAGGTACTTGTATCATATAACTGTCTTAGATACATAGGAAAGATATGAAACATTTATCGAAGGTCTATATCTATCAATATATATACACATCTCTATATATACATTTTTTTCATATGATTGATCAAAGCCCGAAGATATGAAACATGTGTCGCAAATGTAAGATAAAATTGTTTTTTTTTTCTAAAAACATAATCGATTTTGCGGACCTTCTTTTTTATAAATATTGAATTTTCTCCCGTTGGAAACAGTACAACAATATATATATATATATATATATATATATATATATATATATTGTTCTTGATGAAGACCGCTCTATTAAAAAGATCGAAACAGATTCTGTCAGTAAACTATAACCATCACATATATATACATATATATATATATATATATATATATATATAAAGGCAACTCCCATTGAAAATATGTTGGAAAACACAGTAAAAAATTTTTTTTTAATTTTCTATTCGCAACTTTTATTGAATTAAAACTAATTTACTGAATTATTTCAAAGGGTTAAGATATAAAGTAAGACTTAGCCTTAAACTGTATTTAATAGTATTACAAAAATATTTGAAGAAAAAAATTGATTTAAGAAAAAGAAGACAAAGTTATGAATGTTTAATTTCATGTCTATTGATAAATTGGTAGAAATAATTTTCATTAACTTCATATGTATTAACAAATAGTGGTGGTTCACCGTCTGCAAACCTTGTATCACCTATATGATGAAAAAGAGTTGAATGTTTGCCATAAGTGCAATTTGAAGAATACGGCTGGGACAATCTTATAGTAGCTAGGGCTTGAGATGTCGTGCAAATTGATTGAATGAAGCCTCTCTAACCTCCGGTCTCGCCCAAGTAAGGGCCGAAGTAGTGTGTTGTATATCACTGAATGATTTAGTACTCGGCTCACAGATCGCACAACCCACAATCTTGCCTTAAAGCATCAGGGGTCACCACCCACGGCCAACAGGTAGCAATATTGAAAAAGGTCTTACCCTTCTGCAATGTTGCACCCGATGTATTCTACAGTACCAGCTGACTAGGCGGACTTATTTTAGAGAGAGGACCGTAGAATAAGCCTTTAATCCAACCAAGAGGTCAATTTTGAATTACTTTGTTTTATTCTTATTCAAACACACACACACACACACACACACACACACACACAAAATATATATATATATATATATATATATATATATATATATATATATATATATATATATACACGAGTCAAAAAGTAATGCCATTTTCTTTATTTCATGTGAATATTTTCTTATAAAACTAAGGCCTACATTTAGAACCTAACGAGGCTCAGAGCAAGAATCCAATGAGTAAGACCCAACTTGCCAATCGACAACGTCCCCATTCTGCATGACAATGCTCGACCACACACTAGCATCATCACAAGGGAGAAAAAAACACCTCATTCGGGTGGACTACTTTACCATACTCACCAGATTTAGTACCTTCAGGCTATCCTCTCTTCAGCCCCATGAAAGAGGGTTTGAGAGACAAACATTATTCCAGTGACGAGGAAGTGAAATCTGTAGTGAAGAAGTGGCTAAAAAAGTCAGCAGAATTTTACGGGGCAGGGATGCATGCTCTGATTCGAAGGTGGAACATTGCTATCGAGAGACACGTTGACTATGTGGAGAAGTAGGGATGGGTTCCACAGAAGACCAGCTTCCTTTTGATGTATGATATATATTCCTGTGTTGGTAATTATACCTGTTCTAAACAAAATGGCATTACTTTTTGACTCACCCTCGAATATAGAATTGCACAAATTTGGTGAATTTCTGCTCCGTTTCTATCCATTCAAAATTATATAAACTAGCAAATATATGCACCCTCCGAGTGCAAGTATTTAAGTTTTAATATAATAAAATATCACATTAAATTAGAAAGGCTAAGGAAACTGAATAAGAATGCAGAAAAAAATTGGAACAGAGGGGGTATGATTGAAAAATAGAACAACTTTGAAACTATCTCTTCCATCATTTTCCATTACTCCCGTCTTTCATTGGTAAATTTTCTTAATTTAACTATTTAGTTAAAATAGGAAGTAAAGAATAAAATAACAGTTATTTGTTCTTGTTAATGGATTTCTTTTAAGATTTTCATCGAGATATTTTCTCATATTCAATAAGATAAAACCAAACAATTAGAAATCAATAATACTAAGCATATATTTATTAAAATCAATATGCAAATCAGCCTTTCCATTCATACTGTAAACCGCTATTTTGTTGTATATATAAATCCAATTGCATGTTATTAGTATGTAGATATGGTCAACAGTCTCAATGATATAACACAATTTTATTAATTATTGAGGTTCAAAAAAATAAAATCATGGAGAATGTGACGTAAATAACAAAGGGAATTGTGGCTTGTATAGTAAAATAGTTTCGGTTACAGACAGACAAACCCAAAATCTCCATTATAATAAGATTAATTGATGTATTAAATCAGATCCCTTTGGATTTGTTCTGGAATTAAAAGTCAAAGAATTTAATGTCAAAGGTTGGATTACGGATAAAAAGATTTTCGGTGGGTCAGAATTGACATAAAAGTCACTGGTTGATGAACACGTCTGCACCAAGTTTCTGTTTTTCTCCTTTTTCTTCTCTTTATTGGCGTTTATTTCATTTTGATTAGACGAATAATGAGATATAAAGGGAAAAAAAGGGAAACTTCAAAAGGAAAGAAAAAGAGAGTAATAGTATGAGGTAAACCGAGATTAAATAGCAGATAGGAACGGGAAGAAAAGTGTAGTATATGTATTTACCCATCCACACTACATGAGTAGGTGGAGACATAAGGTTAATGTTTAGCGGAGTTTAACAGATTTTAATTAAGAGTTTTCCTTCTCCTAGATTGGTTGTCATACCAAGTTTAAAGAGCTAAATTTGCCCAACTATTTAGCCATAGCTGTAGGGAAAATTCATAAGTTTCCCAGTGATATTAGCACTATGTGAAATGAAAACTAACTCTGATAATGAGGCTCTCATTCTGCAGTTATGTCACAACATTCTTTAAGTGGATTCAGTGTGAATTCAGAATTATCGTGTTGTATTGGTCAACTAGGTAATCTCGTAGACCCATTATTACTGAATAGCGAATTCGATACTCGCTTGGTACCCCATAAATACCCATGTAAAAAAGACCGTCTGTTAATCCGGCCTGGTATGAGGTCAGGAAAATAATATTTTTTCTCCAAGACTGATTGTCTAACTAAGGCTTTAAAAAGCTGTTCCACTATTTACTCATAGTTGATTGGTTGGTTGTTTTGCTTATGGCATACCAACCCTTTTCGGGTCATCTAATGCCAAATCAAGTCATTTTCATATCAGGTTAATTATAGTACCTGCCGTTTCTTAAATGGTCACCCATCTAAGTATTGAACAGACTCATCTCTGCTTAACTTCAGTGACCTAGCGGGAACCAGTGCTTTCAACGTGGTTGGACCGTAAGCTTACTCATAGCTGAAGGGAGAACAGATGAAGCCTTGCCTTTAATGAAGGCATTAGCAAAAAAGGAGCATTTGGTAATGAAGGTATGCTCAACATTCCCCAGATCTAGAGAACTGGAACCTCATCATCAGATAGAGTTTAACGTCATATCCATGACATGAAAACCCTCAGCCACCGCCTTCTAGCACCCATATGATAAAAAGGGTTGGGGGCTTGCCATAAAGGTAATAGGTTTGGGGCAATCATATAGGTGCTAGGGCTGCACGTGACCAGCCGATTGATCGGGAGGGGACCTCTCCGACTGCGCGTCTAGCCCAAGTAAGGGCCAGAATGGAATGTTGCATGTTATGGCCTGCTAAGATACCTGGGTTCCATCCTTAAGCATCACGGGTCGCCACCTACGGCCAGCAGGTGGCTCCATTGGGTGAGTCTTACCCCTCTGCATAGGTGCATTCGGTGAATTCTAAAGTCTCAGACGACAGGGCGGTCGTAGACAGGTTGACTGTGGAAGAGCTTTTTACTCTTCACGTGGTTACCCTCCCTTTTAAACGGTGGCCTTGTGCCACACCAAGCAGAGTTTGGTAAATGATCAAACTTACTGTCTATAAATTTTCAATCCTGGGCCGCAAATTTATGACAGATGTAAATGTAATACGGATTTGTAAGCAACGAAAATCCTCTTTAAAGAAAATAGGGAAACCTGTCTCATTAAATTGTCATAATGTAGATTCGATGAAATTTATGATCATACTTCCAGACGTTAAATATTCTCCTCTGTTCCTTTTGTGCAAATCATATTAGAAACCATAGTCATATCTCATATATATATATATATATATATATATATATATATATATATATATATATATATATATGTGTGCGTATATATATATTTCAGTATGGTCTTATCTATCAATCTATCTGTCTATTTATATCAGTGTCTTTCGAAGTATATCCCTACCTTCACTCTTATATCGTATACTTTATAAATAAGCCTGATCAACTCGCCTTTCTTATTTTTTCCTTTGGTTTGGTAACCCGTATAGGGTTATTTTATGCCGAGAGTGTTCTTTATGCCTTTATATTTATATCTTTTATGCATTTGTTTATTAGATATTTTGCAGATAGTCCTATCTGATGGGGATATGTTTTAAACACATCTATTTTACAAATTGACGAGGCTCTTATAGGTACTACCACTCCGGGTCACAGTTGACCTGGGAGTAATAGCAATGAAGAGGTACTCATACTCCCTATGGCTCCAGAATTGTAGCATTCTTATTGTGATACTGTTTAGTTTCATACCGAGGACAGCATTTTGGTGGGGATTTTATCCCACTGGATGCAATCAGCATATTTTATCCCCCCGCCAACAGGGCAATATGTCTCTATAGAATGAGCTTTTAGTGAGTTAACACATACTAACATATGCATATATATATTTACCTACCTTTCCGCACGATCAGGATGTGACACAAGGTCAATTTCTTAAGCGAAGTTTAACAGGTTTGAAATCGGAGTTTTCCTTCTCCTAGACTGGTTGCCTAAGCAAGGTTGAAGATCCCAGTCTACACTACTATTTAACCATAGCTGGGGGGGGGGGGAGTACAGTTGGATTCATATATTTCCCAAGGGTATTAGCGCTATGTGAAATGCAAACAGCTGAGATCAGGATTTGAACTCGGGTCGACGAGTACAATTCCTACGACTCTAACTATTATGCCACGCCCACCCCCCATGGCGGTCAGATATACGCCTCTTTACAATTACAACACTGAAGAGCATTTGGTTTTACTACAATAGGTTTATTAATGACCAAGAAGCGTTTATTTGGTTGTCATAGGTAAACACGCCTTTTCCGGACGGAGGTATAATGAGAGGCGGTAGAAATAAACTATGATGTTATCGATAGGGAAAGAATTACGATGTCTGAAGTTAAAACAGCTGCATGTCATCAGTTTCGGTGAAGTCCTCTTCTATGAATGGTTTAAGGTGTGATTCTTTAGAGACTAACCGGAAATATATCATAGGAGAAAATGTAAAATTGTTCCCTGATAAATAAAGTTAACTAAACGGAAATAGATGTATTCTGGTTGGTGGGTTGATAATTATGTTTAACTAGCAAGAGTATGCAACCCCCGGGCGCAAATATTTAAGTGTTAATGTTATGAAATATATTAAATTAGAAGTACTAATGAAACTAAATAAAAATACAGATAAACTGATGTGAAAGAGAGGGGGGTATAATCGAAAAATAGAACAACTTTGAAACTAACTTTTCCATCATTTTCCATCTCTCCCGCCTTTCATTGCTAAATTTTCTTAATTTAACTCTTTAGTTAAATTAGGAAGTAAAGAATAAAATTACGGTTATTGCTTCTTATTAATGGATTTCTGTTAAGATTTACCTGAGATTTTTGCTCAAATTTATTAAAATAAAAACAAAACAATTAAAATTCATTAATACCAAGCACATATTTATTAAAATCAGGTTTTTACGATCCATATGTAAATTAGCCTATCCCTTCACACTGTATTTGGTTTTGTTTTGTTTTACGGCATATCAACCTCAGTGGGTCATTTAATGCCGATAAAGTTTTGAAATAAATCAATTTTTAATGGATAATACAATTTTTTTAATAAATACATTTTTCTATTTAACCCATAGATGGGACCCTAACAGGTACTACCACTCCGGTTCAGAGTGGACCAGGGAGCAATGGTGATGAAGGGGTGCTCCACATTCCCCAAACCTCCAAAACTGGAACCTCACCATCAGAAAGAGTTTAACGTCATTCCCAGGACATGTAGACCCGCAGCCACCGCCTTCTAGCACCCATATGATAAAAAAGGGTTGGGGCTTGCCATAAGGGCAATAGGGTTGGGAAAATCATATAGGTGCTAGGGCTTGACGTGACCAGCCGATTGATCGGAGGGGGCCTCTCCGATCGCCCGTCTAGCCCAAGATAGGGCCAAAGTGGAGTATTGCATGTCATGAACTGCTCATCCACCTGGGCTCTATCCTTAAGCATCACGGGTCGCCACCCACGGTCAACAGGTGGCCACATTAGGGAAGTCTTACCCCTCTGCATAGGTGCAGTCGGTGCATTCTAACGCCCCAGCCGACAGGGCGGCTTCACACTGTAAACCGCTAGTTTGTGGTATATATAGATATAATTTAATGTTATTAGTATGCAGATAAGGCCAACAGTATCAATAACGTAAGCAATTTTATTTATAATTGAGGTTTGAAAAAAATAAAATCATGGACAGAGAGACGTAAATAACTAAGGAAATTGAGACTTGTAGTAGTGATATAGTTTCGGTTACACACAGACAAACACACAATCTCCATTATAATAAGATGGCATGAAGCAGGAAGCGCGTGGTGTAATGGTTAAAGTCATGGGAAATGGACTCGTCGCCCCGAGTTCAAATCCTGATCGTTGCATTTCACTTATCGCTAATACCCCTGGGAAAGGTATGAATCCTACTCTCCATCCAGCTATGGGTAAATAGCAGGGCAGACTGGGTTCTTTGACCATGGCTAGGAGAAGGAAAAGTCTGAATTCAAATCTGTTGAACTCCGCTTAAGAAATTGTCCTTGTGTCGTATCCTACTCGTGCGGAGGAGTTGGTAAATATTAATAATAAGATGGCATATTAAAGGTTGTAATGAAACCCAAGATGAAGTTATTTCTCCCGAGCAACGCTGGTTATCTCCGCTAGAAATTATTCAATGCCATTTATATACACATCTGATTTTCAAGCGAATAGTTTGTAGGTAAATATTATTGTTTGGTTCACTTTTATAACATAGTAGAAATAATGTTCCTTAACTCATGTGTATTAATGAATTGGTAAGATTAATAAACTGCTAGTTGACCCTCAGACATCGCCTTCTTGCACCTATGTGATAAAAAGTGTTGGGGGCTTGCCATAAGAGCAATTTAAAGAATAAATTCGGGGCAATCATATAGGGGCTAGGGCTTGAAATAACCATCCGATTGATCGGGTTAGGCCTCTTTGACCGTTCGTCAAGTCAGGGCCGAAGTGGAATGATGCAGGTTTCGGGACAAATTGGACCGTTCATGCACCAAGATCCTGTCCTCAGGCATTACGGGTTGCCACCCACGGCCTACAACGATTTTTGGGGGCAGAACACATTCAATAGCTGATGAAAAAGGAGAGTAACTTGAACAGACTGAATAAAAGCAAAGACAGGAGGGGTGGTTTACAGTCACTAGGTCTATAATAATAATAATAATAATAATAATAATAATAATAATAATAATAATAATAATAATAATAATAATAATAATAATATCACTGCTTGTGAGTTTTTCACACCAATTTTCATTAGTGGTCTTTCACTGGAGTCTGGGGGACAGCAAGTCTCCTTATATCTCCAGAACTCATCAGAGTAATCTAGCCGATCTTAACAATGTTGTAATCTGGATTGTCTTGTTTCTCCCTCTGATTTCCAGTTCCGCCAGTCTTTTTTTTTTCTAATGTGTCCGTTCCAATCGCACCGCGTACAGTTATTATCACCGTCACTCATATTCTACAAGCTTTTCAGTTCTCGAGCAAGGTCCAAGTATTTGTCTTATCATTATTACTGTAATTCTTTGACGAATTTCAGTTCGTCAGTCAGCTGTTTAAAGATTTGAGCTGTTGACTATCCCCAAAGGAAGTAATCACAGCAAGGTTGTCATGAGATGTATGGAATGAGGTGCCCAGGTAAAAAAATGTCTCAACATATCCACAGATGGCCTTGCCATAACGGCAATTAAAATGGGTGACTGCTACTTCTCAAAGATATGTTTACTACCTGCTCACAGCTATTAGCGCACGTGTGGTGTTAATTTAATTTTCTATATCCTGTAGATATATATATATATATATATGTATACACACAAACACACACACACACATTATAGATATAGATATATATAAGAGAGAGAGAGAGAGAGAGAGAGAGAGAGAGAGAGAGAGAGAGAGAGAGAGAGAGAGAGAGAGGGTAGGAATACGAGCAAAATTATGCGACCTTTGAATAATAAAACATTATATGAAATTAGAAAGACTAACGAAACTAAATAAGAAGGAATATAACAGGATGTGACACAAGATCACTTTCTTAAGCTGGGTTTGACTGATTAGATTGGTTACCTAGCCAAGGTTAAAGAGGCCAGTCTGACCTGCTATTTACCCATAGTTGGAGGGAGAGTAGTTGGATGCATACTTTTCCCAAATGTATTAGCACTATGTGAAATGCAAACAGCCTCGTCAAGGATTCGAACTAGTGTCGACGAATCCATTTCTTATGGCTTTAACCACGCGCCTCCACAAATACGAACGAATATGTAATTATTATTTATTTTAATGTTATTTTAATTTATTTCTACATCTATTAATAATGGAGATTCGCTTCCAGTTTTTGTCTGTACCAAAAACTGAGTCACTGCTTACGTCACTATACCCAAAATCGTCATAACAGAATAAATACACTCAAAATTTAAGCATGCAACATTAGACTTGTTTTTTAAAACAAGTTTTAATAGATACATCACCAGTATCATATATTTATATATAGTTTGTTTTATTTTAATAGATATTCAAAGTTAATAGAACTTAGTTTCGATTTCAAATTGTTTTATTTTTTTTTACTCCTTTAATAAATTTGATGATTTTATGATTTAAGGTTCAAACTCTCCGACATTTAATTTTTAACTTCCACCTCCTCAAGCAATATCTTTCAAAAATGCATTTTTACATCGCCCGGAGGGTGTTTTTTATTTTGCTAGTAAGATTATATATAGGATTGCTTGTATTATGTTTGAGGATAATATGATAGTATTAGAAATCAGTAATAGCAAATAATTATTTAGTAAACTCAGTTTTTATAAATTCTTTATGCAAATTATTCCTACCATATACTATGTAAGTCTTTATTTATTGTAGATATAATGTTGCAGATTGACTGTTCTTCAGTTTGTTTTGCGCGGGAAGTCGAAAGGACAAAGGAAAATTGAACTGAGAAGACAATGTCTAAGGTAGACAGAGGGTCTGGTGTGACAAAGGACTCATCTGGACAAACGCGAATTTGAACAAAGAGAAAGGACTTCCGGTCAAGGAACAAAAGGATGTGTGGGCGGTCGTCAATAATTAAGCGGTTATCAGGGCAGCCCAGAAGGCAGACCCCAGGAGACGGTGAAGAGAGCACAAGGTGTCTGACCGTCGACACGGTCGAGCGCTGCTGCGAGCAGTGAGGCTCTCCCACCACCTTCCACCACACCATAGGTAGTCGTAGTGTCATTATCCATGCCCGCCACTCACCTACCACACACCGAAGGAAATAAAGAAGAGTCATCTTTTGTATACGCGTATCTGTTGTTATAGAAGTTCAGTAGCCGACTACGCTTTTGGGTTAATGACGATATCCGCTACTAACATACACGAATTTAGCGGCGTGAATTCGAAGCCAGTATACAACAATAAAACACATATTTCAGGATTATAAATATATGAATAACATTGGCAGTTTTGTGGTAAATCTAATTCATCTAGACTTTAACAGAAGTATTGTTAATGCTAACTAAGATAAAATAATTACTATTTCATAACTTAAATAGCTAAGGAGATATTGACGTCAGTGATGACGTAGTTCCAGTAAGATAGACAGTTGCATAATGTCCATTGTAATAAGATGTATATATATATATATATATATATATATATATATATATATATATATATATATGAATCATGTTATTGAATTTCAATATTATAATGAAACCCAAGATGAATTTCTCTCTCCAAGTATATATATATATATATATATATATATATATATATATATATATATGGACATATTCATATACGGACACAGAATGTGGTTAAGCCTGAAGAAGATATCAGAAGATCTGAAACATGTGTCGCTAATGTAAGATAATATTAACAAATTTTCAAACAGTATAATCTATTTTGTGAGCCTTCTTTTTTATAATATATTTAATTTTCTCCTGTTGGACACATAACAACACTTTATATATATATATATATATATATATATATATATATATATATATATATATTTCATAACTTAAATAGCTAAGGAGATATTGACGTCAGTGATGACGTAGTTCCAGATAGACAGTTGCATAATCTCCATTGTTATAAGATGTATATATATATATGTATATATATATATATATATATATGAAGTAGGTAGAAGGATGGTGAACAAGAAATGAAAACTCAAAACAAACCAGAGAGTTGATACGTTTCATCCGAATTCATACGGACATCATCGGTCAAATGATTTTTATTGAAAACAAAATTTCGTGCGAGTATAAGTGACGAAATTTTGCTTTCAATAAAAATCATTTGACCGATGGTGTCCGTATGAATTCGGACGAAACGTATCAACTCTCTGGTTTGTTTTGAGTTTTCATTTCTTGTTCACCATCCTTCTACCTACCTCATACATATATATATATATATATATATATATATATATATATATATATATATATATACATCTTATTACAATGGAGATTATGCAACTGTCTATCTTACTGGAACTACGTCATCACTGACGTCAATATCTCCTTAGCTATTTAAGTTATGATATATATATATATATATATATATATATATATATATATATATATATATATATATAAAGTGTTGTTATGTGTCCAACAGGAGAAAATTAAATATATTATAAAAAAGAAGGCTCACAAAATAGATTATACTGTTTGTAAATTTGTTAATATTATCTTACATTAGCGACACATGTTTCAGATCTTCTGATATCTTCTTCAGGCTTAACCACATTCTGTGTCCGTATATGAACATGTCCATATATATATATATATATATATATATATATATACTTGGGAGAGATACATTCATCTTGGGTTTCATTATAATGTTGAAATTCAATAACATGATTCATCTTCTTGATAATCAATCTGAGGCCAATGTGAAGACTTGAAGTCTGGATTTCTTCGGAGCATAGATGGGAAGATCCATTTTAAAGAAATGGAATAGATATTTTTTTTTTTAGAGAAAATGACATGGAACTTGCTTCATCTCCATTCTATCGATATCATTTTTTGTAAATTACGCAATAGTCGTCTTACGTAATATGTAAACATATATTTTAAAGCTTATAATCTTTTTATTCATACTCAACATGAAAAAATATCTGTCAACATTTAAACAAATATTTCTAAATTTTTTAGATGAGGCTTGATAATTTGTATCATTTGAATTATTCGGACTATTGTACTCATCTTTGTTATTTGTATAACATTGTACCCATATCTGGTTAGCGGAATGAGAACAGGATATCCCCGTGTATTGAATAAAGCGTTGGGATCAAAGTTCCGTGATTGCTCCCGATTACGACAAGACGGTTTCCGAGTCCGAGAAGAAAAACCTGAAGAAGGCCGGAGGGCTCATCGGCCAAAACGGATAACAATAAAGATGAGGACAATAATCCGAAAAATCCAAATAATACAAATTTAAGAAAATATTTCATTCTTTAAAACCAAGTTTCTCATAATTTACAAATTGGGACACTAACAGCTACTAATTCAGGTCCGAGGGTGTAATGGCAATAAAAGGGATACTCCATACCCCAGATTTCATGAACTAGAGAAACTCTTAATTAAAACCTGTTAAATTCCGATAAAGAAATTGGGTTAAATCCTACTTAACGGATATAAATTCTACCAAAATGTGTCACCCCGCCGAACTAAAAAAAAAAATACCAAAAATCTGGGAATTAACCGAATTTAATGAAATTTTCACTGTTGATATATTTTTGAAAGGTTCTAGATCTGAATGTCAAGGATTAGTGACATTTACCCACAGCTGGAGGGAAATACTAGGGTGTGTCAAAAAGTAATGCCATTTTCTTTATTTCATGTCAATATTTTATGTAAAAAAAACTAAGGCCTACATTGAGACCATAACGAAGCTCAGAGCATGAATCCGACGAGTAAGACCCAACTTGCCAATCGACAATTTTGCTACTTTCATTTTCCTCTGTCTACATCGATCAATCGCTTTTTTTGTCTTTATCATGATTTGAACCCAAGACACCGATTCCATTTCCTAATACTAATACCGTTACGCAAAGGGCGCCTCCCATGAATAGAATACTTCGCTTCTTTCAATTTTCGCTTTCTCCAGAGATCCATGGTTTATTTGCTTAATGGGAAGACATTTTAGATCAACTTTGCTTATTAAATATACGAGCGTTACTAAAAAAATAATGCCATTTTCTTTATTTCATGAGAAGTAACTTATAAAACTAAGGCCTACATTTAGACCCTAACGAGGCTCAGAGTAAGAATCCGACGAGAAAGACCCAACCTGCCAATCGACAATGCCTTCCCTCTGTATGACAATGCTCGACCACACACAAGCATCAGGTCAAGGGAGAAAATCGCCACATTTGGGTGGAAAACTTTACCACGTCCTCCATACTCACCAGGTTTAGCGCCTTCAGACTATCCTCTCTGAGGGTTTGAGAGGCAAAAATTATTCCAGTGATGAGGAAATGAAATCTGTATTGAAGAAGTGACTCAAAGAAGAGTCAACAGAATTTTACGAAGCAGGGATCTGTGTTGGTAATTATACTTGTCCTAAACAAAATGGCATTACTCTTGGACTCACCCTCCGAGTTGGATTCATGATTTTCCAAACAAAAAAAATAAGACAAAGTGAAATATTTCTATAATGATATTCACTTTAATTGTGCTAAAATATGTTCGACCCAAGGTCATAGAAAAGAGACAATTGTTTTTAGAAAGTTTCTAAAATATTTCAAAATATTTGATAAACCACAAAAAAGGTGATGGAAAATGTACAGGTGAAGTAGTATATATATATATATATATATATATATACATATATATATATATATATATATATATATATCTGACTCTACGTGCTGAGTTCCCGGTTTCGATTTCTGTAGGAGGGAATTCGTAAGTATACATCGCTGATGAGACTTAATAAAGTTGAAACAGCTGTACGATGTTCTACGTAGTGGGCGATATGTGCCGAGTTCGCTTGTCATGATTATTTTCATTAATTATTGAATTTTATACGATATACGCATTGTAATTGCCCTCAAGCAAAAAATATAAATAATAATATACTTTACTCAACAATGCTTCTAAAGCAAATTATCTTAATCTCATTCCTCATGTCGGAGCATAGCCCTAGAATTTGCGATCTTCTCAAGGTCCTCTCTACTTTGTATAGTTGTAGTAATAGGGATGTATTTACCCTTGACAAGCTAATTTGACATGTATCGCTTGATGCATATAGGTGGCCCATTGGTAGAGTCTCTGACTCTGCGTGCTGAGTTCCCGGTTTTGATTTCTGTCGGAGGGAAATCGTATGTATACATCGCTGATGAGACTTAATAAAGTTGAAACAGCTATACGATGTTCTACGTAGGTGGCGATATTTGCCAAGTTCGCTTGTCATGATTATTTTCATTAATCATTGAATTTTATACGATATACGCATTGTAACTGTCTTCAAGCAAAAAATATAAATGATAATAGTATTTTTTCGGCATACAACGTGTGATAGCACGTGCAATACCCTGCCCTCATCAGCTGCCAACTAGGAGTGATAACACAGGTTCAGTAGCTAAGGCAGGAATACCACTTCCTAGCGCTACCAAGCAGCTTTCGCCACCGGACAGGGTATTAAAAAATTATATATATATATATATATATAGCCACACTGATGAAAGGTGAAACCTCGAAACACGTGTCTGTGGATTACTTATTTATTATATATATACTCCCACTAAAAATGGTTGAGTTCTCGGAATAGGGATTTAATTGAAGATTCACCGTTCTGGCGTCTAGCTAACCCTCGCGTTGTTTACAATGTTTGAGGACTCTAGTGAATTCATTTCCGCTTAGAAATGTAGTGATTAAATATTCTCCTATATTTGACAGCTGCCTCTGGCCGTGCGGGTTAAAGGTTTGGCGAACGAAATTTCATTCGGGTCTCGAACCCGGCTAGGGGTAGCTGTTACGGTATAGCCACACTAATGAAAGGTGAAACCTCGAAACGTGTCGGTGGATTACTTATATATATATATATTGTTGTAGTTTGTCAAACAAAATCATGTAAAGATAACTTCAGAAGAGATGTATAACATTTTTTCAACATGGAAAAAGTATTGAATGATTTTATATATATATATATATATATATATATATATATATATATATATATATATATATATATATATATATATATATATATATATATATATATATATATAATCATTCAATACTTTTTCCATGTTGAAAAAATGTTATACATCTCTTCTGAAGTTATCTTTACATGATTTTGTTTGACAAACTACAACAAACAATTTCCAGTTAGCATGGTAGATTGTAGTGAAATCTCGTTTGTATAATGGACTACGTCTCTTCATAAGATCTAGCATTGGCAATGACCAATAGGGACTAGATATGAAAGAGTCCTGGGAATCCCTGTTGTCAGCACGATATAATTTGATATTAGCAGAACCTGATCATAATTTACTTAAAAGCCTTATCCCTCACACAAGAAGAAACCTGACGACTGAAAATAAACCTAAAAAAAAAAAAAACATACAAGGGTCATTCAATAAAAAAGGGGATTTTTTTTCTAAAAATACATATCAACCATTTTCGGGTAATTTAATTCCGAATCAAATAATTTTACCAAACAAAGGACCGAGGCTGCTTACAGATATTGCTTAAGTGATCCCTCAGTTAAGTATTAAACTGGTTCATTGCTACCTAACTTTATTATTTATTTTATTATTTATTAATAGATTCCTTATGTGTACTAGCAAATGTATACACCCTCCGGGGGCAAGTATTTAAGTGTTTGTGTAATAAAATATTACATTAAACTAGAAAGGCTAATGAAACTAAATAAGAATGCAGATAAAAAGATTTTAAACAGAGGGGGGTATAATCGAAAAAACAGAACAACTGAAACTTACTCCGCCATCACTCCCGTTTTTTATTGCTAAATTTTCCTAATTTAACTATTTAGTTAAATTAGTAAATAAACAATAAAATTACAGTTATTTCTTCTTGTTAATGGATTTCCTTTAAGATTTATCCACGAAATTTTGCTCTTATTTATTAAGATAAAAGCAGACAATTAGAAACCAATAACCATATTCATCATCATGTCGCGCTGTTAGCACGGATATCCATGACAATCTCTCCCCATCCATCCCTATCACTCATCATTCTCGGAGGGTCCTCTATGCAGCATCTTGTATCGGTACAGAGCTGGTCAATGTACGTCTTTGTTGGTCGCCCCACGCTGGCGTGCCCATGTGCTGGCTTCCATAGGAAGATACTTAGCACATATTTATTAAAATCAAATTTTTAATATCGATATGCAAATTAGCCTTTCCTTTCACACTGTAAACCGCTATTTTGTTGTATATATAAATACAATTGCATGTTATTAGTAGATATGGTCAACAGTTTTAATAATCTAATTAATTTTGTTGATAATTGGGGAGTTAAATAAAAATGAAATCATGGAGAATGTAACGTAAATAACAAAGGGAATTGCGATTTGAGTAGTAATATAATTTTGGTTACAGACAGAAAAACACACTATCTCCATTATAATAAGATTTGGTACTATCCCCCTTTTCTTTCTACCACCCTCTCGGTCTCGTTTGTCACTACTCTCTCAATTCTGTAACTTCGGTGCTTATTCTTTCTTACCCTCCTCTTGTTTTTATGATCTTTTCCAACGCCTCTGAAAAATCTGCATTTTTGACGACACTTCATCCACCCCCTATCTATATATCTTTTTTGTTTTCTTTTTCTCAACCTAATTATATATCTTATGCTTTGGGTTTTCTTAAATTAACCGAATCTTAATCTTATCTTCCAATTATTTCGAATAAAAAAGTTTTTATATGAAGTCTATGAAATTTGAAGGCAAATGTTAAATAATTTACTACCCACAGCAAAATATTTAGCAATAACTAACCAAATAACAGATAAGACGCTAAACATTATTCTAGCTTCATGTAATACTTCTTAAACAAACTAGATTAAATTATTTAAGGTAGGGAAACGGTAGTTATCTGATATACTACAAACAGCAAGAAAATTAGCAGTAAATAAACTAGTAACAGTTAAGACGCAAAACATTTTTTTTCAATAGCTGAACATTTTGGCGTCATGAAATATTACCTAAGCCAGCTAGATTAAATTATCTAAGTTATGGAGATATAGGGATGTGTAAATATTAGTAAATATGTATAAAGTTAAATAATCTTTTTTTATTTCCTCATTTTCATCTTTTCACAATGTTCAATTGAAACAGATAAGCGTTATCGCTTCCGTGTGCTAACCTCCCGTCTCTATATTTCCTCTATTCACTTTCTTATTATATTTTTCTGTGTAGCATGTCTTGTTCTTCGTTTTCTTTTTTATAATAAAAACGGAATGGTCCATTATTTGGCTTAGATGACGTCACTAATAAGAAATAAGCAGTCGTCGGATAAGCAACACTAGATATTTAGGATTTACATTTTTGCAATTCATTTTGGATGATTTGGACGGTCTCCTTTTTAACCGGAGGGTGTTGCAAGATGATAACGGTCGTATTTTTGTAGGAACACGAGTATCATTATATAGATTGCTCGATATTTTTGTGTTTTGTGCAGTGCAAAGGTTTAGAGTTGCTTTTAGCATTAAACTTTTACCATTATTTATATATATATATATATATATATATATATATATATATAATGTTTTTTTAAGTTGGGCGTTATTACGAAGCATCTAAAAATATATGAATGAACTCGATGTTATGGAGTATTGGATTCACTTATTTTTTTATTATTTGTTATCATAAACTTTCGGGTTCGTTAGATACCCATTTTCAAATTAATGTTGCTCGTTCAACGGATCTTTTGTCTTTGTTGTTATTGACAGCGGCAGCGTCTGTAAAATATTTATAATAACGGAGTATTCCGATGTCAGTGTTCAGTCCCCTCACGTGAGTTTGTAATTTTAGAATCCATTTAGTTTCTGCTTGTTTTCGAGATTGCGTTGTTGGAAATGCGTGTTCTATTAAAATGCATTTGAGGTGTGTAAGGTTGTGTGGTAGGGTGTTAAAGTGAAGTGCTATTGTACTATGCGGGGATTTGAGTTTTATTGTGGATTTGTGGTTATTTAATCTTAGTCTAAAAGATGTTGATGTTTCTCCCACATATCCGCTATTTTTGCATTGTGTGCAGTATATATATATATGGAGATTTTGTGTCAGTCTGTCCCTTACCAAAACTACCTCACTGCTTACGTCACAATACTCTCAGGAATAACGTAAGTTTATCAATATGTATTTAATTCATAGTCAAAACCATTAATATATAGAATAAATCGTATTTATTAACGATGTCTCTCTGAAATTCTGAGTTAGATTTAGATCAAACAGCCAATTTATCTTATATATTACTAAGAAATAAAGGTTTACATAATATATGCTCTCGGTATTTTGCATACTGGTTTTAATAAAACCGGGATTAATAAATAATTACTTGGTGTTAATGATCTCTAATATTATTGTTTTATTATCGAACGTATTAGAATCAATCCTATGAATGATTTTACATAGAAACCAATTAAAATATAATTAAAATAAGTGTAATCTTTTTATATGTATTCTTATCTAATTTCGTTAGTTTTTCTTGCTAATATATATATATATATATATATATATATATATATATAGAGAGAGAGAGAGAGAGAGAGAGAGAGGGGGGGAGAGAGAGATAGAGCTTTCGGGAGAAATTTGGCAGTTTCATGAGGAAAAAGAAAAAGTGTTTGGTAACAAAACTTTATTGATTGTAAAGAAATTCAACAGGTATGGAAATTAAACTATTGTCAACAAGTTTCACTCAAAATAACCGCCATTAGCGTTTATCACGGTCTCAATCCTGCTTAACCTGGTGCAAGCTAATATTACAGTTTCCCTGGGAAGGGTCTCAAAAACTACTTTAATTCTGTCAATTAACTGGGCTTTTGTAGTACTGGCACGGCGATTGGTGTCTTTCTCAACATCGCCCCATACATAATCCATGGGGATAAGATCTGGAAAGTTCAGAGGCCAAACATTGGGACTGGTGGAGTCGTAAAAATTCGCCGACAATCACTTTTGACATTTTCTCAGAGGTGTGGCAGGGGAACGAATCCTGCTGCCATACATATGGCCTATAATTAGCTTACCTTGTTATACAGGGCTTGACAGGAAGCGCGTGGTGTAATGGTTAAAGTCATGAGAAATGGACTCGTCGCCCCGAGTTCAAATCCTGGACGTGGTAATTGCATTTCACTTAGCGCTAATACCCTTGGGAAAGGTATGAATCCTACTCTCCCTCCCGCTATGGGTAAATAGCAGGGCAGACTGGGTTCTTTAACCATGGCTAGGTAACCAGTCTAGGAGAAGGAAAACTCTGAATTCAAAACCTGTTGAACTCCGCTTAAGAAATTGACCTTGTGTCGTATCCTACTCGTGCGGAGGAGTTGGTAAATATATATATATACAGGGCTTGACTGCAGTGTAACGTAGGCATCTAAGGGTTCTCCAACACTTTTTTCTACAGATTTTCGAGGAATTCTGCTGTACGAATGCAATCAGATCGTTTGTTATGTTGCTTTCTTCTAGCCAACGTCTCGTAGTCTCTATTGCAATTATCCAGTTCATACCTGATTGTTTTTTATAGTGGCCAGGGAGCATTGGGCAGCAACCATAATCTCCTTATTTTGATGGCCGGCGCAGAGCATCATGATACAACTTTTTTTAACTTGAAAAAACGTAAACCTACCAACTTAGTTTTTGTTTACATCTTTTACGCTGGAAAAAATAAATTTTGTTTAAAAACTGTATTTTTATTATTCAGTGTAGTGTATTATCTATTTATTAAATAAAACACTGAATAATAATAAAAAAACACCCTTCCTTTTATTTTAATAAATTTTATTACGATAAAAAGGAAGAGTGTTTTTTTTTTTATTATCATTCAGTGTTTTATTTATCAAAATAAAATATTTTTATCATCTTCTCTCTACAGATTTTAAAATAAAAGGAAGAATTAAAAAAAATATTTTGGCGTTGTTGTTTTTTATTACTTTAATTGATTTATTAATTTTACTTGTATACACCCACTCTCCTCAGGTTATATTTTTCAAAAGTTTATTTTTACACCGCTCGAAGGGCGGTTTTGTTTTACTAGTATATATATAATTACAGTAAATTCTAATTGAAAACACACATATACTGCACAAAGAACAAAAGAAACAAAATATTCAAATACTCGAAGCCCTATACATGAAAAAAAAAACACCTTAAAAAGATCAACTTCAAAACCAGCCAACATATTCTAAAAGGCCTATAATTACCCGCCAATTCTCCTCCTACCATTCCCCAAAACATTCTTATAAACTTTTAAGTCCCTTTTCCTTTTTATTCCTACTGCTATTATTTGTTTAAAAAGAACCATGGAAACATCTCACCACTTCACACCTGATGATGGCACTAAGTAGTGAAGAAAGTACTAGTGTAAGTAACTTTGGTAGATTCATTCATCAAGCCCACTCTTATAAAAAAAGATGGCCAGAAAATTGGAAAGGATAGAAAAGAAACTCGTCGGACAAGAATTGTCCGTCAAGTTCAACAAAACATGAATATATATATATATATATATATATATATATATATATATGTGTGTGTGTGTTGTGTGTATATATATGAGTGTGTGTGAATATATATATATATATATATATATATATATATGTGTGTGTGTGTTTGTGTGTATATATATGAGTTGTGTGTGTGTGTGTGTGTGTGTGTGTGTGTGTGTTCGTAGATGGGTTACCAGGTAAGTTAGTATTAGGATTACTCTAAACTGGTTCTTTCTTTCAACGGCGGAATGTTAAAGAGTTCAGGTTCAATTGAGAGCTCGATGTTCAATTTTATTGAACAGAGCAATATAATTGGTAAATAAAAAGGCTTAAATAAATGAATTGAAACCCGATATCATCACAGGGGTCACTAGAAAAAATATAAAATACCTCATGAATTATATGTGTACCATTTTCAATAAAGTTAGTGGTCTGATGAAACTCATTGGTATATTCAGATACCTGTGGGCACAAATAGATTTATAACCACAAAATGGGCGATTTTTAAGCCTTTTTCTTTAATAATAATAATAATAATAATATATATATATATATATATATATATATATATATATATTGACCACGGCGGAAAACAATACTCCAAACACACTCCAGAACACCTACTCTACGCCCCGCCGATAGTGCAGATTTCAAGGTGAACCTTCACACAACATAAACTAATTCTGATTTTGCCGCTTATATTCAAACTGAACCGAACGAACCGAAAAAAGAAAAAAAAAATGAACCCCTTCATTATGATAAATTCGAGAGCAATTTCTCCCCCTCTAACCTCTGATCTGAAGGCGGTAAATCGATAAAATTAACTCTATTGATTTTACGGGTGGCTTCACTTGGCCAATAACCTTTCAACTTGAATTCGATATTTTGCCAAAGATCGCATCTCAGTTCACATTTAAACGTTTGTATCTACTTGCAGTGATCTCAACAATCAAACAGACTTTGTGCAGATAGAAGCGCGTAATACTTTGCCAATAGATATGTGAATGCAACTTCTTACGTAAAAACCGGCATGTAATTGAGTACATGGACTGCAAAAACCGACTATACAATAGAAAGTAAGAACGAATGAAATGAAATAAGAGACCAGAGTTCAAACCCAGTGAAGTTTTTGAGCTTTTCCCTTTTGAAGTAATGAAATAAATAAACAAAAATTGAACACATCTAAACTGCATGTATATGGAAACAAGTCTGCTAACATTGGTTTCATGCTATCAAAGCTTAATTGTTTTAGCAGAGAAATCGTCGGGCAGTGAAAATTGTTTTGAAAATGATAATTTATCATTTTCAAAAAAAAAAAAAAAAAAATTCGACGATTGCTCCGCTTAAACAAGTAAGTTTTGATAGCATGAAACCAATGGTAGCAGACTTGTTTCCATATAAATGAATATATACAAATATATATCTTTATTATTTATTCATTTATTAACGCTCTATCACAGATATTGAGCACCCTCCTAATAATACTGTACGTTGGCTCTCTACTGCCTCTTCAAGTGTAATAGTGCCGACCATAAACATTGATTTATATATATATATATATATATATAAGTCGTCGGGTTGGCCTAAAGTCGGCATTAGCCAATAAGCAAGGGAGCCTATCCCTTTTCACTAGCGCTAAACCAAGGATATATTTTTGCTCCTGAAGAGGAGTGCCACACCTACTATCAGCTCCTTACTTTACCGCACAGATCGCTGAGTTGGTGTGGGACGGTATCGAACTAGGAATCTTGTAGTTCCTAGCCGAACACTCTACCGACTGAGCTAACCCGGCCCTTTGAGAATTTATGAAAAACTTTTCAAAAAAATCCTGAAATTTTTTT
>CM042154.1:102903569-102926069 GCA_023376005.1 Doryteuthis pealeii
TTGATTCTTTTATATTTTTTTTGATTTTTATTTTTTATATTTTATTTTAATTGATTTTGGGATCATCAGGAGAAAATGTGCACCGTTTCGGGACCTTCCTCTCAACGGTTTTAACTGCACACCGCACCCCCTCACTGATGTGAGGTCCCTTAGAATATATCAGATGTATTGTATAATCAAATATATACGACTGAATAAGGGCGAAAAGATGTTTTTAAACAACGCATGCTATGGAAATGTTGCGTGAATCGCGAGCAGCTGATGACATGATGTTTTACTGCGAATTGTTCCACGGGACATTTCTTTTTTTCCATAACCACATCGAGCTGTTTTCCGTTATTTCTGTGAGGTGTTTTATGAATTTGGTTCTTTTGCACCCTTTGATTCCTACTTGGCCCAGAAATTGGTACAGGGAGTTTGCGACGAATCCTCTTGCTCCAACCTCCACAGCTCTAACAAAGACGCTATACCCTTCTTTTTCCAGCTCTGTTCTAAGATCTTCCTACTTGCTGGTTTTATACACGTGGATTTGTTCTAATCGGCTCTCGTATGATATTGATAATTCTACCATGATGATCTTAGAATTCGCCCTTGAAAATAAAACAATGTCTGGTCGCAATCCCTTCTTAGTTATTATTTTCGGGTAACCGTTGCGCCAGTCGGGGAGGTCCGCAGATACCTCCTAATCGCCACCAGAATTAAGTAGGTTTTTTTCCGGGTATAGCTTGATGATAAGTCGGTTGTCTAAAGCCGGCATATGCCTTTCCACCCTCTGTAACAAATTTCTGGGTCAAATCGGATGTCTCAGCCCTCATTAAGTTCTGGATAGATTTTACCAGCTCGGCCAATACACTGTTGTGCCTCCAAGTGTACCTTCCGTTAGCAAGAGCTGTTTTGCAGGAGCTGGAGACATGTTCCAGTGCCTGTGGTTTATCATTTCAAAGGGGACAGGTTGGATCGCTTTCTTTTTTCCATTTGACAATGTTGCTCTTTGACAAGTGGAAAAAAGAAAGCGATACAACCTTATATTATATATATATATATATATATATATATATATATATATATATATATATATATATTGTGTGTGTGTAGCTAGGGTTGCGTAGATATGGACTCAACAACGCTTAGTTACGGACAGTTTCTGACTAATGCAATTTTCAAACGATGTGAAAATTATGGAATGATCTTGTAATTTGCATCGCTAGAAAACATACCAACTGAAGCCTACATATGCAAATCGGTCAAGTGTTATTGCATACCTCAACAAGCGGTTTAATTTAAATAATTTAACATAGCTGAACAGCCTCTTAGTTTGCTAATTCCATCAACTTTTGCCTGGGGTATTAGAGAGAAATAGAAAATGAAACTTGCTGCAGATGAAGACGTAGAATTTCAACAGGAAATTATATTTATTGAATCATCCGAGTTTTAAAATATCTCTACGAAATTATTAGCTTATATAAATAATGCATGTCAGTCTATAGAGTGCATACAGTGGTGAGGCTCGGGTTCTGGTCATCTAGGGAGTGAGGAGTACACCTTCATTATCATTACTCGCAGGACTGATCCGGGGTAGTAACAACTGTTAAGCTCCCGTCTATGGGTCGTTTGAATCTATCAATAATGGAGATTATGTCTATTTGTCTGTAACTGAAACTACGTCACCTACGCCAGATTACTCAAAATTATCATTACATAGAATAAATACACTAAATATTTGTACATGCAACCTTAGAGGATCTTCATTGTTGTTGTTTTTTTAAGTTATACAATATAAATACGTGTCTGGTATTATATAAATATATATTTGTTTTATTTTAATATATATTTAAAGTTATCAGAACTACGTCGACGTTTTGAATGGTTTTATTTATTTTATTCATTTTTTTACTCCTTTAATGAATTTAATGATTCTATTACATATATTTCAAACTGATATTTAATTTTTAACACCTAACCCCTCAGACAATAAATTTCAAAGATAAATTTTTACACCGCCCGAGGGTGCTTTTGTTTTGTTAGTCTGTTTAAAAAATATTCATATTAACAGTCTACAATACCATTGAGGCATATTTTGTGTTTTACACAATAAATTTTTACAGCTAGTTTTAACCATTATATCTTTGAAGAAAGCTTGTTAAAATCTTTCTCCGACACATGAAATTTATTTTTCCCTCCCTCCATTTGTCAAAGCTATATTTATCTCACAATGAGAACATTGTGTTAAAAAACGGCCTGAATGTTGTCGTGGACCCAAACCAGGAATAATTGTTACCATATAACAAAGCGCAATGGGTGAGGGATAACATTATTCGTGTATTATTAAATAATCGTGTACAAAAACTCTTGAGAAACAACTCCCCCAAAATGTAAATATGAACATAAAATTGTCTCTAGGAAGAACATAACCCTGGGTAAATTGATATGCCGTTAAAATGAATAAATGAACCAATCAAAAAATTTACTGACAACGGCTTTCGTACATTGATAGATATTTTGTTTTATATATGTAATTCTTAATGGACATTTTAAAAAACATGCAAGAAGTAGCAGTGATTTTTCCAATTCTGGCATGATCAGGTATAGTATATATAGAATGTTTTGCCCACATCCCGCTACGTAAGTCATCTGGCATATTAAGGAGAGGCATTTTATTTCGACAGTTGGCTATGGCACGAAGTTCAAAAGGTTGATTCATATAAGTACAGGCATAGAAAATTAGCAAATGTCATCAAAAGAGAAATTAAAGGATATATATATATATATATATAATATAATAATAATAATAATAATAATAATAATAATAATAATAAAATAAATATATAGATATACAAACCCATCCGTATTACATGCTGCTATTTAGACACGAAAAAATTACATATGATTACCCTCTTACGATTATGCGTCTACGCACGGTTGAGTATAACGGACACACATAACAAAAATGTTTAACTATATATATATATATATATATATATATATATATATATATATATATCCATCCACCTAACCTTCTACCCCAGTCCATTCCCTCATCAATCAATCTATCCATCCACCTATCTACCTATCTATCTATCATTCTACCCATCTAAGTCTATTTTCATCCATCTTACCTACCCTGTCTACTCATCCCCCCGCCTTGTCCTTTCCTTCTTTCTTTCTATCAACCCCTTTGTCCTTGCATATATATATTTACACGAGCAGGATGCGACACAAGGTCAATTTCTTAAGCGGGGTTTAACAAGTTTGAATTCAGAGTTTTCCTTCTCCTAGACTGGTTACCTAGCCATGGTTAAAGATTCCAGTCTGCCCTATAATTGGATTCATGGGTATTAGCGCCATGTGAAATATTGTTGTCCATATGTCCTTGCATATATGTATTCATATGTATATACGTGCTCTTGTGTATGTTTGCGCATGTATGTGCGTGGGTGTGTGCGTGTATGTGTGAGAGCGTGTATATATATGCTTGCATGTGTATATGCGGCTGTGTGTGTGTACGTGCATGCGTAAACGTGTATGTATGTGCGTATGTGTGCATATGTGTGCGTGTATGTATGCGCGTGCATGTACACGCATATGTGTGTGCCTGCATATGTGTGTGCGTATTGTGTGCATATATGCGCGTGTATGTGTGTGTGCATGTGTGCGTATATGTGTATATGTGTATACGTGGGCGCATAGTAGTATGCGTATACGCATCAATGTGTGAATGTAAGGCTTACGTAGCACATATAGTAGCATGTGTGTGCATATTGGTATGTATGAGTATTGTTTTGTATGCGTGTATGAGTACCGTTTGTACAAGTGGTTACGCACGCATAGACATATGTACTTACGCATGCACGTCTTCCTATGTTGTGTGTATGTGTGCCCGTGCAAGCATATTTGGTTGACACCACGACCTCGTGCGTATTTGCATGTATACTCGCAACATTTAGCCAGCCCGTCGTTCTATAACCCCCACCCACCCATAATATACAACATTTGTAATCTTAAATTTAATATTATTCAACCCCCTCCTCAACTAACTCGACCCGACAATATACATCCCCTCCTCCCCCGCATCACAAAACTCGCCGCCCACATCCAGACATGCAAAAAAAAACATACACACCCACACACAAACACACACAAACACAAACACAAACGCTCGCACGTAAGCATTGATCAAATGTCACACATTCAAGGAACAATGTATTATGTGTGTTACCAGTTACCCCGCGTACGCAACCTTTATGCTGTACATAAACACTCTCATACATTCAAATTACCACCATATACATACGCACATCATTTTATCCAATCACACACATCCCATGTCTATTAAATTTTCTGAATTTTTGAAATTTTTTCGATTTTCCTTGCATTTGAAACATCTTCACCTGATGATTGCATCGCATGAAACCGATATGGTCGTGAATGTTCCTTTGTCACCAAATAAATAGATATGTAAAACCTTTATATATTTATTTTATCATATCATATAACAGCTCTATCTTATATTGAGCATTCTACCAATAATACTGCCTTTGGTACGCCATTCCAGCAAAAGCTGAAACAGTGACCATCTCACACTATATATATTTATATATATATATAGTATGTGTGGGTTTTTTTTGTCACCCACCTCTCGTCTCTCTCTGTCTACCTGTGTCTGTCAGTGTGCTCATATATATATATATATATATGTATGTGTGTGTGTGTGTGTGTGTGTGTGTGTGTGTGGTGTGTGCTTGTGTGTGTCTACGTGCTTGTGTCTATATGCTTGCTTCTGGTGTAAATTTTAAGTAAAGGCAATTTGTATTTTCTGCTTGGAAGCCTTTAGACGCCGGACGTGCCTACAAATATCCTAACGACGTTAAACTCTTGTCTCTCTTACACACATACAGACAAACTATCTCTCTCTCATATATATATATATATATATATATATATATATAATATATATATTTATATTTATATATATATATATATATATATATATATATATATATATATAATTCTTTGTTGTGAAGTAAATACGTGATATTTTATTCGGGAAAAAAAAAAAGAACAAATGACGTGAAATTAGGAATTCTTTAATTTCTCGTGTCCATAAATGGAAAAATAAAAGATGAAAAATTTCATGAAAAATTAGAAGTAGGCAAATGATGAAGATGCAAATTAAAGAATTTAATTTGGCTAGATATTAATGAAAATGTTAAGAATATCGTTATTTCTAACCTGTCCCCAAAATATCTGGGTTTGATGAACGTTGTTAGAAAAAATCGTAAAGACTCTAACAAAATTCTTTATCCTATCTCATTAAAACAAATAAAACAAATGGTACAGTTGAATTATTGGTTAGTTTGTTTTACAGAGTGTCAACTATTATTGGGTTATTTCATGCCAAAGTATCTATCTATATTCAGTATACTAGCAAAATAAAAAACACCCTCAGGCCATGTAAAAATAGATTTTTGAAACATATTGACTGAGGGTGGGAGTTACAAATTCGATGTCAGCCAGTTTGTACCCTAAGTAAGTAAAATCATCAAATTCATTAAAGGATTAAAAAATAAAACAATTTGAAATGTAAACTTTAAATATGTATTAAAATAAAACAAACTATATATAGATATATAATACCAGTATTTATTAAAACTTGTTTTAAAAAACAATGAGGACTGTCTAATGTTGCATGTTCAAATTTTGAGTGTATTTATTCTATGTTATGACGATTTCGGGTATAGTGACGTAAGCAGTGACGTAGATTTTGTTACAGACAAAAACCGGAAGCGAATCTCCATTATTAATAGATCGTATTTATCTTCTGTTTATTCATATGTATCAATATTCGGTCAGTGCATATCTATCTTTCTCTCACTATATATACAGGGTGTTGACAGTTTCATAAGGAAAAAAAAGATCTTGGCAACTACAAAATTTATTGGATTGTAAAGAAATTCAACAGGCGTGTTTCACTCAAAATAACTACCATTAGCGTCGATCACAGTCTCAATTCTGCTCCGGGCCTGACGCATGCTGATGTTTTCCTGTGAAGGGTCTAAAAACTGCCTTAATTTTTTTTTTGATTAACTGGGTTTTTGTAATACTGGCACGGCGATTGGTGTCTTTTTCAACAGCCCCACATACATAGTAATCCATAGGGTTAAGATCTGGGGGGTTCGGAGGTCAAACATTGAAACTGGTGTCGTCGTAAAAATTCGCCGACAACTATTTTTTAACTTTTCTCAGAGGTGTGGCAGAGGGCCGAATCCTGCTGCCATACATATGGCCTACCATTGGCTAACCTTGTTATCCAGGACTTGACTACAGTATTTAGCAACTCCACGTAGGTCGTCTAACACTTTTTTCTGTAGATTTTTCTGTATTCTGCCATACGAACGCAATTAGATCGTCTATTCTTTGAGTCACTTCTTAACTCCAGATTTCACTTTCTCGTCACTGGAATAATGTTTGTCTCTCTTTGGTCCCATAAAAGAGGGTTTGAGGGACAAACATTATTCCAGTGACGAGGAAATGAAATCTGTAGTGAAGAAGTGGCTCAAAGAACAGTCAACAGAATTTTACGGGACAGGATACATGCTCTCATTCGAAGGTGGAACATAGCTATTGAGAGAAACGGTGACTTTGGAGAAGTAAGGATGTGATCCACAGAAGACCTGCCTCATTTTAATGTATGATACATGTTCCTGTGTTGGTAATTATATCTGTTCTAAACAAAATGGCATTACTTTCGGACTCATCCTCGTATTAATATTTGCAAAAACTTTTAACTGACCCTAGTATTTTGGGCATCCCGTCGTGTAAAAGTCTAGCACAGCTTCTTTTCCGAAAGAAAAAGGAAATCCGAAAATTTAATTTTGGATGGAAGTTGACCGTCAGCGCAAGATGTCTGAGTTTGGCTGGTGAAGTTTTAAAAAACCGAAAACAACGGTAAGAGAAAATACGATATTCTCCATAAAGCCTTTCAGTGTTTGGGTGCATACAGCAGAGTGATCAGTGGCGTAAAGTTGGCGGGGAGCGATTGCCTCGGGCACAACATTTTGAAGGGGAGCCAAATGAAAAAAAATCTAAATCACAAAGACTTCAAATACAATTCTTATTATAATGGAGATTGTGTCTACGTCTATAACTGAATCTACGTCACCACCAACGTCACAAGTCCCTTAGTTTTTTAAGTTATATTCTTAATTGTCATTAAATAATCATTATTTAATCTTGATTAGCATGTTATTAATTGACAATGTCTCTATTAAGGTCTAGCTGAGATAGATTCGCTCCAGAAGTCCATGTTATTAATCTGTTTAAAATGATGTGATGTGTGTTATATATCATTCAAATGTCTATGTCTATGTCTACATAGTATATGGAGTCAATAATTTGCATACCGGTTTTAATGAAACTGTGTTTAATAAATAATTACTTGATGTTGTTGATTTCTAATATTTTATTAATTTTCAAACTTATTAAAAGTAATATTAAGTATAATATTTAATGTTGAAATCAATCAGAATAAATTAAAAATAAAACTTAACAACTTGTGCCCGGGAGCGCTTTTTTGCGAGCATATATAAAATGCCTGTGAGATATTTTTATGAATAAAATGACTGGATGAAATAAAATGATGTGAAAACCTACATTAGTATATAATAAAAATATAAAATAACACTGTAGAATTTGGTAAAAGATAATATCGAAAAATATCCGTTTTATTTTATAATGCTTTACGTGAAATAAAATTCAGGTAGCTTTGGTTTGAAAGAAAATCATAAACGCATAGGAAAGGCATGTACTTCTATAGACAGACTATCAATCATATGGAACTCTGATGTCTTTGACAGATTAAACTGGTAATTATTCCAAGTCGTAGTTGTATCAGTGCTACTGTACCGCTGCACCACTTGGATCCTAACAAAACGCCTAGAGATTAAGATTGATGGCAATTGCTCAGGAATACTGCCTACTGTCTTAAACAATCACCTTCACGGACATTTACCCAAACCATTCGAGTAACACAGACAAAACATGTTGAACACTACTCGATATGAAAGGGCAAACTCATATTATCACATGTATATCGTTTGCTCAAAAATTAGATTTCTCTGTGATCGTAAAATATATAAATATATAAACAAACCTATGTATTTAATGGTTTAAAACCAGCCCCGCTACAGCAGCTGCCAGTGGCCGAGGGGTTAAGAAATCAGGCTGGCAAACAGTCAGTCGGAATTCGATCCTAGCCAGGGATAGTTGTTGTATCTAGCCACACTGAAGAGGCGTGAAACGCTGAAACACGTGTCTGTGTATGGCTTTATATATATATATATATATATATATATATATATATATATTATATATATTATATATATATATATACTTTCCACTACAAAATGGAGAGATCGCTGATAAGAAAGCAATAAGGAGTGACAGCATACCAGCAAATATCTTGAAGGCATGGGGCAGCACTACTTCAACCACTACACTAACGACTCAGTTACTGGGAGCATGGACACACCCATCAGGACAAGCGGATCGCTACCATCATCTCCTTATACAGGAACACAGGAACAAAGGAGATCGGAGCGACTCAGCATAGTTTGAGATTCTTGCGCGTGTTACACTGGCGCGTCTGCAGGCTTTGCACCTTGCACCTCTCCAGGAACACAGTGTGGCTTCCGAGAAACCGTGGACATGATCTCAGTATGCCAACTGCAGGAGGGTATACCGGGAGAGTGGATGCTACTCTGCACCGCATTGATGGATGGATGGACCTAACGAAGGCATCGGACCTGGCCACTCGAAGTGTTCGTAGTCACTGCACCAGAGATTGCCATTCAGAAATTGTGCTGCTCAACCACTAGTGCAGTTGCAGATATTTAAAAAAAAATACCAAAAAGTGGACTCTACGCCATCGTCTTTAGTAGACGGAAGGATGCCAACCACCATATATATATATATATATATATATATATATATATATATATATATATATATATATATATATATATATATATATGAAAAATAGATGGAAATTAATCCGACAGTATGAAATTTAACATTTTGAAAAAACAAATGATGTTATGTAATTGCTGACAGAAATCTGTTTCGACCAAATCGATAACCTGGTCTTCATCACGAGCAACATAGAAGGGGAAGAAAAATATCCGTTCAACAATTACATAACATCATTTGTTTTTTCAAAATGTTAAATTTCATATATATATATATATATTTATTTAAGAATGGAAATGAGTAACCTACTCGAGTTTCATCGATAGATTCTTCAGGGTTACTTTTAAATTAATCGAGTTTACGATTAATCTTTGGTGTTATAAACATGCCCGTTGGAATGGGACTTAAATTTAGTAGAGGAAAACGCTTGTTTACGTTTTCCTCTACTAAATTTAAGTCCCATTCCAACGGGCATGTTTATAACACCAAAGATTAATCGTAAACTCGATTAATTTAAAAGTAACCCTGAAGAATCTATCGATGAAACTCGAGTAGGTTACTCATTTCCATTCTTAAATAAATTTAAGCTCTACATTGTATTGAGCACTTTGTATTTGTTTTTTCTCAACCTTAACCTCTGGATATTGTGCGCTTCCAACGATCGTTCTTATACCCACCGGTAAGTAATACTTATACATATACAAATATATATATATATATATATATATATATATATATATATATATATACAGTAGTTAAAGATATGAGAGTGTAGTAGTTCTGATAAATACCAGACTAAAAAAATAACAAAACTAAATTTTTTTCCGCGTGTTTTAAGACAGGCAGCATGTCACTGGAAGTTTCATTACATCCTTCCGGGCCGTCCTTCCACCACTGAAACGGGCAGAAATGTCAAGATATTTCGAGAAACAATCTTGGTCGAACGATGTCCTCTCCATTGATTGATTAGTAGAAATCACTGGCATTGTTTACTCAAGCACAATCCAAGAAGCTGATCTTTAAAATTAACTCTATTAGACTAAAGATAAATATCTGTCAGGTTTATATATATATATATATATATATATACAAGCCGGAGATCACGGGTGGTAGGCACAAAAAATGCGTCTATCCCGTCGGCATTCCCCCTCAAGGGGGCACCTCCGGCGCTGGGCAATAAACCCAGCCCTGCCCCTTTAAATCAAGGGGCACGTATTGCCTGGAGAGATAGCCCCCTGGGATCGACGCTATTAATTTAACACACCAGTCCATGGCCGAAGCACACCGGACCCCCGCCCCGAAGGACGTGTTGATTGTCTGAAAGTGAAGGCGGCATACAGCTAACTATATTAACCTGGACACGTTCAATTATAGGGTGGATAGGTTATACTACAGTGAGTCTTTTTGTACTTACTTTTGAAGAACGATGAAGAGTTCCACTAATCTTTGGATTTTTGTTTAATTAATTAATTATCTCACTTAATTAGCAAAAATCAATAATTACATTTTGTGTATTTCTTAGTTAGACGGATATTAAAGTATATGCAAGATTTAAAAACTGAATGACTTATATCAACAGAGTTTCATGTCGACGCGTACATACCGAGGGATTCCTATATATATATAATATATATATATATATATATATATATATATATATATATATATATGAATAAGATATAATGAAAAAACAAACGATGTTTACAACTGAAATAGGCTCATCAGAAGAGAAAGTGTGAAAACCGTTTCGGGGCCCAATTCTCTTGACGGTTTAAAAAGCAACACTCGGCCCATCCTCAAGAGAAATTGGTCAAGAGAATTGGGCCCCGAAACGGTTTTCACACTTTCTCTTCTGATGAGCCTATTTCAGTTGTAAACATCGTTTGTTTTTTCATTATATCTTATTCATACTGTCGGATTAATTTCCATTTTATTTTCACACATATATATATAATATATATATATATATATATATATATATATCGCAGTTACCATTAAATCCACCAAGCAAATAAGTATAAAATATTATTTACTTCTGGATTTTTTCCGAACATGTGTAAAAAGGGCCCAATATAAAGAGCTAAATAGACTTAAATAGACTTAAAATCGAATGGTTTAAAAACTACCGACATAAGTTTCTTGCAGTAGCGAGAATCTTCAGAAAATAACCTGCAGATTCATGCTACTGCGAGAAACTTAAGTCGGTAGTTTTTAAACCATTCGATTTTTAACGTCTCTCTCTCTCGCTCTCATATATATATATATATATATATAATATATATATATATATATATATATATATATATATATAGTTATTGGTAATTTGCTTGAAGCATTGTTAATTATGTATAATATATTAATAATTTGAAAGCAATTACAATGCACATAAAAAGATGTTATTTTTGTCTTATCGATTTCAAAGTAGAACTTTATCTTCAGAGACGAATTCCAGAAATAGACGCGTTTTTTTTATCTTTATTTTTTTTAATGTTATAAACACGCGTTTCGTGGTGTTCTTTTTTTTAAACGGCACGCGGAAAGCCGTGATAGTAATTTAGCCGTTCATTCAATTTCAATTTTATTATTTTCATCTATTTATATATTTATGTATTATTCATTTGATATATGTATAATGAAATGTACATATTATGTACTATATACTATGAGGAACGTGTATTTTAATTAATTATGTATTCAGTGTTTAGCTCGAATCTATTGTTTAAACTAGGACCTAATTTGTCTATTAATAAACTTTCCCTAATTCTGAGATTACCAATGTTGCGTATTACTGTCTCTATCTTAACGGAAAAACTATTGTCTTTATTTTTGGATATGATTAAATGATCTTTAAAATTAATAAAATTATATATATATATAAACAAATTTTAGAGGATTTAAAAAAAATTTAATTTCCCTAACATTTTTTAAGGTTATCATATTGAAAAGTGTTGATAAACTGCCCGAAAGTTGTTTTTCTATTGGGAATTTTCAACTATTCTCTCAAGATATCTTCCAGTCGGCAGTGACAGTAGAATACACCGACTGCACATATACTGATAGGTAAAATCCCTCCAACAATGACACCTGTTGGCCGTGGGTGGCCATTGATTAAGCTAGACGGGTTGTCTGGAAAAATCATTCCGACCAATCGGCTGGTCTCGTCAACCCGTTTTATTATATATGTGTTAGAAGGCGGTAGATGCGAGTCTTAGTTTCCTGTGCATGACGTTAAACTGCATCTAATTATGAAGTTCTAATTTTTGAGCCCTCGAGAGTGTGGAATACTCCTTCATCGCAATTACTCCCAGGTCAAATCTGACCAGGGTTGATAGTACCTATTAGGGCCATATCTATGGGTTAGATAGCAAAAATGAGTTTGAAAGAAAAAAAGTGTTGAAATTAAAAAAATTGAGTTAAAAAAGTTTTAATTTCCATCAAGAATCTATAAAACAAAACGTCTTCGGCATAAAATTATCCAACAGCTGTTAACATGCCGTAAAATCCAACCACCAATTATAACAGGACACACACACACACACACACACACACACACACATATATATATATATATATATGAAGGAAAGGTGGATGGGTTTAGGATCCGACGATATGCTGTAGATAGAAGGAAAGTGGTCAAGAAATGAACAACTCAAAACAAGTCACAGGGTGAAACAGTTTCGTCCGTGTTCCAGACGTATTCAGTCATTGTAACTTTATTAAAGCAAAGCATACGTTTAAGTACAGGTGGCGGCGGTGGCGCCGGGGAGGTCAAGGGAGTGAGTGTGTAGTGATGTGAGATAAGGAGAAGCGGGGAATTTTGGGTAGGATGGGGTCGATGGGTCAGTTATGTGGGGGAGCACTTCAAACAAATATCCCCGACCCCTTCACACAACTGACCCAGCGACCCCATCCTACCCAAAATTCCCCGCTTCTCCTTATCTCACATCACAACACACTCACTCCCTTGACCTCCCCGGCGCCACCGCCGCCACCTGTACTTAAACGTATGCTTTGCTTTAATAAAGTTACAATGACTGAATACGTCTGGAACACGGACGAAACTGTTTCACCCTGTGACTTGTTTTGAGTTGTTCATTTCTTGACCACTTTCCTTCTATCTACAGCATATATATATATATATATATATATTAAGCAGGTGTTATTAAATAACACGGGACATTTCTTCTTCATTATTTGAATTTGTATCTTTTCCAGTCTTCTGGCAATCTTTCTGATGTTGGGATCCAGTTGAAATAGGATTCTTCCCATACTGTCTGCTCGAGCGCTTTTGACTGCTTCTTAAATCGTCATCATGAGGTCTATTATTTGGTTTTAGTTCGTTTTTTAATATATATTATATATATATATATATATATATATATATATATATATATATCAACACGCATATGCATGTTTACACACTAATACAGTGAGATAGATACGTGCATACACACAACATGTATACCAACACAGATGGATAGCTACATACATATATACATCATCATACATACATACTAGCAAAATAAAAAGACACCCTCCGGGCGATGTAAAATAATTTTTTGAAAGATATTGCCTGAAGGGAATGGGAGCTGAAAATTCAATGGCATAGAGTGTTACATAAGTATGTGAAATCATCAAATTCATTAAAGGAGTAAAAGAAAAAGAAAGAAAGAAAAACAATTTGAAATGGAAACATTTGCGATAACTTTACAAAATATATTAGAATAAAACAATCTATATATAAATATATAACGCCGGGCATTTATTTATTGAAACATCGAAGATTGTTTAACGTTGCATGCTCACATTTTGAGTATATTTATTCTATGTAATGACGTTGGATTATGTGTTGGGTAATGTGACGTAAGCAGTGACACGGTTTTTGTTACAGACAAAAACCGGAAGAGAATCTCCATTATTAATATATACACATAAAAGATGCCAACAAAAAAAGAACATAAAAATGTGTTAAAAATTTAGTTAAAAAAATTGACTACCCGTTAAACATGAATGAAACAAAATGTCTTCGTCAAAAAGTAACCAAACAAGGGTTGACATGCCGTAAATCCAACAGACCACACAAAATATTTAAGGGTTATCATTCCGTCGTCATATTTGATATAAGAGAAAGGGGGATTTAACATCCATAGTCTATTCTGTGGTATTTTCGGGGGAATTGTCTTGGTTCTATTGATTTTATGAAAGAGATTTGTCCGTGTCACTTATATAGGATTTAACTTTCTTAGCCAAAGGTTGTATATTGTGAGGAACGTATTTAGAGAGTTTAGCCGTCTGGTATTTGATTAAGGAGATTACCGGTCTTCTGGGATAAATTATCTGGTGTGTTTTGGGTAGAGGAGCGACCGAGCGACCGAGGAAAGAAAAACTAGAAGAATTACGATTCATTGAGAAGTAAGCGGTCAGCAAATAATACGATGCTTTATAAATACTAGCAGACATATGCACCTGTGGGTGCAAGTATTTAATTTTTAATGTGACAAAGTATTAAATTAAATTAAGAAGGCTAATGAAACTAAATAGGAACGCAGATTTAAAACAGAGGGAGTAGAATCGAAGAATAGAACAACTGAGACTCCCGTCTTTCATTGCTAAATTTTCCTAATTTAACTATTTAATTAAAACAGGAATTAAAGAATAAAATTGCAGTTATTTCCTCTTGTTAATGGATTTCTATTAAGATTTATCCCCAACATTTTTTCATTAAGATAAAATCAAACAATTAGAAATCAATAATACTAAACACGTATTTATTAAAATCGAATTTCTTTTATCAATATGCAAATTAGCCTTGCCTTTCACACTGTAAACCGCTATTTTGTTGTATATATAAATAGAAGTGCATGTTATTTGTATGTAGATATGACCAACAGTATTGATAATGTAAAATAATTTTATTAATAATTGAGGTTTAAATAGAAATAAAATCATAGAGAATGTGACACAAATAACAAAGAGGATTATGACTTGAGTAGGGGTATAGTATCGTTTACAGAGAAACACAATCTCCATTATAATAAGATAAGATATTTAAGCGTACAGTAGTACCTTGATTCACGAGTAACCCAACTTACGAGTTTTACAAGTTACGAGCAGTCCCTTGGTTGATTTTTTGCTTTATGTTAAGAGATGAAATTTGAGGTACGAGTTAGCTTCAGATACACTTAGGTTAATAAGTAAACTAAAAACATTTACATTTCCAAATGTATTACGTAAAATATATCAATAAACAATGAATATCAAAACATATTACAGCACATATTTCTAGTTTAAGAAAAATACTGTGGTATTTTTCTCATAAAACTTAGAAAAAACATTAGTGTATTTTATTTGGTGGAACGGGTTAATGGCTATAACAGATTCTCTCTCTCTCTCTCTCTCTCTCTCTCTCTCTCTCTCTCTCTCTCTCTCTCTTTTCTATATATATATATATATATATATATATATATATATATATATATCAATCTCAGTCAGTCCATCTATCTATATATTTCTTAGTATGTTTCTTATCTGTCAAACAATCTCATTCCATTCATCTATCCATCGATCTGTCTATCTATCTATCAAGTTATTCCCCAAGAAAACTTATATATTTCTTTAATTGTTCTCTACAATTGAAAGTGTGTCTCACTAGTAATAACGACATAATCATTATCTTTGAAATATAGTTTGGAACTTCGTAAGATTTTTTTCTCCCACTGAACATTTAAAAATGAAGTATCATTTAAAATTGAAAAAAAAAAGCCAAATATGTTTCTAAGCAACCATTATTAGATCATACGTTCTTTTTCGGAAAATTTGAACTCCCATGTAATAACAAGCTGGTGTTAGCAATCAGAACCAAGGTATCTTTTTAGAACACACACACACACACACACACACACACACACACACTATATATATATATATATATATATATATATATATATATATATATATATATATAAGCAACATCTAGCAGTCCTTGAGGCTGTTAGTATTACTTTTCTCAGACCTACTCTGTGCAGACAAACACCGAGACTCTCCATCTATTTACTGGGAGGTATTCATAACCCAGGTTTAACCTAGGGCACACACACATACCCCTCTTTCCCCATTTTTTGTCCCCCCCCACACACTCTCTGGTTTACCCCCATTCGTTCCTATTAATTTCTTTACATTCTGACTTTTAATTGTCACCGGTGTAAATACTTGAAAAAGTACCGGTCGAAAAGGCCTTCGTATCCCCTTTATTTTATATTCTATTTCATAATAAAATATCACCTCCCCAATTCACATATGATTCCTCTACTTTTAGAAGTTTACAAGTTTTCATGTACCATATATATTATATATATATATATATATATATATATATATATATATATATATATTTACTTCTAATCTCTACTGGTGTGAAAAAAACAGATAACCCAGTTTTCAAAATAGAAAAAATCTCTAATTTATATAAGGGGGGGGGGAAATTAAAAAACGAAAAGACCAGCACACCCATATTTTCTAACAATAATCATCAGTATCGTATGCAGAGGCAAAGAAAGTTATGTATGTAAAAAGTGCTCAATACGCTAAGTAGAGCATAATTATAAGGACCTACATGAGTCAGACACTGCCTACCTAGGTTTCAGTTGAATGGCTCCTCAGGATAATTCTGAGTGAAGGAGGTTGTTACAAACGTCTTTTATTATTTGATTGGATTTTTATCCACTCAGATACCCAATCCAATAATAAAAGACGGTTGTACCTACCTCCTTCACTCATAATTATCCTGAGGGGCCATTCGGGTGAAACCAGTTAAAAAGGGTCTTACTCATATAGATCCTTATATATATATATATATATATATATATATATATATATATCAGGATCTATATTAGTAAGACACTTTATATATATATATATATATATATATATATATATGGGGACAATTTTGGTATCGGTAATTATGTAAGGGCACGGAAAGAATGGTTTTGGCAAGTAACCTATAAGGGTTGGCATGAAATGAAAAAAAAAACTGTACCTAATCTTTCTGCAGGACCCGCATGAGACTCAAGGTCAATTATAAGCGTCATGTAACAGTTTTGAATTCAGAGTTTCCCTTTTCTCATAGCGGTAGACATAACAAAATTTAAAGAGTCCAGTGTGTCCTACTATCCTTTCATAGATTAAGAGAGAATAATTGAATTCTTACCTTTCTCAAATATATCGGCGCTATGTGAAATGCAAATAGCCTCTTCAGGATTTGAAATCGGTTCACCGCGTTGATTTCCAATGATTATAACCATTACACGACGAGTGACTGCTTAGATAAAGAAACCAAACCATATATATCGATAGAGGAATTGAAAGAAACAGAAGTTTATTAGAAGTTTAATTTAAATCTTTAAATAGAGTTATGTAGAATTATGTATCTCCTATTATTAGATATGTAATTTGGCAGTTATTTAAATAGTGATTTCTGTGTATCGGAATACATAATGATATATATAATGATATATATAATGGTATAATGATATAATCAAATATAATGATGTAATCAAAACAGATGAGTTAATTACAAAGAAAGAAATTACACGTAAAAGTGAGATAAAAAAAAGAAAGAAAAACAGGAAAGTTTAGTTATTTACTTACCTTAGCTTAAAGTAAGAACCGAATTCATTTATTTCATTTAAAATGGTCTATGAAACTAGCTTGTCAACCATTGCACTAAAGGGCACAATTGATAATACAAGGGTTAATATGGTAGAGGTGCCTGTGGTGTAATGGTTATCATCGTAGGAAATAGACACAGTGACAAAAGTTTAGATCCTGGACGAGGCTAATTAAATTTCAAAGAGCACTCATACTCTTTGGAAAGGTATGAATTTAACGATTCTCCCTCCATCTATAAGTAAAATGATAGAACAGACTAGGTTCTTTGCCCTTGTATGCCAACTGGTCTAGAAGGAAAAATCTGTTGAGAACTCTGCTTAAAATTGACCTTATGTCACATCCTGCTCGTGCAAAGGGGTTGGTAAATGCACACAGGAATTAATAGATTTATCTTGAAAACTGACAAGACTTTCATCATGATTATCTCCCTTGAGTAAGTATTCAACTCTATTTAACAACAGTAAAAATGAATTTATCAAGTGGATTATATAGTCATCTATTACACTTTTAACTTGGTCTGGCACAAGGCCACAGAATTTGAACACTCGTTGAGGATCAACCTAATTTCATAAGGCGGGGGGAGGGGGTGATTAGCGAGATAAGCTTGCTAGTAAAGGTGCTCACTCGTGTACAAGGGGATGCTAAAAAGTTTACGAACTGAATCAGAAAATTTTAACTAGGAGAAAGAAAGAAAGAAAGACAGAGAAAAAAAAAGATAAAGGAAAAAAAGCGAAGGAAAATTTGATAGAAGGGATTAAAGAATACATGAAATAACAATGAAAATAAACTTTAACTTTTCCTTCAAGGGGAAAGAAAGAGCGAGGAAAAAGAGAAGGAAAGCTTTGAAAAAGCAAATTACACAAATAAATCAATACATATATTATGCGCGTGGTGTAATGGTTAAAGTCATGGGAAATGGACTCGTCGCCCCGAGTTCAAATCCTGGACGGGGTAATTGCATTTCACTTAGCGCTAATATCATTGGGAAAGGTATGAATCCTACTCTCCCTCCAGCTATGGATAAATAGTAGGGCAGACTGGGCTCTTTAACCTTCGTTAGGCAATTGGTCTAGGAGACGGAAAACTCTGAATTCAAACCTGTTAAACTCCGCTTAAGAAATTGACCTTGTGTCACATTCTGCTTGTGTGGAGGGGTTGGTAAATATATATATATTATGGGCAGTTGTATGTATGTATGTCCGGAAGAAACAATGAATAAAACAATTAAATAATAATAATAATTTATTGCAAAGTAAAATATATACACATTAAATATCACCGGTTCTTGCTTTTTGGGCAACAATGATGAAGATTGGATTTATATTTGCAGATATTTAAAATTTAAAATATACATAGAAATAGCATTAGAATTCTACTTAAAAATTTCCAGCATTTGTGAATCTGAAAAAGTAAACAAATCAATACAGCAGGTCCCCACTACCCAGTCAATACTGGGTAGCTGCTTCTAATCTATCTATACATATAGAGAGGGCGGTTGTCTGTATATATGTATGTCTGGAGGAAACTACGAAAATAAAACAATTAATGATATATACACATTCAGTATCAGCAGAGTTTGTTTTTTTTGCAAAAATAATGAATATGTTTTATTTGGGAAACTATTTAGAAATTTGTACGTTCGTGATTAAAACAAATCAATGATCAAAACCATCAATGGGTCTGCAAGTTTAATTTTTATTATACCCCTTCTACCCAGGCAACGCCGGGTAGCCGCTTCTAGTGTAAAATAAAGGAAATTAGATGAAACAAAGAAGGAATAAAAGAAGGAATAAAAGGAATAAAATAAGGAAATTACCTTTAAAAAGAAAGAAAGAAAATTAAATGAAAGCAAAATAAATAGACGAGAGTTCGGTATAATCAGTGATCATTTGATAAATTTTTTCAGATTTTACCTTTTTTTAGATCGGTTAACTTAACCAGGTTAAAGACCCAGTCTACCCTATCTAAGAAATAAACGAAATATTGTCTGATGAAAAGGAAAGAAAAATAACCCATAAAAGACGAAGGAAAGTTACATAGAACAAATAAAGAAATGATAAGAAGGAACTTTATATAAGAAAATAGCTAGAAAATTTTAAAAAAAGGACTGATAGATAAGAAGAAAAAAGACAAAGAAGTAAAAAGAAAGAAAGAAAGAAAGAAAGAATGGAGCAAATAGACAGATAGAAAGAAGGGAAAGAAAGAAAAGAGGAAAATAAAGAAGGAGCTATAAATAAGAAAAAAATAGGAAAAGGAAGAATAACAGACAGATAAAAAGCAATAAAAAAGATGGGTAGACATTTTGAAAAAGAAAGAACGAAGAATGGAGAGAAAGAAAAAAGGAAAAGAAAAGAAAGCTAGAAAAAAAGCACATATCTAGAAATAAATAAATAGATAAAGAAAGGAAGAAAGAAAGAAAGAAAGTGAAAAGAAGAAAAGAACGAACGAAAGCAATTTAAGATAGATGAATGTTCGTGAGAAATGTATAATTCTTACACAAATAGAAATAGAAAAAAAGACAAATAGATAAAGAAAGAAAGAAAGAAGAAAGAAAGAAAGAAAGAAAAAAGTGAAAAGAAGAAAAGAACGAACGAAAGACAATTTAAGATAGATGAATGTTCGTGAGAAATGTATAATTCTTACACAAATAGAAATAGAAAAAAAAGACAAATAGATAAAGAAAGAAAGAAAGAAAGAAAGAAAGAAAGAAAGAAAGTGAAAAGAAGAAAAGAACGAACGAAAGACAATTTAAGATAGATGAATGTTCGTGAGAAATGTATAATTCTTACACAAATAGAAATAGAAAAAAAGACAAATAGATAAAAAAGAAAGAAAGAAAGAAAGAAAGAAAGAAAGAAAGAAAGAAAGAAAGTGAAAAGAAGAAAAGAACGAACGAAAGACAATTTAAGATAGATGAATGTTCGTGAGAAATGTATAATTCTTACACAAATAGAAATAGAAAAAAAAGACAAATAAGAAAGAAGAAAGAAAGAAAGAAAGAAGAAAGAAAGAAAGAAAGTGAAAAGAAGAAAGAACGAACGAAAGACAATTTAAGATAGATGAATGTTCGTGAGAAATGTATAATTCTTACACAAATAGAAATAGAAAAAAAGACAAATAGATAAAGAAAGAAAAGAAAGAAAGAAAGAAAGAAAGAAAAGTGAAAAGAAGAAAAGAACGAACGAAAGACAATTTAAGATAGATGAATGTTCGTGAGAAATGTATAATTCTTACACAAATAGAAATAGAAAAAAAAGACAAATAGATAAAGAAAGAAAGAAAGAAAGAAAGAAAGAAAGGGAGGTTGAAAGAAATCTAGGAAAAGAAAGAAGAAAATTGAGCTAGAAATAACAAAAGGAAAAAGAAAGGAAAAAGAAAGAAAGAAAGAATAAGAAAAGAGAACAGATAGAAAGAATGAAAGATAATTCAAAATGAGATTCATGTTCGTCAAAACAAAATGTATATTTCTTGAGAGAACTGGTGTTAATAGATAATAAATTCAATCAACAAAGACAAAAATTATTTTACATAAGTAAAAATAAATAAAATTATAAAGTAGAACAAAAAGAATAAAAACAAAAAACAAAACAATAAATACACCCTCCCCCCCAAAAAAAAAACACAACTTTCAGATTGTTCACACAAGTTCATATTCAATGTAATATTTCGACATTATCATTTGAAATCAAAGAACAAAAAGTAACGCAACATTTGGTAGAACGACAATGTGTTTAATCTTTTTGGATTTTCTATAAATTAATTTTTGTTTCAATTGAAATTTTCTCTTCACTTGAATACTCAACTTCAGATAATACGTAGACTGAAATAAAAACTAAGATAAAAAAAAACAAAAAACAAACAACAACAAAAAAAAATAAATAAATAACACAAATAAAAAACAAACACTGCATTGATAACGGAAGATAATTGCCGAAAGATTCACAGTTACTTTAGTACGTTTTTATTGATATCTTGAAAGTGAGATTATAATATTGCTCTTGTAGAACTATGTCTAGAATTCGTTCAGAGTTTTCTATCAAACGAGCATACAAGGTGTGTCATAAAAGTATCGAGACTGAAGTTGTATTTACTAAGATAGAAATGGACAATGAATCGAACGTTAATTTTTTTTCCAGAATACAACGTGTGTCCTAAAAGTGCCGAGTTTGAAGCTGTATTTACTAAGATAGAAATGAACAATGAATCGAACGTTAATTTTTTCCAGAATACAACGTGTGTCAAAAAGTGCCGAGTTTAAAACTATATTCACCAAGAGAAAAATGAACAATGAATGGAACGTTCATTTTCCAGAATACAAGGTGTGTCAACAAGTACAAAATCTCGATACTTTTTTGACACACCTTGTAGATATGTCGAGTGAATTTTACACTATCGAGTCTGATTTGCTGTAGGATTTACTGAGCATTACGTTGGTTGGTTGGTTGGTTGGTTGGTTGGCTGGTTATTAAGGTATTTCAACCTTTGGGCTATTTCATGCCGAAGATGTTTTTGTTTTAATTTTTCCGTGTTAGTCTTGGGAGTCATAGCAAGAAAGGGGCTCTCCACACTCTTCAGAGCTACTTAATCAGGTTTCTTACAGTACATGCTATTGTGTAAATGGTCACTGCTTCATTTCGGTGATCTAGCGGAAGGATCTCTTTTTCCAATATGTCCTGAGTATTGCACCAGAGAAAAGAGAGCCAAAGGAAGGGGAGACAACAGCAACTCCAGCAAGCATCACTGTTTGTTTGCAGTCACTGCACCAGAGATTGCCCTTCAACAATTGGCCTGTTCAGCTACACGCACAGATGCAGTTACAAAAATGGACACTATGCCATGGTATTTAGCAGAAGGAAGGATGCCAACAGG
>CM042154.1:102931069-102933569 GCA_023376005.1 Doryteuthis pealeii
AAGAATTTGGGTGAATTAGAAATCAGAGGAAGAATCGAGACCATCCAAACTACAGCTCTGTTGGGATCGGTTATAATACTCAGAAGAGTCCTGGAGAACTGTGGAGACCTTATAATATATATATATATATATTAGGTATATCCTTTTTGTCGTCTGCTAAGAGTTTAAAAAACGAATTAAACATAATTAAATCTATTATTTAAGGTCAAACTTTGTTTAAATCGATAAGTATAACATACTGACTATCATTAAGAAGAGAAAAATATCATTACATATGCAATTTATACATTAAAAATCGTCCAAATTTCTAGGAAAAGTTAACTCGAATTTGTTTTGATTTATCGTGTTCAATAATGGTTTAAAAATAGTTTTAAAATACTTATAAAAATTTCTTTTTAAAAATAAGTAAGGCGTTACTTTAAATACATATTTATTAAATATTACTGAAATTTTACTCACTCGTTTTAACTTTTAACCAAGTAAAATCCGTTTTTTGCATGTAAAAAAATAAACAATATATTAGTTTTGTTTGAAATGGAAATGGGTTTGTTTACGTCCGTTATTTTATGGTGTTGCGTAAGTGTCATAATATTTTTGTCTTGTTTGATTGACGTAATATCCGTTATTTTGATAAAAATGAATTTAGCCGCCCTCCCCAGAAAATAATTTACCAAAAATCAGGGAATTATCGGATTTTTATTAAATTTTCAGTGTTGATTAATCAATGAACGAACTTTATAATGCATCATTTTATTTCAATACTTTCTCATTTTTTTCAGGTCACTTAATTTTGGGGTGTAAAATATCTGCAAGTTGGTCAGTGTTCAATATTAATTACAGTATGAATAAAAACTTTTTATTTATTTATAGATAAAAGACCGAAGTTGTGAATAGAAAAAAAAAATTTTAAGTGGAATATCCTATGTGAAAAACTCTTCAATTTATCTAAGGGAGGTAATTCATATCTTTTTTCTTGGTGGCTTCCATAAAATTAATTTTCGAACATTATGTGAGTTATATTGAAAATAAATTTAATTGTTTTAAAATATGATAGCCTTATTTTAAGTTTAGAATATTATATTTTTAGAATCTAGAAATAAATATGTATTTAATGCAAACCTTATTTTTTCCGCAAAAAGTCTACTTTTTGAAAAAAGGCTCGATTGAAAATGTCCCCCTCCCTTTTTAAGCAGAAAAATATCGATGTATAATTGTTTTCTTTTATAAGATAATAGCCAATTAAATAATTATCGAAATGAGTAAAAAAGAAATCTCCAAAAAATTGATTGTTTATTATTTTTTTTACATTTTATTTTTCGATTTTCTCTATTTATTTTCTCATAAAACAGCAACCGTAAAAAAAATGTTGTTTCTATTCATAACTTCGGTCTTTTATCTCATCATTTATACTGTAATTAGTATAGAATATGACCAACTGGAATAAAATGTTACTCCCACCTCAACAAAAGGTCAACATTAAGTGATCTGAAAAAAATGAGAAAGTTTTGAAATAAAATAAGTAATGCATTATAAAGATCATTTATTGATACATAAACACTGAAAATTTCATTAAAATCCGATAATACCCTGAATTTTGGTAAATTATTTTTTCTAGGGGGGGGATAAAGTCATTTTGTCAAAAATGCAATTTAGTCTCATTTTGGGTATCCCTAATATATATATATATATATATATATATATATATATATATATATATATATATATACCGTATTACACGTGTGCCTTCTGACTGCTCGCCGTATAAAGGGGAAATATAAAATCACCCTAGTCCTTATGGGTTTAGTGGCAAGAGTAGGAGGGTGCATTGGTTCATGTGCCAGCAACAGGAGCCAGGCCCAATTCATTTGCTGCTTCTCCCATGATGGGTTTCGGGATGTCGAGATTCGTCAAACAAACCCCGTCGCCCTAGTTTAATTCACAACGATAGACCGTATAACTACAAGCAGTGCTCGGTTTACATTTATTGGGGGTGGGGGTGGATTACGATGGCAACAGGGTACCAGTTTGTATTAGGGGATACTGGTGTAGTTCGGGGTATATATTAGAACTAAGGTAGTGAGATTCAAATTAAAAAATTAAAAAAATAGAAATATATATGAAAATAAAATAATAGATTTAAATGCTGTTCTGTCTTTGTTTTTTATTGGTTGGTTTAGTTTATGCTAATTTATTTGAATCGCGGTGGGAGATATTGTATAATAGTGCCTTTGCTCCGAGTCTCTTTAGTCAGATCTTTGCTCTGAAAAGCACTAAGCGAAACTTTTAGTAGGTATATCTGACTCATTAGGTTAAACTTTATATATATATAATTTGCTACCGGATTATATAAACTGGTCTAAGAATTTCAGAGGCTTTACATTTAAAGACGATTGCTATCAACAGGTGATCGACTGATTCGAAATCTGTTCTCCCTGCTAAAATAAAACAGGAGATTTCCAAGCTTTAGCTTCGACCAGTACTCCAGTATAATTGCACATTT
>CM042154.1:102938569-102943569 GCA_023376005.1 Doryteuthis pealeii
AATACACTCGTGAACAAAATAAATGGGCCAAGCAAGTATTATACATTTTATTGAACAAAAAGCTAAATTAAACAAAATACAATTGAACAAAAAACAAAAACCAGTCTTATATACACAGAACAAGACATTTACTTTAATAAATGCTTAGTATGGAATCGCTTTCCCCTTTGATTTCATTAAAAGATTAATCCTTTTAACCATGTTCTCAACCATTTGGAACACTGTGAAGAGGGGATGCTATTCCATTCATTTTGCAGAGCTTCCCACAGTTTTTCTTTATTCGAAAAAGTTCCTCCAGCCAATGCACGAGATATTATGGCCCAAATATTCTCGATTGAATTTAAATCGGGGCTTTGGCCAGGCCAAAACATCACATCATTTGAATTATCGGCAAGCCATTTCTTAGTGACTTTAGCGGTGTGTGCAGGTGCATTATCTTGTTGAAAAATAATGTTATGGGATACTCCCAGCTTCTGGATACTTGGAGACAGTCCTGTTTCTAATATTCGAATGTATTCCTTTGCATTGATTGACGCCTCATATCTAATAAGTTCCCTAACTCCTGCAACATTAAAAGTTCCCCATACCATTATCCCTCCATTCCCGTGTTTCACTGTCGTTTTTATGCAACTTGGCGATAATCTTTCTCCGGATCTTCGAATGCAGCGTTCGGGAGCATCACTAAAAAGACAATATCTTGATTCATCGGACCAGAAAACATTCCTAAACCATTCTGTATCTTTCTTGCCATAACACGAGACAAATGTCTTTCTATCATTGATGTTCTTCTTAGATAATAATGGCTTCTTTGCGCACCTTTTTGAAGAAAATCCCATTTCCATTAATCGTCTAGATATTGTCATTCTAGAAATGGAATTTCCATCCGCTGTTTTGAATTGTTTGCTATGGTCAACATAAGTTTTCTTTCGGTCCTTCAAAACAGTCATTTTAAGCCTGTGGTTGTCCTTCACAATGGATGCTCTAGGGCGACCAGATCCAGATTTTTTACTGAACTATCGATTTCGAACCTTTAACCAATTCGCTTCACAGCAGAGAGAGATGTTGTCACATTTTCTTTTTTCAAAATATCGAAAATCTGCTTGTCAGTCATATTAGACTGCCTTAATCCTGCAATTCGGTTTTTCATATCCTCGCCCAGATGCGGTCTTACCTTTTAGGACTCATTTTTACCACTAAATTATTATATACTATAATATTAATGAATCTGAAAAATAGGAATTTGCCGTTAAATTTCAGTAAATTCCTGAAAAATATCGGAAAAATCTATTTTCTTCCTACTTTCAATCTTTGCCCATTTTTTTGTTCACGAGTGTATATATATTACGAGGAATATAAAGGAGAAGACAAATATGGATATTTCTGTTGCGTTTTTATTTTTGTTCTCAACTAGTTTGGTTCTTAGACCATGCTGTCAGCAGAGCTTAGAATACACTGATTTGTACCTCCTGTAATGTTAAATTATCTTAAGTATTCATGTTATTCTCGCCCGTATCCGCCATCTTTAACGGAATGAAAAAATATATCGCAAAATATTAAATACAGGTCTCGGTTCGAAGTTCCGTGAAGACCGCCGATTTCAACATGAATGCTTCCTGATTAAGGGCGGGGCGTACATCGTACGAAACGTTGTGTGTTTAACAATAAAAAGGAAACTAACAGTTCGAAAAATCTGAATAATGCAAACATGTCAAGGAAACTAACAGTTCGAAAATTGTGAATAATGCAAACATGTCAAGGAAACTAACAGTTCGAAAAATCTGAATAATGCAAACATGTAAGGACACTAAACAGTTCGAAAATCTGAATAATGCAAACATGTCAAGGAAACTAACAGTTCGAAAAATCTGAATAATGCAAAATGTCAAGGAAACAACTAACAGTTCGAAAAATCTGAATAATGCAAACATGTCAAGGAAACTAACAGTTCGAAAAATCTGAATAATGCAAACATGTCAAGAAACTAACAGTTCGAAAAATCTGAATAATGCAAACATGTCAAGGGAAACTAACAGTTCGAAAAATCTGAATAATGCAAACATGTCAAGGAAACTAACAGTTCGAAAAATCTGAATAATGCAAACATGTCAAGGAAACTAACAGTTCGAAAAATCTGAATAATGCTGAATCTGAATAATGCAAACATGTCAAGGACACTAAAGTTCGAAAATCTGAATAATGCAAACATGTCAAGGAAACTAACAGTTCGAAAAATCTGAATAATGCAAACATGTCAAGGAAACTAACAGTTCGAAAAATCTGAATAATGCAAACATGTCAAGCAAACATGTCAAGGAAACTAACAGTTGAAAATCTGAATAATGCAACATGTCAAGGACCTAACAGTTCGAAAATCTGAATAATGCAAACATGTCAAGGAACTAACAGTTCGAAAAATCTGAATAATGCAAACATGTCAAGGAACTAACAGTTCGAAAAATCTGAATAATGCAAACATGTCAAGGAAACTAACAGTTCGAAAAATCTGAATAATCAACCCTGTTATGTACTGACGTTTTCACCGTACCAAATCAGCATTATAACGTTATATACCTTTCTTTACTTCTTTTACTTCTTCTAAATCTTGGACATCTATTCTTCTGGCCGGCTTTGCTATTTTGATCGTCCATCATCTAGCGTCTGGTCTAGCGTCTGGTGTTGACTTGGTATATCTTCTAAGGTCTGGTCTTCTATGGGGATTCCGGGTCTGGTTTCTGTTAGGGATTTCTCTTTATCAGAAGCCCTGTGTCATTGTTAGTTTTTAGGTAATAAACACAAGACTTCGATTTACGTTGATGTTACTTTATTTCTAAATCCCCAACCCAGCTTTCCGGTTCTCACGATCCATCCCCGGAAGGCAAGGTGAGATTGAGGTCAAGCGCCGTCACTCACCCTCAAGGCCATCAGCTGCACTAATCGCCATTATGATTTCTACAATACCTTATAAAAGCATTAGGGATCCAATAATTATGTAACACCCATACTGCTGCTGCTGCTGCTGCTAATAACGAATCTTTGATGTATATTTCTGCGAATGATACCAATTCTATCAACACGAACTACACCGAACAGGACGACACTGGATGGGTATTGAACAGGAAAGCATATTTATATCTGGCATATCTTATCATAATGAAGATTATGTAACTGACTGTCTGTAACCGAAACTACGTCACTACTGACGTCACTATTTCCTTTGTTATTTAAGTTGTATTCTAAATGATTATGAAATAGTCATTATTTAATCCTAATTAGCATCTTATTTATCAACAATGTTTCTCTTAAAGTCTAGCTGGGTTAGTTTTACCACAAAACTGCCCATTTTATGGGTACATTTATATATAATCCTGAAATATGTGTTATATATCTACAATAAATAAAGACTTACATGGTGTTACGTAATTATTGGATTCCTAATGCTTTTATAAGGTATTGTAGAAATCATAATGGCGATTAGTGTAGCTGATGGCCTTGAGAGTGAGTGACAACGCTTGACCTCACTCTGACCTTGCCTTGCGGGGATGAATCGTGAGAACTGGAACCCCCATAGAAGGCCCTCTTCCGGTTTAAGGAGTAAGTAACTCAGTTAGTCAGTTAGAAGTTAGAAGCCGAGCTTGTAAGATGTGAGTCTCACTGCGCAGAATGTCTGGTTTTGGGATTTATAAATAAAGTAACATCAACGTAAATCGAAGTGTTTATTACCTAAAAACTAACAATGATACAGGGCTTCTGATAACGAGAAATCCCAACAAAAACCAGACCCAAGGTCCCTAGGGAGAGTCCAGGCTTTAGAAGAGACCAGACCAAGATGTTAGAAGATAGAACCAAAGCCGGCCAGAAGAATACGACCAGAGTAAGAAGTAAGAAGGGTATACAACGTTATATATAGATTTGATACTGTGAAAAGATCAGTATATAATACATAGTATATAGTAGGAATAATTTGCATAATGAATTTATAAAAACTGGGTTTAATAAATAATTATTTGCTATTACTGATTCCTAATAGTGTCATATTATTCTCAAACGTAATACAAGCAATCCTATATATAATCTTATGTAGAAATAAACTAACATAAGTAAGTAAAGTCGTCGAGGTGGCCTAAAGTCGGTATCAGCCAGACAGCGAGAGAGTCTATCCCCTTTTCACTAGCGCTAGACCAAGGAGATTGTTTAGGTGTCTGAGGTGGAGCGCCATACCTATCATTAGCTCCTTACTTTACCACACAGATCCCTGTGCTACTCATACACTGAGTTGTCGAGGGCCGGTATCGAACCAGGAACCTTGTAGTTCTTAGTCGGACACTCTGACTGAGTTAAACCAGCCCTTTAGTTAGGCTTTCTAATTTCATATAATATTTAATTGAATTCAAACTTTAATACTTTCATCCAGAGGGTGCATATTTTTGCTAGTTTATAGTAATATAAACTATTAGTAAAAGTGATAGCTTCTGTATCGGATACATAACTGATAAATATGCGATTCAGAGATGTTATTCTTACATAGGAGCTTTAATTGGTATTCTTCATCTCATGAAACGTACATCGGATAAACGCGTTCTCATTAGAATGGCACCATACACGACAACGTAAAAGCTGACATTATCTCAACACAATTCTTCTACCCGTAGGTCATTGCACATGCGCAGTTACCTGAGTACACTCGGTTTGTTCAAATTAATGAAGAAACTAGAGGAAAGTATATTCTAAGAATTTTTGAAAAAAGGCCGCTGCGTTAGAATAACTGATAATGTCTGGTTATAGAGTTCATCAGGTGAATTGTTGTTTGTAAACCATCTTGCGCCGCCATTAAAAACTTTCAAATATGACAAAGAAAAGAAAAGTCATTAGTTTTGTCGAATGTTCCTCCGGTGGGAAAGATTGAAAATATCTTTGATATAAATACGCCACTTGGATGCAGACTCAGTTGAATTGACTTGACCAATGTTACTCAGACGATCTGATCTCACTGACCGACAACC
>CM042154.1:102946069-103003863 GCA_023376005.1 Doryteuthis pealeii
GTGTGAATGGTATATGAAATTATTCTGATATTAATCTCCAGCAGCCAACACCAGGCTTATATATAAAATGGATCAGTGCTTGACTTAATTGCAACATTAAGATGACACATTGAAACAGGAAGTATCATTACACAAAATGTGCAGAGTGTTAGGAATTTTCTTGCCATTTTTAGGCTGCAGGTAAGAGCACTTTACAGTGGAAATCCCTTCTATTCCTTAGTGAAGAAGCCTTGGTTGTTCCTTGGTTAAGGTAGAATCCTTTGGTTGAATAGAGTCCTTGGTTTTAGATCTATTTCTCCATGTCGGATACGTGCAAATGAACGGCTTTCAAGATCGGCGATTAAATAGTTAACCGTATTCGAGCGTGTTGATTTGCTGGCTTTAATCCACGCACCCAGGCAGAGTCTATAGGTTTAAACGGTGGGGTACATCACACCTTATATAATAAAATAATTCAACACATATCTTGAATGAACAGTTTGAATGAAACTAGAAAGTAAGTAAAGTCGTCGGGGGGCCTAGTGTCGGTATCAGCCATACAGCGAGAGTCTGTCCCTTTTCACTAGCGCTAGACCAAGGAGATTGTTTTTTAGCGTGTGCAGTGGTACGCCACACGTACCGTCAGCTCCTCACTTTACCATACAAATCCCTGTACTACTCATGCGCTGAGTTTGCGAGGTCCGGTATCGAATCAGGAACCTTAAGGTTCCAGCCGAATAATCTAACGGCTGAGCTAGTCCACTATCATTATAGCCGGTCGTCATTTCTAACCTTTTATCGAAGAAAAAAAAGAGGGTCAGAAGTGTGTAAGAAAATACCGCAACTACGATTTTATTAATATATTCAAAAAGGAAAAAAAATGTTCCTACATTTGATTTCTGCGATATCATACTTAACAGGATTCGTGATAATTGGATCGGATTTTTTTTTTCAATTTTCCAAACGTCACTTTATAAATTGAGGTGGAATTCGCATTGTAGGTAATAAGAAAAAAAATATCAGAATAATTCTCAAGAAATATATTTGCATATAAATGTTAGATTTTGTTTTTCAGATTTTTTTTTATATATATTGTGAGTCTAATCAATTTTTCACTTCGTATAACATCTCTTGACAGTGTACTGATAAGGTCTTTGAACTTGTCCACAGAAAAGTTTCCTTCCCCTCCACGCTCGCACAAAAAAGAACAAGAAGCAGACGATATCCCGCACAGATTATTATAGATGCTGACTACGCAGACGATCTGGCACTTCTTGCAAATACGCCAGCAAAGGCTAAATCCATGCTACATATCCTGGACAAGGTAGCACAAAATGTCGGCCTCCATGTAAACTCTAATAAAACTGAGTTTGTTTTTAAAAAAAAAGGTGGCATTTCGAAACTAGATGGTAAGCCGCTAAAATCAGTGGAACAATTCATGTATCTAGGTAGTAATATCTCATCCACAGAAAGCGATGTTAATTCACGTATAGGAAAGGAATGGTCTGCCATTGGCAGATTATCAGTCATATGAAAATTCGATCTCACTAACAAGTTCTAGACGAGGTTATGTCAGTGCTACTGTATGGCTGCACCACTTGGACGCTAACGAAGCGCATAGAAAATAAGCTAGATGTGAGTTGCAAAAGAATGCTGCGCGCAATCTTAAACAAATCGTGGAAACAACACACAACAAGAAAGTAACTGTATGACCACCTGCCACCAATCACATAATTATCTGAGTGAGATTAACAAGACATGCACACAGCTGGAGAAGCGAGAATGAACTCATAAGGGACGTCTTCCTATGGAAATCAGCACACAGGCACGCCAGAGTGGGTCACCCAGTAAAGAGCTACAATGACCACCACGAATCTATCCCAGACATTAGGGAGGGAGTCAGAACCCTTTGCAGATGTTCAGTCGACTCATTCTATAAGCCAATTGGGCGAATGGGAGAAATACGTTTAGTAAGCATCTTGAATTACACAACCATTTATTAACCAGCTCAGAGATTTAACTGTGCATTATAGGATTAACTCCTATATTTTTTACGTGCATAAGGAAAGAAAGTTTTTTTAAACAAATAGTTTTACAATTGTATATTAAGATTTAGGTTTTGAATCGTGTAAACAAAAGAGAACAGATAGAAAAATAGTTTTATAAATATTTTAGAAGAATAGAATGTAAATAATTCAGAGGCCAATGCTTTGTTGACAAAGACAAGCTTATGTAAATAATATAATATTAAGTATAAATATTCGATTTGGGATTTTTTTTTACATACATTAGGAAGTCAGCCGATGTTAATTTTAATTTTAACTAAATGCTGACGTGTGCATAGAAAAAAGAGATTATAAGAAAGGCCAACAGTTGAAAGATTCAGTTAGAGGGAGGGAACTGTCCGGAGAGATAACAAACGCCTACATCAGGCCCGTCTCTTTTTCATTTCGTTTTTCTCTCTCCCTCTCAACTCAACACAACAGACAAGCTCACACACTCACCTTTTGCTTTACAAACTGCTAGAACTTTGACGCATACGTGTTATTAAAAACGGACACTGGCAGTCACAAACGTTAACAAAAACATATGCATCACGCACACACAATTACCCACAGTCATATACTGTTCTCAACACCGATTAAGGAACATTGATTATATACAATATATACAATTTGAATAAAGTTTATTCTTATATTAAAATTGTTTTTTCTTTTGTTTTCTGCAGAAACCACATTTCCGTAGTCTCGTTTGTGACGTTGTAGGAACTGTCATCAGAATTTATCATTTTCCCAAAATTACTAATCCATTTCCAGACAACGTACATTGACATATCTTTAGTTACCGGGGTATATGAACTGGTCTACTAATTTCAGAGGTATATCATTTAATGAATTGTGTGAACAAGATCCTGCGTCGTAGGCAACACATATGACAAGATCCAGACACGGCACCGAAATATCACACCGTATTGGGGCCCCGGGGATAGTGCGCTGTGGTAACGGTATGAATTATTTCCGTGACTACCACATGAGCCTCCGGTCAGCTGCTTTTTCAATACCCTCTGTAGAACTGGGATCGGCGCAACTCGGTTGGAGTGTCTTTGTGACGGGTCGAGAAATTAGTAGATATAAACTGCGGGGTAGCTGGCAACTCTAAAAGATCAGCCAACACGCCATCAACAATAACAACTGTTTTTATTCATATATAATGAACAGGAGTAATATATGAATATGTTTTGCACACTTGTTTGGATAAATAAAAATACAATGAGCTTCTTTTGGCGTTTTGTTTTATGCGAAATTATGGAATCGATTTTAGCAGCAAAAGTCAGTTTTTCTAGTTGCAACCCTCTTAATTAAGAATTTACCGTAACAAATTTCCAGTGACAAATTTCGTTTTTCGATCCAAACTCGACCATCCCCGGGGCCCGACTGCTTGTGTCCGTCTCTACGCGTGTCTCTGCTCGCCTTTTTAAAAAACGAGAATTATTTTTTATATAAACAATTGTATGATTGTATCTATCTCTGTGTCATCGGACTGAAGTGAAACTAAGTGTGAACCCTTTTGATCTGACAGCCATGTCAAATCTTTTAATATTAACACTGCAATCTTTCCTGTATATATAAACAATATGCAAAGTCAAAAATGTACTTGATATTTTTGATTTGTGCATTTTGCACCTAAACAAACCCAATAACACTAACACAAAAAAGTATTCTACACTTTTCTTTTTTCATTAAAAATTAGTTGACGCCAACAAAAGAAGCCATCTTGTTACAATTGGCGCCATCCTGAGCCCAAAATACAAGAAAAATAAAACATTGCAAAAGAACGAAATGACATTCTACGAGGGTGAGTAAAAAAGTAGTGCCATTTTCTTTATTTCATGTTAAATATTTTTTTAATAAAACTAAAGCCTACATTGAGACCCTAACATGGCTCAAGGCAAGAATCCGACGAGCAACATCCAACTAGCCAATCAACAATGTCCTACAACAGCATGATAATGATCGACCACACACAAGCATCAGGACAAGGGAGAAAATCGCTTCATTCGGGTGGAACACGTTACCGCATCCTCCATACTCACCAGATCTAGCGGCTTCACACTATCATCTCTTCGGCCCCATCAAAGAGGGCTTGAGAGACAAACATTATTCTAGTGACGAGGAAGTGAAATCTATAGTGAAGAGGTGGCTCAAAAAATAGAATTTTGTGGGGCAGGGGTATATGTTCACATTCGAAGGTTGAACATTATTATCGAGAGAAACGCTGACTGTGTAGAGAAGTAGGGATGTGATCCACAGATAGCCGGCTTCATTTTGACGTATGATACATGTTTCTATGTTAGTAATTATACCTGTTCTAAACAAAATGACATTACTTTTTTTTATTCACCCTCGTATTTATAAGTAAACGAAAAAGAAAAGAAAAAAAACGAAAAATAAATCAAGCAAATACTACCGAAAGGAAACCGTATAAGAAACAGTGTTGAGTAGAGACAGGATTACAACAAGAAAAGACTGAATGGTTGGTCAACATGGGGAATGAATTACAAGAAATCGAAGGACCGGAAGCAGATATGCATCTGGAATCTCTAAGAGGAAAGAAACCAGAAGAATATTGAACATTTCAAGACACCAAACCATGATGCAATATATAGTTTCTGATTTTAGCAATTCCCGTCGATACACGACTGATAAACCAAGTAAGTGCGCAAATGACTTTTTGCCTTGTGCCTGGGCCACGGAAGGTGTTGAATATCTGGTTTAATGCAATTTGTATCAAATATGATTATACGAGGATGCTGTAAAAACAAGGGTTTCTTCACCAAGTACTGAGTTATATTTTGGTATGGGGTGAAATACTTATTTTTAAAAAATAAAATACAAATAAATGTTAAAAAATTGATATGTGATTTTCTATTTTTTTCTATTCTCTCTCTCACATTCAATAGGGACCTACCCTGAAAATTATACACCATTCCTATTTTTATAAGGTGGCAAACACAAGAAACAGACAGGGCGTGAAATACTTATTTTCCCCACTAATACACACCCACACCCACCCACACACACGCATATATATATATATATATATATATATATATATATATATATATATATATATATATATAATATATATATATATATATATGTGTATCTTGTTACAGTATTTTCGAATAGATATGTTTCATGGAAAATACTAGCCAATGCCTTAGCTTGTTCTTTGGCGAACGATATGGCACTACTGTGGTTGTAGTCAGTTAAACAACTGTCAAAATTTAGAGTGGTTCAAATACGGGTACTTTTGATCGATTTCGTTTTTACACACACATACACATACACACACACACACACACACAAATATATATATATATATATATATATATATATATATATATGTATATATATATATATATTAAAATGTGAGTACTGAATTGGAGTTTTTGTTTATTTTTTCTTTGTGTAGAAGTGTGTATTTTCCGTTAAGATATTTCGGTAATTAGAGTGGGGGCATGAATATAATTTTTGGTGTTGTGAAATGGAGCTATTATCTGTTCAAAAAACAAACAAAAACTCCAAATACTAGAAGCTGATACATAAAAGAATATACATCATCTTTAAACAAAATTAATTTCCAATGCAGTACTCACATTTTAAACTGTCTATAACACTTTTCATATCAATTCTCTGTCTTTCCAGCCTCCACATCCATTAATATATATATATATATATATATATATATATATATATATATATATATATATATATATATATATATATATATATATATACGAAGACAGTATCGTTATGGGGAATGTTGCATCTACAAGGCCCATTAAGTTCAACTTCATTTTCATACGTTTGTAAAATCTGATAATAGACAGAATTATTTTTTTTTTACGACTTGAAAGTTTATAGCCAAAATGCCCAATGGCGATAAGGAGAAAAGTTATTTCGTTGCCATATGCATCGGTGTCTTTTGACACGTGAAATCCCTGGTCAAAAGGTTTCAATGACCATGATTATTATTAGCTGACGATATTGGATCTGCTTGAATCTCTTAGGCCCCTGGGTCAGTCTATCGAGCCGAATGTTCACTTCAATCAGTTTTAATTCTGACCCTGCCCAAGGGGACTTTACCAGCACAGATATGAGATTAAACATCAAGTGTTATCCGGTGATAAATATAGAAGATGCTAATAAATTCTCAGTTCGGTAGAAAGTGACACTCACACAGGCAGATGCATATACTCACACACTTAGACACGCACAAACACAGACACACACAAACACATGCATGTAAATATGTATATATAATATATATATATATATATATATATATATATATATATATATATATATATATATATATCAAGAAAAATGAAAAAAACACAGGTTTAAATGGGTTAAGTGGTGAGTTTAAACCTGTGTTTTTTCATTTTTCTTGATATATTACATACCGTCGGATTTACTTCCTCTCTTCACACATATATATATATATATATATATATATATATATATATATATATATATGAAGAGTTGCCGTTAGATACGCGTCCTGCGTCACTGACGTATATAAATCTGAAAGGACGCAGAAAAATCGTATCCATGCGTCAAAGTGTTTTTTTTCTTCCCCCCCACCATTTCCAGCTAACTGTATATTCATTTCCATATTTTCTTGGAAGTAATTTAATACTGTATGGGGTACAAGGTAGTGGTTAGACGGCTTTAGTTGTTCATATATAAAACTCAACAATTTATTAAGAAACTTTAGATGGGACCCATTTTTTACTTTTCTTCCATTCCATTCCTTGCTTTTCTTTGTTAAGGGGTCACACTTACTTTAATGCTCTTTTATTTTTACAATTTGTTTTAAGGAGATTTGATACCTGATTCTTTGCTATATGGGTTATATTTCCGTTTGTAGTTTGAATTTCGTGTTTGCTCTGTACTTTTTTCACCTTTTTTAATCGAAGGAGTCATTGATTTTTAGTTGGCTTAGTAAGTATTTATGTTCATGTCTATATTTTGATATAAGTTCTGATCGTTGGTTGAGTAGATTGTTCTTCTCGGGGAAGGTTATTGTTGCTAATTGTTATTCTAGACAAAAGGGAAAACGGTTGAAGAAATGGCTTGACAGAAAATAAGGGTAAAAGAAAGGTCTAAGAAAAAGTTGTGATATAGGAATGGGGAGTATGAGGATCCAAGAAAACGCCCACTGAGAAAATGTGAAATGTGATCCAAGAAATCGCTTAACAGTCAATAGGGGAAAAAGATCCAAGAAAAAACTAGAGCAAATATCCAAGAAAACGCTTGACTGAGAATTAGTGGAAAAGATCCATGAAAACGCTTAGCAGAAAATAATGGAAAAAAAATCCAAGAAAACCGTTGACAGAGAATAAATGGAATGAGATCCAAGAAAACGCTTAACATAGAATACGGGAAAAAAGATCCAAGAAAACTCTTGACAGAGACTAAGTAAAAAAAAGATCCAAGAAAACTCTTGACAGGGAATAAGTAAAAAACAAAGATCCAAGAAAACTCTTGACAGGGAATAAGTAAAAAAAAAAGATCCAAGAAAACTCTTGACAGGGAATAAGTAAAAAACAAAGATCCAAGAAAACTCTTGACAGAGAATAAGTATAAAAAAATATCCGAGAAAATTCTTGACAGAGAATATGTAAAAAAAAAAGATCCAAGAAGACTCTTGACAGAGAATAAGTAAAAAAAAGATCCGAGAAAATTCTTGACAGAGAATAAGTAAAAAAAAAAAAGATCCGAGAAAATTCTTGTCAGAGAATAATTAAATAAAAAGAACCAAGAAAACTCTTGACAGAGAATAAGTAAAAAAAAAGATCCGAGAAAATTCTTGGCAGAGAATAATTTAAAAAAAGATCTAAGAAAACTCTTGACAGAGAATAAGTAAAAAAAAAAGTCAGAGAAAACTCTTAACAGAGAATAAGTAAAAAAAAGATTCAAGAAAATTCTTGACTGAGAATAAGTAAAAAAAAAATGATCCAAGAAAACTCTTGACAGAGAATAAGTAAAAAAAAAAGATCCGAGAAAATTCTTGACTGAGAATAAGTAAAAAAAAGATCCAAGAAAACTCTTGACAGAGAATAAGTAAAAAAAAGATCCAAGAAAACTCTTTACAGGGAATAAGTAAAAAACAAAGATCCAAGAAAACTCTTGACAGAGAATAAGTAAAAAAAAGATCCAAGAAAACGCTTGACAGAAAACAAGTAAAAAAAAAAAAAAAGGAAACAAAAAAAAGACGCTTGACAGTGAATAGGGGAAAAAAGGGAAAAACGATCCTTGCAAACGATTGCTAGAGAATAAGACGTTTGACAGAGAATAAGGGGGAAAAAGATCAAAGAAAAAAGTAAAGAAACATCTAAGAAAATTCTTGTCAGAGAATAAGTTTTAAAAAATCAAGAACATGCCCGACAAAAAAATAAGAGAGAAAAGATCCAAGAAAACATCGTTGACAGAGAATAGGGAAAATATAAAGCCAAGAAAAGTCTTGACAAAATGATCCATGAAAATAGAAGTAAGTATAAAATGAAGGAAAGAGAATAGGAAAGAGAAAGACTAGAAGGCAATTGCAAAGTGGCGTGATGGCTGATTTGAAAGAGGAATCGGATATAAAATTAATAGCCGGAGAATCGAAAACAGAAGTGTTGATTGATATGAAGGAAAAGGGAAAACTCTAGCGCGATACTTGTACACATTCGGTTTTTATCAAATATGCTAATTCTCTCAGTTTCTCCTTGTTTATGTAATTCTCTCTCTCTCTCTCTCTCTCTCTCTCTCTCTCTCTCTCTCTCTCTCTCTCCTGTCCCTCCCCCCATCCTTCTCCCCCCCTTGTCAGCACGAACGAATCGCTGCGCAGGGCATTAATACTAACTAATTAATGTCAATTAGATTAGCTAATACAAAATCAACTGATCTCGACAGCTGTTCGCCGAAGCAGTATTTGATTCGTGATAACACTGCGGACATTGTAATCTAATTTGCATATCTCACCGGAGGTTGGCTTATCTTGTTGCGTAAAGAGAAATTAAGTTGGGTGTCGCCAGTTTGGGAGGGAATTAAAAGGCGCAGTCAAAGAGAGTTTACGGTGGTGGGAGGAACAGATATAGAGAAAGAAGAAGAGAGAAAGAGAGTGGGAGTGACTAAATAAAAAAAGGAAAGGGAAAGTTACAAAGCAAGACGGAAATATACAAATGCATAGAAAACAGAATTATATATATATAGACACACACACCCATATATATACACACACACACACATATATATATATATATATATGCACACACACACATATATATATGTACACACACACACACATATATATATATGTACACACACACACACACACACACATATATATATATATATATATATGTGTGTGTGTGTGTGTGTGTAATAGAAGGAAACCTGAGGGGAAGTGATTTTATTAAAGGAAAGTAAGAGAGTTGAGCAGAAAGAAGTGTTCCGTACTCATGAGAAAAAGTATAATATATATATATATATATATATATATATATATATATATATATATATATATCCCTGGTATGCATGCAAGGTGACCATGTATCTAACATAACGACATACGGCGATCCGTTGAATTAAAGTTATCTTGGAAGTTGCTTGAGGCAGTGACTGTTGGGGTTTTAAATATAGAAATGTCTCTGATGACGAGGGACTAAGAAAGTCTTCACAAACACATGCATATAGATAAATATATAAAGGTTTTACATATCTATTTATTAGTTTTTTTGACGACCATATTGGTTTCAAGCGATGCAATCATCAGGTGAAGATGTTTCAAATGCAAGGAAAATCGAAAAAATAATGGTCGTGAAAATTCCTTTGTCAACTAATAAATAGATATGTAAAACCTTTATATATTTATCTTATTATATTATATAATAGCTCTATTTTATATTGAGCACTCTACCAATAATTCTGCCTTTGGTACGCTATTCCAGCAAAAGCTGAAACAGTGACCATCTCTCAAAACACACACACACACACACACACACACACTATATATATATATATATATATATATATTATATATATATATATATATATATATATATATATATCCTAATCTCAAGGATAGTGTAGCCCCCCATCACAAAAGCCACCTTATCTATAAGTTTACATGCAAATGTGAGATTTGCTACATTGCCCGCACTACCTTGAGACTGGAATCTCGAATCAAGCAGCACATACCCTACAACATCCGTTCCGGCAACGTGGACTGTTCCACAGCAGCAGGCATAAATAATCCGTCCACCATTGGACAACATCTATTAAGAAATTCTACTTGCGCTCGGTCCTACCACCCAGCTATGTTTTCAGTTCCTTTGCAGTTCCAACAGCGAACTACAACTGCAGATTCTCGAGTCTCTTTTCATCTCCCGCACTCAACCCTTCCTGTGCGTTCAGAAGCAGTCCCAACAACTACTTCTTTTTGGCACTTCAAGCCTCAACTTATCAAACGGGGGCACTCGTAACTTTCGAACCCCCCCTCGTGAGTTGTAAGTTTCGTAATTTTACGAATTCTCTTATCTTATTGAGAAAAAAAAACATTTTCCCTTTTTCTCACTGCTTTCTGACTTTTCCGTTGTCTACAACAAAAAAAAAACAAAAAAAAAACTATATCACCATCTTTCAATGAAATTTTTCTCTGAGGAGCATTGATCGAAAAAAAGAAAATCATTTCTGATTTTAAAATCTAACTAGGGTACCCTTTCTTTTCTTTTTAAGAAAAAAAAACACAATTTATTTTACAACATGCATATGCTTTTACGCGTCCTTTTATATATATATATATAATATATATATATATATATATATATATTATGATGTGGATTTTGCGTGTTCGGCACCCCTCACCACAATTTAGACAACCTTAAATGCGTACTAATACAACAAGGCTTCACGAACACACAAGCAAGAAAATTAGCCGAACTGAGATGGATCATTAACTTGGAACTGACCGTAAATATCTGAATAAAGATACAGCAACGCTAAACCCGTACACAGACTTCTATAACACCCCCACACCTCCAGCTCCATGACCCCCATCACACGACCACACATAGAGTGCTAACTCATTAATCACCCAACAACCAACCAGAAACCAGGCTCCACAGGCCAGCTGAAAACACCTGGCAGCCGCCACAAGAACTTCACCACGAGCCACGGTCAGTCGAAGGGATGTAGTCGTCCCGAAAATTTACCCGGTTAAATAAATGAAACTCAAAACAAACCAGAGTCTTCAGATATTTATTCCTCAACTACCATATTACGCTAACAATATTAGCATAATAAGTACGTTAATGCATCACTCCTCAGCCCAAACCTAGTAAAAGTATCTCCTAAAACGGATACAAATACTAACATTCACCTCAATATATATATATATATATATATATATATATATATATATATATATTATATATATACCCACCTCTACATGGCAGTTTAAACACTATAAGTTTCATTTGTTTGTAAAAAGAAATACAGTCTGCAGATGAAATAAGCCTAAATCATGTAGCATAACTGATTTAAGAAAAAAACACTTTTATAACGACTGTATATATATTCGATATTTTTGTAAAGTATTATCATGATTTTAGATGTACTTGTTGTTTAAGAAAAACGTATATAATTTCATAATCTAATGTCTTGACCAATTGTTTGTTCAAATGATTCTATGTTTACTGAGAAAAGCTTTTCTTTTCCAGTGAATTGCATTTCTCACCCTGAAAAGAAAAACAAACGAAACATTAAACATAGGATTTAAAGTTGTTTTACATGCAGTTAAAGTTATGTTACTTACTTTACGAGCCATTATAAATCATAAAGCTGTAGTTCAAATTTTGAATTAGGGTCCATTAGTTTAAATCACGCGATCCATGGAAAGTTATCATTTGTGATGGGTAATGAACTTATACTTGACCCCTTAAAAGCACGCGATTGGACGCGTGGTAATAAATTTTATTTAGTCAGTTAAATGCGACGCAGATTTTGAAGCGGGTGGACCTAAGGGCCGTTGCTCTGATGTCGTTTCTGTCCCCTGTGCGGCGGAATCAAATGGGCATGGTTGAAAATAAAGCTTGATCAAGAAATACCAAGGTTTTTGTGTTAATTAAATGAAACAAACAATGACCAGCCCAATACAAAGAAGAATCAACCCCCAGCAGAAAAATAAGCCCAACCAGATAATATGGCATCCAGAGGAGTAGATGAAGTAAGCAGAATTTAAAGTAAGACTATCAACTATTATCATCTCATATATATAACTCTCTGTCTGTCTCTGGACTCGAGATGTATCTCCCCAATATATATACTCGATGTTGAACAAGTATATATAACAGTTTGTGTTGTAATATTTTGGATATAAGGTCTGCTACAATACACTACTTAAATTTATAGACTAAGCGAGGCTATGTGGTTTAAATCCCAGCCAATCAACAGCCCGAATATGTAGCTGATTGACTACTTAATCACTGATACAGAAAGACGTCCATTTGCAATCACTGACGAAGAACTTGCAATACTGGGGAGCACCAAGGAACTACCAACGGATTTCCGCTGGACAAGCCCTCTTGCTTGAAGCCTAAAGGATGGCCCATAAAGTTGTAACAGTTAGAAAAAAACATTTAAACGAGTTTTTTGATTTCGAAAGGAAATTAATTTTTCTGAAACACCCTATTCAATGGATTTTTATGGGTTATTAATCAATTTCTAGAAATTATTAAGTCATTTCTAAATAATATTAATCCATCTTTTTGGGTTAATCTATTTCTACTAATCATTAATCCAATTCTATTAGTTACTAAGCCACCTAAATGTAAGTAAAAGAATGAATATTCCGAGGTATTTAACCAAAACTGAGTGAATAATATCTTGCTGCTGATTTTTATATATATATATATATATAAGAATGAGAAGAGAGAGAGAGAGAGAGAGAGAGAGAGAGAGAGAGAGAGAGAGAGGGGAGAGAGAGAGTTCAAATGACTGGTAAATAAGGGATGATTCTATTTGTGAATATCGAAATCTCACTGTTCAATCATACAACATGCTCTCGTAGGTGCAAACATATATATTCATACAAGTTTTTTTTATAAATCCTTAGGAGAGCTCAATGTATAATAATCAATAAATTAATTATGTATAGAGCAATATTTAACTTTCAAAGAAAGACAAACTTAACAAACCGTTATCCTGTTATAATATTTATTTCGACCTGAAACTCAAATGGTTTATTCATTATATATATATATATATATATATATATATATATATATATATATATATATATATAGAGAGAGAGAGAGAGAGAGAGAGAGAGAGAGAGAGTAAACTACAGACACGTTTTTCGAGGTATTACCTCTCATCAGTGCAGTTATACCATTTTTAGCAGCTACTTCTGGCCGGGTTCGAGACCCGAACGAACTTACGCTCGCCAAACCTCTTACCCATACGACCACAATCAGCAGTATAGCAGGCTATTTAATCGTTACATTTCTAAGCGGAAATGAACTTCACTTAGAGGTCTCAAACTTTGTAAACAAAGTGAGATTTAGCTGAACGCCGAATACGGTGAATTTGCAATTAAATCCCTCCTAAATAAAGTGCTCAACCGAAATTGGGAGCGTATAATAGAGTTAACTACAGACACGTGTTTCGAGGTATCACCTATCATCAGTGCAGTTCATGAATAAATGCAGGAAAACATTACATTTTCTTCATTGATAATGTATTTCAACTGGATCAACCTTCAATCGTAGCAGCCTCTTCAGACATTGAGCAAAAACATGGTTGTTACTGATCTATCTTGGATTGTTTTGAGCATATATAACTATTCTTCTTTGTGTGGGATGGTCTTGACCTGACGTGGGTGATGTCAAAGTGGGATGGGGTACAGAGTGGGAGGAGGTGATGGAAAGTGTGTGAAAGGAAGGATAGAGTTGGATAGATTAATTAAACATAAATATATATATATATATATATATATAGATATATAGATATATGCTATTGTTGTTGAGGATCATTCCATGCGTTCATAAGTAGTGGTGCAAGTTATTTATGGTGAAAACTCGATGTACATTTGTTCAAGTGTTTGAACGGACAGAGCAATATAATGAATAAATAAAGGAAAAAAAAAACAAAAAAAACTTTGCTTCATGTAATAATCTATTTCAACTTCAACAAGCTTAACAGAAACATAACTATGTATGTTAAAAATAGTTCGAAAATTCAGTACCAAAGACGGTTTTGCTTTATATCTGAAGATGCTGTTCTGATCTAACTTTGTTTCAATTAATATAAATCAACACTTAAATCAAATTTTAAGTTTTTTTTCCATTCGTTATTCAAACACACACACACACACACACACACACACACACACACACACACACATATATATATATATATATATATATATACATATACGTATATATATATAAACACGTATATATACACACACATACGTATATATATATACACACATACGTATATATATATACGCATATACGTATATATATATACACACATAAGTATATATATATACACATATACGTATATATATATACACACATAAGTATATATATATACACATATACGTATATATATACACACACACGTATATACATACACATATACGTATATATATATATATATACACACATATACGTATATATATATACACACACACGTATATATGTATACGCACATACGCATATATACACACATATACGCATATATACACACACATACGTATATATACACACATACGTATATATACACACATATACATATATATACACACATATACGTATATATACACACAGACATATACATATATATATATATACACATACGTATATATATATATACACATATACGTATATATACACACACATATACGTATATATACACACACATACGTATATATATACACAAACACATATACGTATATATACACAAATACATATACGTATATATATACACACATAGGTATATATACACACATATACGTATATGTACACATACGTATATATATACGTACATACGTATATATATACACACACACGTACATATATACACACATATACATTTATGTACACATACGTATATATATACGTACATACGTATATATATATACACCCATATACGTACATATATACACACATATGTATATATATACATATACACATACGTATATATATACATATACACATACGTATATATACACACATACACATACGTATATATATACATATACACACGTATATATATATATACATACGTATATATATATACATATACATACGTATATATATACACATACGTATATATATACACATATACATACGTATATATACACACACATACATATATATACAGACACATACATATACGTATATATATATATACACACACACATATACGTATATATATATACACACACATATACGTATATATATACACACACATACGTATATATACACACATACACACACATATATTGTGGTTATCAATTGTGATTTGAAATAGACTTCGAACAATCAAGTACGGTAATATATATATATATATATATATATATATATATATATATAATATATATATATATATTATAGCACGCAAAGGTATTGCTTAGACTGTACGGTTAAATTTATTTCTTTATTGAAAATAATGATTTTTTTCTGAAATTCTATTTTGAATATTGAAAATACTTTAGATATTCTATATATAAGAATAGAAAAACCAGGAAATATTTACCAACATCGAAATTTATTGACAAATTCAAAAGATGAGTAACACGCGAAGTTTTGGACTCAAATCAATAAATAGTATTCAGTATTTATCATTATGCCCCTTATTTACAAAGGCAACTACACCCAACTATGGGTTAATGGGTTTAATAGTAACACAACTGTTATTTTACAAGCATCTTTCTGCCTTTAAATAACCAGCCCAAGTTGATATGCCATTAAATAATATCATTGATTGCTTTATTGGGTTCAGCGATATCTTCAGACAGTCTTTAGTGATACTCTCTCACTAGAAATTCCCAGAAACATTGCTATTTATGCTTTAAAAAATCCAGAAAATCACTTCTAACCATGATTCTGCTTTATGTCTGTAGATGCTGTGACGAGCTAAGTTTGTTGCAGTTGAAATAAATTAATACATGAAGCAAATACATTTTTTGTGTAGTCTTTCCTCAAATGTTATTTTTCAAATGGACCTCTTGAACAATTTTAAACAGATCTATTTGAGCAATAGACAGATCCTTACGGTTACTATTAGAGAATGTGGACGAATACAAGAGAGATGTGAGTAAATAGAGAGACCGCTGGGTGAAAGAGATATAGAACTTGGAAAGAAAGTGAAGGTATGTATTGAAGAGAAGGATCAACTGTTATGAGACGGTGGAGAGAGAGCGAGGGACAGAGAGAGAGAGAGAGAGAGAGAGAGAGGGAGCAGAAGAGCGAGAGAGCGAGGGCATAGAGAGGGGAGAGAGAGAGAGCGAGGGAATAGAGAGTGAGAGAGAGGGCATAGAGAGAGAGCGAGAGGGCATAGAGAGAGAGGCATAGAGAGAGAGAGAGAGCGCGCGAGGGCATAGAGAGAGAGAGAGAGAGAGAGAGAGTGAGCGAGAGGGACATAGAGAGAGAGAGAGAGAGCGAGGGGTAGAGAGAGAGAGAGAGAGAGAGAGGGGCAGAGAGAGAGAGATAGAGAGAGAGAGAGAGCGAGGGTCATAGAGAGAGAGAGAGAGAGAGAGAGAGAGAGAGGAGGGGACAGAGAGAGAGAGAGAGAGAGAGAGGGGCATGGAGAGAGAAAGAGAGAGGCACAGAAGGGACAGAGTGGGATGTAATGTGCAAAAAAGAAAGCAAAGAAAGAGAGAGAAAGACCGTGGAGAGAAAGAATGGGAATAATAAAAAAGATGTGAGTATAAATAGAAACCACTAGGAGAGAGAGAGAGAGAGAGAGAGAGAGAGAGAGAGAGAGAGAGAGAGAGAGAGAGAGAGAGAGAGAGTTTGAAGAGAAAGCGAAATGATATGTAGAGGAAAGAAATTAAATGTCATAAAAAGGAGACTCGGAGGAGAGAAAAAGGAAACTGCAGAGAGAGGGGGAACGAGAGAAGAAGTAAGAACGAAAGAGACAGAGAGCAAAAACGAGAGAATGAGAGAAGAGGGAGAGAAAGAGAGAGAAAAAGAGAGATAGAAAAGGTGAGAAAGAGAAAGAGAAGAGAGAGAAGGAGAAGAAAGAGAAGAGAAAGAGAATAGAGAGAAAGAGAATAGAGAGAAAGAGAATAGAGAGAGAGAGAAGAGACAGAAAGAGAAGAGAAGAGAAAGAGAATAGAGAGAAGGAGAATAGAGAGAAGGAGAAGAGAGAGAGAGAGAGAGAGAGAGAGAGAGAGAGAAAAGACGGAGAGAAAAGAGAGAGGGGAGAGGATCTGGAGAAGAGAAGGAAAGACTGATAGAGAAAAACATGTGAGGAGATTAAATGGATGGATAGAAAAAACGAAAATATTGAGGAATGAGTGACAGAGAGAGACAGAGAGAGAAAGAAAGACAAAAAGGTAGGGATTATGGAGAGGAACACTAAGAGAGAGATTGATAGACACAGACACATGGATGAGTGACAGAAGGACAAAGCGCGCGCGCGAGAGAGAGAGAGAAGGGGATGTAGAGTAAGAGAGAGATTGATATAAAACTTTCTCTCACACACAAACACATGAAACAAAACAAAAACAAAAGAAAACAAAATAAAAGAAACAACAAAACAAAACAAAAAAAAACGAAAAATACTTACAAGTACGTGTAAGTAAGGCAGATAACTATAATAGACCAATTTCTTCTTCCAGAGAAAGGGATTTAGCGTCGAGATGACTATAAATCCAATTCTATCCAATTGGTGGCACGGGTGGAGGGAGACGAGAAGATTAAGTGCTTCCCTGTTGTCTGACTCCGAAAATTAATCGTCACGTGACATATCAGAGGGCTTTATTAAACGTGCCTACATTATTCCGCTCGATCGAAATAAACGCCATATACAATTTTTCGATACTATCAACTCTCTTTCTTCCAATCCAACGTTGCTTTCGTCCCCCGGGAGATGTTGCAATCGTTTGCTGAATATTAGCCACTTTGCAAACAGTAAATCACAGTGATTAGTGCACTAGACTTAAGGGCTAATGATCATTAGTTTGTTCAACTTCTGGAATTCAGGGTCCCTGGCAATCTATGGATGCTCTGAACACGTGAGTATGAATAAAGAACTTACACTGTTTATGGGTTACAGTCACTCTTCAAAAAGCGAGGACGTCAAGACGAATTTGTAGGATTAAAAATCTTTACATGTTATAAGTAGAACCGGTTTGCTCAGTCGGTAGAGCGTTCGGATAGGAATCACAAGGTTTCTGGTTTGATACCGGCCTCGCCAACTCAGCGTATGAGAAGCACAGTGATCTGTGCGGTAAAGTGAGGAGCTGATGGTGGGTGTGGCGCTCCACCTCAGATGCAAAAAATAATCTCCTTTGTCTAGCGCTAGTGAAAAGGGGATAGACTCCCTCGCTGTCTGGCTACCGACATTAGGCCGCCCCGACAACTTTACTTTTACATGTTATATACGAGGGTGAGTAAAAAAGTAATGCCATTTTGTTTAGGCTAGGTATAATTACCAACACTGGAACATGTATTATATATAAAAATTAAACTGGTCTCTGTGGATCACATCCCTACTTCTCCACATAGTCAAAAAGTCCATTTTGTTTAGGTATAATTGCCACTGGTCATCCATCCCTATTTCTCTATGTTGGTAATTATACATGTCCAAAACAAAATGGCATCACATTTTGACTCACCCTCGTATGTTCATTGCAAATTTGATGAAGATAGTTGAGTCTTTCTTTTAGTTTTGTCACTATATATGATCCCGCTGGAATGGGGTTGTTTGAGACTTTAAAATGATATTGTTGAAATGTTTAGCATGTGTTTATTAGACTGTCATTGCCAAAGGAACGACAACGGCGCCAATATGGCAGGCAATTACAATGGTGTTCAGTGAAGGTTACTGGAGATGAATGAAAAGACTTTATTTATTTCATCTAATCTATATACATTGAATCTTCTTTTGTTGGATAGTGCACAGTCCTCGATGGGTTCGGTCCTTCTTTGGGTTGATCAATCGTTTATACGAGGGGGAGGTAAAAAAGTAATGCCTTTTTGTTTAGGACAGGTATAATTACCAACACAGGAACATATATCATACATCAAAATGGAGCTGGTCCTTTGTGGATCACGTCCTTACTTCCCCGCCTAAGTCACCTTTTCTGTCAATAGTAATGTTCCACTTTGAATGAGAGCATTTATCCCTGCCCCGTAAAATTAGGTTGGCTGTTCTTTGAGCCACTTTTTCACTACAGATTTCACTTCCTCGTCACTGTAAAAATGTTGGCCTCTCAAACCCTCTTTCATGGGGCCGAAGAGATGATAGTCTGAAGGCACTAAATCTGATGAGTATGGAGGATCCGGTAAAGTTGTCAACCCGAATGAGGCGATTTTCTCCCTTGTCCCGATGCTTGTGTGTGGAAGAGTATTGTCATGCAGAAGTAGGATATTGTCGACTGGCAAGTTAGGTCTTACTCGTCGGATTCTTGCTCTGAGACTCGTTAGGGTCTAAATGTAGGCCTTAATTTTATTAAAAAATAACTCTGTAGGTGAAATAAAGAAAATGGCATTACTTTTTGACATACCCTCGTATTTAGCTTCTGGTAATACCAGCAGATTCCATTCCGTTTCCACGGCAATTAACATGGACTGAAATGCGGACAATCTCGTCTAAGATTTGAACTCCTCTGGCCTAATCTACTTCTGATGATGATGATGATGATGAGAATTATTTACGCCACCTATAATTTCAATTACCATTCAATTCATAACTAAACAATATCAAATACTGTGTCTCGCACCTGAAGTAGCATTTGCTGAACGAATTCCTATTGCAACGCGTTTTGTCAGGTGTTAAGATGATTATCGTACATTGTACAAACTTTTACTTTATAGGAGTTGGTTTTGTGTTTTTTCTCGCTCATTGAATTTTAAACGAAATGAAGTTTAATGCGAAATTCTGTATTGTTATGTGAACATGTCCATACGTTTGCTGTAAAGATATAATGTAAACAATATAAATTCTTATTTTTAATCGGTACGAAGCGAAGAAAAAATAGAACAAATGTTAATTTTAAATTAAATCTTAGCACTAGAAATTCTGAAAAGTCTGTATTGGAAACGAGAAATTTTGTTGACGTACAATATACAAGATAAATTCTTTCCCGATTTTTTTTTTATCCCAGAGTTAAGTATGAGTGTTTTTATGCGCATACTTACAGTATATATATATATATATATATATATATATATATATATATATATATATATATATAGAGAGAGAGAGGGGGGATAGGGGAGAAAAGAGAAATACAAAAGCTTACATAGATGCGTACATCGGAGGCTGTGCTGGGGACTTTGAGAGAGAGAGAGAGAGAGAGAGAGAGAGAGAGAGAGAGAGAGAGAGAGAGAGAGAGAGAGAGAGAGAGAGAGAGAGAGAGAGAATGGCAATCTATGTTTTCGGCATGATTTATATATATATATATGTATATATATATATATATATATATATCTTAATTTAGTATAAATTAAATTTTTCATCAATGTTGCTTCAAGTCTAATTTTCTAATCTTTTAAAAAAGTTTTAGTTGAAGAGGCAAAGGTATCGAAACAAATTTATTTCTGATTAATTCAGATTTTCATATACTTATCTATTTATCATATACTCCGTATATGTAAAAATTTGCAATATTTACAAATGCTTACATGTATATCAGCAAAATAATTCTAATTTTGTTTGAATCCTAGCATAGAAACACTTAATACCATTCACACACACACACACACACACACACACACACACACACACATATATATATATATATATATATATATATATATATATATATATGTGTGTGTATGTGTGTGTGTGTGTGTGTGTGTGTGTGTGTGCTGCTTTAATATTTTGCTGTCTAAAATGCATAGAAGAATCAGGATTAATTACTATGTACTGTGTTTCAATTTGATTTGATCTTTTGATAAACACAGAGCAGACATCTTGTGTTTCATCGGAGACCGAAGCAGAAAGTTAAAGGGAGAAAAGGCAAACTCCTTCCTTTGGAACAAGTTCCAATAACTATTGGCTCACCTCTCTGGCTATCCTAGTACAATTTACCCCCCACCACGACCACCAATCATCGCAATCCTTGGCCACCTCCTCTTCTCTCTCCATTAAAAGGGCATTGGAACAGAGGCAGAAAAGTCAGCCTATACACAGCATAATACAATTCGTTGATTTATTTTTCCTCGACGCTTCCTTCTGTTCAACCCCTAACACCTTTCTTATCAAAAACCGTGACTGGTAGCATCAATCAGTCTAGCGTTCTTATGGTGAAGCGGTTCGAGCGAATTCCGGGGTCGACGTAGCGGTTGGGAATTTGGTGGTTGGCCCCGATCCAATTCTTGTAACTATTCGTAGCTTATCAGACTGTGGAGAATGTTTTCATGAGGTGATGTCGAAAGGTTTCAATGCGAATTGTCAAGAGGCCGGGAAAATAGTAGACTTAGAGGATCAATTGATTGTTTAGGTGATCAATCAATGGCTAGATGCCTGGCCTGATCACTTTAATCAATAGAACCATATATATATATATATATATATATATATATATATATATATATATATATGTCCGTGAAGTGGTCAGCGCGTAAACGAGTAATCCGGGCAGACTCAAATCAACAGTGGACATTGACTGAAAGCATTACATATGTTTTTATCGACAGTGTCACGTGTAAGAGTTCAAGCCTGGGTAGGATCAAACTCTTTCAATGGCGATTCTCTAGGCAAGTAAGCAGTTTTCGCGTTGAAGATTGCTGTAGATATCTTTCATTTGTATGCGGTTGAGACAGCTTAAATTCTATATATACTAGCAGGGCTATCTGGCGTTACCCGGGATCTAAAAGCTTGAAAATAAATGTCATATATATTATATAAAGATTATTAAACTTTCTTTTTCTTTGTATTCGTTTTATCTTTTATTCTTTATTTTTGTCGTACAATAGAAGTCGTGGCATAATAATGATCACATGAAAATATCCGAAAGCAATTGCAGTAATTAAAACTTGGGAATGCAAATTTCAGTTTCGGATTCAACCTGAATGTTTTTAATTTGCTCATGTCAGCCTGATTCCCGAATGGTATGATGTTCGGTAACGTCCTTTAAGAGTAATGTTAAAAATTGTGACACACTGACGTTCGCAATATATATATATATATATATATATATATATATATATATATATATATATATATATATATATATATATAAAATAATTGGTAATTTGCTTGGAGAATTTGTTAAGTACGTTAAATATATTAATGATATGAAGGCAATTACAATGTGTATAAAAAATAAAAACAAAACTAAAGAGATGTAATTTTTGTCTTATCGATTTCGAAGTATAAAATTCATCATCAGAGGTTCGTATCATTTCTGATACGAACCTCTGATGATGAAGTTTATACTTCGAAATCGATAAGACAAAAATAACATCTTTTTAAAAAAAAATTTTATACGCATTGTAACTGCCTTCAAATTATTAATATATTATATATATATATATATATATATATATATATATATATATCAGGTTGAAACAAATATAATGCCCGATTTTAAAGTCAAAAAATCATTTACATAATCCGTTCACCATACGGAGAATTTGACACAAGGCCACAAATGTGGGACATCCAGCGAGTATCATGAGACTAATTTGGTTATCATTATATCGCAACTGGACACAAGCCGATTTCAGAGTATTATAAATGGAAAATCTTATAAATATGGAAATATTTAATCATTAACATTGATTTCTTGAACCTCATTTCATTTGTCAACAAGCCCATAGACGCCACGCTTGTAAAATTATTCAAATTTTGATGCAAGGTTTGAGACTAACTCGGGTTCATCCTCATCCATTGGTGTCAACCTAAGACCACCCAAGGGATTCTGTAATCTTAGGGGATTATCATGTATTAATAGGAAGGAGAAAGGTCAGAGGAATATGGAGGATGAATCAATTTTTCCCAACTAGGGGATCTTTAGTCATTTGAACTGTGTGATGACGGCCATAATCGTGATGGAGAATAACCCCTTTTAGTTGACCGAGGAGGCTTATTCAGAATGTAGGACCCACTTCGAGAAAGGGAAAACTATCTCCAGCAATTTCTTTTATTAGATGTATTATTCCTATTTGGATTATCCTTGGTGTACTTATTTACTAAGTTTAGCTTAGATGTGGCACAAGGCCAGAAATATGGGGCGCCTAATGAGAATCTAACACACCAACAATAGTCTGCAAATATAGCTTGCTAACCATTACACCACGTGAAGTGTCCACAATATAGTTATTTACTAAGCTACAGGTAATATCTGAAACAAGGTCACAAGTATGGGGCATCCAGTGAGGATCAACTCGCTTTTCAGTAGTAATGGATCTGCGAGACTATCTTGCTAACCATTACACAACGATATGATTATCCTTGGTATAAGATGTGTGAAAAAACACTACTTATATTTATAGACTGTTTCAAGTGGCGGTTACTGAATTGACCAATCAAAAAAGCCAAACATGTATTTAATGGCGTTGATGAATTGTCCTAAAATTATTTACTTGATGGATTGCTTCAAGGAGTGACCAACAGGATCAACAGACAAGGATTAAAACTGATACAAACTTTTTACTTCAAGGAGGGATCAACACACAAGGGTTAAAACTGATTACACTCTCATTTTTCTACTGCAAGGAAGGATCAAACTTTATGCCACAAGTAATATCCACTGTGAAACTGCATTCTACTACAGGCCTAAAATGGCAACTCGAATCGTTACAATCCCCATAAGTGCTCAGAATGGATTTTGCTGCTGTACTTGCATTTGTTAACCTACTCTAAACAAATCATAAAAATCTAAGAAGTTCGTTTGGTGTTGGGGTTATGTGATCGGCCTGTCAGCTTGGCAGTCCGGTTTCAAATCACGCACACAGGGCGGTCTTCCGATCTATAGCTCTGCTGATGAGGCCTAATAGGCCGAAATGTACATACAGAGAATTGATTTTTCTCGATTTGTTTAGCCATACATTTAATAGGTATTCCCGCCTAATTCATTATTAATTAATTAATTTTCAAAATTAGGTACGACTCCAATTAACACTTATTCTCCAAAAAATTATCGGCAAAAAGCCATTCTAAACAAACCTTGTTACAACTTACCACATCGTCGTGTAATAAAAGTCACTAGAAGATGAATGTTAACCTACTCTAAACAAATCATAAAAATCTAAGAAGTTCGTTTGGTGTTGGGGTTATGTGATCGGCCTGTCAGCTTGGCAGTCCCGGTTTCAAATCACGCACAGGCGGTCTTCCGATCTATAGCTCTGCTGATGAGGCCTAATAGGCCGAAATGTACATACAGAGATTGATTTTTCTCGATTTGTTTAGCCATACATTTAATAGGTATTCCGCCTAATTCATTATTAATTAATTAATTTTCAAAATTAGGTACGACTCAATTAAACACTTATTCTCCAAAAAATTATCGGCAAAAAGCCATTCTAAACAAACCTTGTTTACATATATATATATATATATATATATATATATATATATATGAAGTAAAATAAGGAATGAAAGAACAAAACTTAGACAAAAATGTGTAGTATATTTCGCTGGAGGTTTGACCTCAGGTTCTTCTGCTTTATAGAATTATTAGGGTCATACAAGTGTTTTATAGAAGGGGGAGTGGGTATGTGGGTAAGTTTTGTGGTGAGGGAAAGATTTGATTGGTTATAGGAGACATCTTTGGGGAGGATAATATATATATATATATATATATATTACACGTATCACGCAACTTTCTGAGCCTTACATTTTAGCCTAATATTTGGTGGTGGCGCCATATTTCAGATGCAAACTTTTGGGAGTAAGTATTGGGAACGGATTGGTCTAGATCATCTGTTACGACTTTCCAGCTACAAAATCAACGAATAGTCCCATTTCATTCAATATCTATATATGAATACGTTTGTTCCTAAATCATCCGTCCGTTATCATCCTGCAACACCCTCTGGTTAAAAATGGGATCATCCAAATTATTCAAGATGCAATGCAAAAATATAAATCCATTTTATCTAGTGTCCCTTAATAGCAGATTTCTTTTTTTTCTCATTTTATTTCACCCAATTTTAATAAGAAACATAACAAATTGTCTTGCATCCTTAAAATGCCCAACGCAAAATGAAAATAAATTGAAAAGAAAGTTAAATGTTTATTTTATATTATTATTGAAATTGTGAATTACGGAATATGTTTTTGTAATTTTGATCTTATGTCGTCCTGGCCTCTTCTTTAATTTACACTATGTTTTAACGAGCCATTTCAGGCGAATTTCCGGCCTAACTTAGATATTTTCCGAGTCGTGTTTTTTTCACTGTTTTATCGGCAAATTAATGTAGAAATTTTAAACGCCCCCCACCCACAAAATCTTTATCAGCAAATAAATGAAACCCCTTTTTAAGAGAGAGAGAGAGAGAGAGAGAGAGAGAGAGAGAGAGAGAGAGAGAGAGAGAGAGAGAGAGAGAGATTATATTTTTACATATTGAACTTTATAGCAATACCTCTTAAGTAAACATCAAACGATGTATTTAATTTATCATACTGTGGTATGTCCACAGGTCCTGCCAGTAGAGATAATTTTACTACAAATATTGTTTTACTTACTGTTCCCCATTATGTGATAGATTCTGTTTTATGCAAATATAAGATTAGCAATGGTTTCAAAATTGTATATTAAGAATGTTGATTAGGTCTATTTGTAACCTAAACTATGTCACGGCTTACGTCACGTTACCCACGTCACAACATAGAATAGATACACTCAAAATTTGAGCATACAACCTTAGACGGCCCTCATTGTGTTTTAAAACAAGTTTTAATAAATGCATGCTCACTATTATAATATTATATATAGTTTGTTTTATTTTAATATATACTGACAGTTATCAGAACTAAGTTCCCATTTCAAAAATGTTTTCCTTTTTTTACTCCTTAATAGATTTACTTACGGTACAAACTCTCTGACTTAACTCACTCTGGCAATATCTTCCAAAACTTAATTCTTACACCACCCGTATCATTTTGCTAGTTTTATTAATGGAAATTACAGTGGATTATGAGATTTACTGTAAATCTAACAAGCTGGCAACTGTAAGGCAATTTTTAAAATTTTCAAAAAAGACGTTTCTAATTAGGATAATGATAACAAAGTATTGTAATTATCATAATGCTAGCAAATTATCTTTCATTACCATAGTTTGTTGACTATATTTATAAGAGAGAGAGAGAGAGAGAGAGAGAGAGAGAGAGAGAGAGAGAGAGAGAGAGAGAGAGAGAGAGGGGGGGAGATAAACTGATTGAGAGAGATTAATATAGAGATATATTAACTGAGCTACACACACACACACACACACACACATATATATATATATATATATAATATATAATGGAGCACTTTGTGACGATATACAATCAAAGCTGATGTGTGTATTAAAACAGTTAAAAATCCTTCCCATTCTGTAAGGTGAAGACAGCCTAATTTCTTAAGGTGCCGGACTGACACCCAACAGATCGATTTCAATTCCGGCTGTAGGTAGCTTACAAAATGTCTTAGCCACACTGAGGAGACTTGATAATCGAAACACGTGTCTGTGGATGACCCTATATAATATATTATATATATATATATATATATATATATGAATTATTCGGTTAATGCCATCGTGTCCATCAAGAGTAGTTTGAATACCGTGAAAACTACTTTGGAAATGTCAATTTTCATGTTTTCCTCTGTCCATTTTAGACGATTCTCCTTATGAAATTGCTGTTAAGAGGGATTTTTAACCGGTGACACTGACCGAGGAACATTTTATCATCATAATTTTGACATTATTTTCAGCAAAACGCTTAAAAAGTTCATCCCAGATATATCGGGAGGTGTAAAGATACAGAGGAATGGTGTGCTTAATACATTTATTAAGCACTAGCATCCGGTGCCGAACGGATACATACAAACACAGAACAAATAAGTACAAACAATCAAGAAGACAAAACTTACACTAAAAGAGGAGGGTCAGTTCGGTATAGCCAACGCAGCAAAGTCAGTCTGAATATCATTCAGCTAGTTAATCCCCTTTAATCGATGGCTATTTTATAGCTATGAGCAAGTCCATCAGGTAGAGTGCTGAAGGGGTGTTAGCTACTCTCTTGTTAGAGACGGATACTACACAGGCTCCCACTTGGTACGAAACAATCCTACGGGAATCTGTCTTTGAAAAAACTTTTTCCCCTCTTACTAACGGCATTTGGAGATGCAACAAGTTTTTAGCAGTTTGGTGGTATCTGCCAATAAAAGGGCAGTTGTGTGAATCTGTATGTCCGGAGAAACTTCGAGAATAAAACAATTAACGACAAAGTAATATATATACACATTAAATATCACCAGAGGCTTGGTTTTTTTTAGCAAAAATTAGGAAGATTTTGATTTATATTCGTGAAAAATTGAAAACTAAAATTTAAATGATAGTAGCATGGAATTTTTTTTTTTTTTTGCATGTTGTATTTTAAATAGGAGGACAGTTTTTCTTTTAAAAGTGTCTTGATCAACGCAAGGTTTTTTTTTTACGTAAATATTTAATGGGACGTCCTGCAATTATCATAATGGATCTGCGAGACTAACTTTTAGACCTCCACTTCTACACAGGCGACGCTGGGTAGCCGCTTCTAGATTTAGATATTTCCAATGTTGATTCAGAAATATTTGTTGATTACTCAGTAATAGTCAAATCCCTTTTACGACTTTTATTTGACATTTTTGATAAACATTAGTTAATAATTTGACACACTAATATCTGTGGTGTTTCGGGTTCTGTCAGATCGTATACGCAGAACGGTAACCTATTTACATATTCTAGTCAAATAAATATTTGAAACATTCAGTAAAAATTTCGATACATTCCAATTGATGTTATAATAGACATTCGAATTATTCAAGCTGGATATCAAATTGACATATATATATATATATTTTTTTTAAATGATATATATCTATCTGTTATTATACTAAAGCTGAGATAATAACTTTGTATTTCCTATAGGCTTTTTTCCTGTTTGGTTTAAGCATACAAAATTCATACTAAAATATACCTTGCTTTTATTTTATATTAGTTTTTGTTTGATAATCTATTGTTCGTTTTTATTTTCGAAACTGTCATATTTAATTTAGATTTTTTGACAGTTGTTTTGAATTAAAATAAAATGAAAATACAAGAAAAAAAGATATTTAAAAGGGGGGGGGGATATTTACATTTACTTGTCGTTAAAAAAAACTTTGGTGTGGCCTTCAAATCACTAAAAAATACTTCAAAGAGAGGGGGTAAAATATTTACATTTATTTGTCGAGAAAAGACTTGGTGGGGGGGGGGTAAAATATCGCTTTCATATCGTATAAACTTTTCGGAAAAAATGCCTTCAACCATCTAGGGAATTCATTAGTAGCACGAGTCCGATTTTCAGCAGGCACCGTTTAGCGTTTTTTAGGGCAGGAGGGAAGGACGCATTTATGCGATATGCACATTTTGTCTAAGTCAAATACTAGTAACATAATGAGCATCAATAAAAAAAAAGAAAAAAGGAAAAAAGAAAAAAAAAGAAAAATAATATTACACAAGTAATTTATTTAAGATATATTCATACTAGGCTCTGCCAAAGATGTCTTCAAATCTGGATTTTAATAAAAAAATTTACCCCCCCCCCCCACACTCAATACGAAATAAAAATTACCAAAAGATCAGGGAATTATCCGATTTTAATTAAATTTCCAGTGTTGATTTATCAATGAATGAATGTTAGAATGCATCAGTTATTTTATTTCAAAACTTTCTCATTTTTTTCAGGTGACTTAACTTTGACCCCCCCCCCCCCATATTTTGGGGGCGCAAAATATCGGATAATTCTCTGATTTTTGGTAATCTTTTTTCAATCGGGGAGGGTGATAAATTTATTATCAAAATACGGATTTGACGAAGTCTTTGCCAATACTTACCTAATCCCAATTATCTACCGAGAGCTCAATGGGTGACCGAACGGGTCACGTCTTGTCAATATGAGAGAGGGCAAGAGAGAGACAGAGGGGAGAGAGAGACAGAGGGGAGAGAGAGACAGAGGGGAGAGAGAGACAGAGGGAGAGAGACAGAGGTGGGAGAGAGAGAGAGAGAGAGAGAGAGAGAGAGAGAGAGAGAGAGAGAGAGAGAGATATGAACTAAATGAGATATATAGATAATCAGACAGACGTAACCACAGAAAGTTTAGTGTTTCGGAGTCTAATACGAAAACCTGGATCAATCGAGTTGTTGCTACGTGCGTAGTTTATAAACGAACTTCTAATGTTTGGCTGACTAAACGATTATTGACAAACAGTAAAAGAAGTTAATGTTCCACGAAGAAAAAAAAAACTTCAAAGTTTTGCCGTGTTTTTTTCCCCCCAATCATCCTTCATCCAGAAAAATCAAGCAACTGTGATTTTTTTTTTATTGATATCTTTAACTATTTTTTATAATCTTTCATTTTTGTAGAATCTGTTTTCTTTTCTTCTTATTTCATTTTCTTATATATAACTCTTATTTCTTAGGTCAAGTTTAACGCGTTCTCTTCACCAAGATACCGTCTCCATTTTGAAAAGTTCAGTCATGATATCATAGCTAATACGTTACAAGGTTGAACTGTCTGATGAAGATAATTGCGCCAATGAGTCAAGGAATTCACTGCATTTTATTTGGTTTGCTTTCTGCTTTGGTTTTACGGCATACCAACCTCAGTGGGTCATTTAATGCCGACAAACTTTTGAAATACATTCATTCTTAATGGATACTCAATTTTTTTATAAACTCATGTTTTTCTATTTAACCCATAGTTGTCACCCTAACAGGTACTACCACTCCGTGTCAGAGTAATGGCAATGAAAGGGTAATCAACACTCCCCTTTTGTTTGGGGTGGAATCTTACTCCTCTGCAAGGGATGCAGTCAGTGTATTTTAAGCCAAACTGACAAAGATGAATATTCCAGGATTACATCTTACTTTTGTCCTTTTGGCAAAGGTAAGCTTAGTATATCCTTATCTCTCTAGTATTGTTTTGTTTTATCTTTATTTTACGGCTTATCAACCTCAGTGGGTCATTTAATGCCGACAAAGTTTTGAAATAAATTCATTTTTAATGGATACTCATTTTTTTTAAAAACTCGTGTTTTTCTATCTAACTCATAGATGGGACCCTAGAGGTACTACCACTCCGGATCAGAGTGGACCAGGAAGCAATGGTGATGAAAAGGTGCTCCACATTCCCCAGACCACCAGAACTAGAACCTCACAATCAGATAATTTAATCTCATTCTCAGGACAGCCTTCTAGCACCCATATTATGTAAAGGTTGGGGCTTGCCATAAGGGCAATATAATCGAGGCAATCATATAGGTTATAGGGCTTCACGTGACCAGAAGGGGCCCTCTCGGACCGCCCGTCGAACCTAGTTAAGGGTCGAAGTGGAGTGTTGCATGTCATCAGGATTCCGTCCTTAAGCATCATGGGTCGCGATCCACAGCAAACAGGTGGCCCCATTTAAGGAGGAGATGGGTCTTACCCCTCTGTAGAGGTGCAGTCGGTGTATTCTAAAGCCCCAGATGACAGGGCTAACTGCATTTGGTGGTATCTTCATTCACTCGCAATTAAATAGCTCAGCGGTAAATATTTTTCTTTGGCGTAATAAATTTAGAAACTGAAATGGTTTTAGTGAACTTTTTAACATAAGCGTATCTGAAGTTCGCTCATAATGAAATCGACCAAATGACAGCTCGTAACCCGAAAAACTCGTAAATCAAGTTAGCACTGTATACGGTTCTTATCTATATATTACAGTCTGTTCCTATCTATCTCTAAATCTTTTTAAGACTACAGTCTACTTTGCGGGGGTCCACAATGTAAAACCATCATCAGGATATAAAAAAAAATTCAACAGTGTTGTGGTCACCTGATCGCTCCATTTTGATTGCTGACTTTACAGAGCTAACATGGCTGCTTCACTAGCGGTATGCACCAAGGAAGAGACCTAATTTCTCTGGTCGAAGGAGTGTTAGAGGCTGAAATTCATCGGATGATTTTAGCATAATACGGTACAGTGTACTATCGCGTAGAAGTGTGTATGAGTGGAGAGCGAAGTTTAAATATGACAGGACGAACATAACGCACGATGAGGAAGCAGGACGCACGCCAACCTCCACCACTGATGAGAAGATTCAGCAAGCTAAAGAGATGGTATGGTGAACCGACAAGATATCATTGATGAGAAGGTTTGAACCATGATTACAGATTATTCATGGTTCTGTCTATCAAATCATCCACGATGAGCTCGGCTTCCATAAAACAACAGTGGGGATAATTTTTGAATCTCCCTCGTAGCACCTATACTAAAGTTAACATTACAAGTGAATAGCCTATGACCGTAACAAGGTGGGTTTTTTTTTCAGGTGGACCAAATATATTTTATCATATCTTTAGTGAGAGAATAGTCCTCTGTTTAAACTATTTTTAAATTTGAAAATAATTGGTTCTGAATGAATATTCATTATTGATTAATTTTAATGAAGTCTTTTTTTTTACAGTCGATGACCATTAAGTAAATAGAGGACAAAGATAAATTAAGGGTAATCACAAAGGTTAAAGCTGACCTTCTTCTAGCCGTTGGGCATTTTGTAGATCAATCGGTAGAGAGGTAGGTACAATGAAACAAACTTCTTCAGATAAAAGGGATACGAGTTCGAGTTTTAATAGGAATGTATTCTTTATTTCCGATCCGTGATGATTTTCTGGTTGAAGTATTATCATAATCACTGATATATTCGGATTTTAGTTTTTCTTATAGTTGTAAGGCTGGAAGGTGAAATCGCAGAAATTTGTGACTATAGCAACAACCAGGATGGGATAATAATCTTGGTTAGTCGCAATGAAGAAAACTAGAATGAAGATAAAAAATATTAGTCAAAAGTTAATAGTGATGACCAGTGAATATCTTAATAAAGATTTAAACAATCGTGATTATACCACAACTCGACTTCGATGTGGCTAACCTGTTGGACTGCGAAATTGTAGTAAGCGAGTTCAAACTCCAGTCGCGCTATTACGTTCACTTTCGGATTAATACTCTTGGGAAAGGTATAACCCCTTCATCTTCCAGCTCTAGGTTAAATAGTACCCCTACTGTTCTTCTGAAATGATGGCTTTGGCATTAGATAACCCACGAAGGTTGATAGTGAATTAAATAAAGAAACAACCTAAGTTATATGAAGAGGCATATGGAGGTGCGTCGTTGGAAATGGACTCGTCGACCTGAATTCAAATCATGGACAAGGCTGTTTGCATTTCACATACCGCTAATACTCTTAGGAAAGGTATGAATCCATATATTCTCCCTCTAGTTATGGATTAAAAAGGGCATACTGGGCTCTTTAACCTTGGATAGGTGATCAGTCTAGGAGAAGGAAAACTCTGAATTCAAACCTATTAAACTCCGCTTGATAAATTGACCTGTGTCACACCCTGATCGTGTAGATGTTTTTTGGTAAAAATATATATGAAGAGGCATCAGTGTTTTATGGTTATCAGATAGCCCTCATACCTTGGAAAGGTTGGGCATCACATCGTGGTGTAATGGTTAGTCTCGCAGATCCGTTACTACAGAAAAGTGAGTTCAATTCTCACTGGATGTCCGATTCTGGTGACATTGTATTACATCCTACCCGTGTCAAACGTGTGGTGGGAACTACCTACCTTTGGGAAAACTATACATACAAATATTCTTCAGCTATGGGAAGACTGGACTCTTTAACATTAGTGTGACAACCGGTCTAGGAGAATGAAAACTCTAAATTCATACCTGTTAAACTCCACTTAACAATTATTTAAACACATTATTCAAAATATTATATATTATTATGTAATCTGACAATATATGATATATATTTGGTAATTTCATAACATATGATATATTATTAGGTAATCTGACAATATATGATATATTATTAGCAATCTAACAACATACAGACTTTCAGTTTTGTTTTGTCGCATAGTCGTGCCCCAAGCTATAGAGGCAAATCCGGCGTATTACGCGGCAAGGTCGGCATCCACATGCCACGGTGGTTCGCCACCGTTACGAGCACAGGAAAAGCATCCCGGGCTGCCGATTTGTCCCTCATGTTACAAAAATATTGTAAAACACAATATTGCATACGGAACCTCACATTCCTAAGAATGATTGATTGATTTTAACGGCATATCAACCAGCCTACGGTTATTTTATGCTCAGAGGCCAGGGAATTGCGTATATTATATGTTTATATCTACATTTTTGTGTAGTTTTTTCTTAAGATTTTTTTTCACCTTACGGCACATTCTGCTCGTGGCTAACGGGTTGGGTAAATACCTCCATTATTCAAGTAATATTTCCACTGGAAATTGTATGTTAATGCTTATGAAATAAAGTCCTCTCTGATTAGAAGCAAAGTTGCATCAAGAAGAGTCCATTGTGTAATTTCTATTATCCTGGGATAGGGTTAGTTGGTTGGTTAGATTCTACGGCATGTCAACCCTTGTTGGGCTATTTTATGCCGAAAACGTTTTGTTTTATACATTATTAATGGGTACTGAAATTATCTCTTTTAAATCAATTTTTAATACACATTTTAAACTTTTTCTTCTATTTAACCTATACATGGGACTCTAACATGTAATACCACTCCGGGTCAAAGGGTCCTAAGATTAATGGCGATGAAGGGGTACTCCACCTCTTGGAATCTCGCCATTAGATGAAGTTTAAGGTTATATCCAGGACACTAAGATCCTCAGGAACCACATTCAAGCACATATATAGTAAAAGAGTTGGGCTTTGAGATAAGGTAATAGGGTCAGACAATCATATAGGTGCTAGGGCTTGACGTGACCAGCCAATTGATCAGAGATGGCCTCTCCGACCACCCGTCTAGCCTACAGGGGTCTTATATACGGTAAGAATGCTAGACTCCTTATTCAAATAGCTGCACAGGAAATAGCCCTTCTCTGATTAGAGGCGGTGCCCGTGGTGTAATTGTTTTCGTCGTAGAATATGGACTCGGTGACACGTGTTCAAATTCTAGACAAGGCTGGTAGCATTTTACATAGCCCTAGTACCATTGATAAAACTCTGAATACAAACCTGTAAAACTGAGGTTTAAAATATACCGTGAGTCACAATCTGCTCGTGCAGTGGGCTTTGGTAAGTATATACATCAACACAGGGTAATCGATTGTCTACCTATCACGTGATTGATCTAAACGGCATGTCAACCTGTCAAGGTAGGGCTATAGAATACAATTACTGTACGTTCACAGAGGGGCGAAAACCAACAGTGGCCCTATTTGGGGAATTTTATCCCACTGCAGAGGTGCAGTCGGCGTATTCTTCTGTCCCAGCTGGGTATATAATGTAGTAGGTGTTTTGCTTCATTAAAATTGTAGAAATAGATTGAGGAAGATTCCTCAATCTATGGAAGTTTTTAAGCAGGTATTTATCTACCCTGTTCGCCACAGGTAGGACCTGACACAAAGTCGCAAGCATTGGGTATCAAGCTTACCAATCTTTTAAGTAAATGGAGGATGTGATTGATGTTCAGGGATTTTGGCAAGGTTGGAACACTGACAATTGTCTTCTTGCGAAATTCGAACTTACCGCAAGCTTCTAACGGGCAACAATGTTGCGACTGGCGATAAAGATCTAAAAGCACATTCCCTTGGATGTTGGGAGGCTGCTTGTACGTCTTGAGAGTAAATGTATAAAAGTCGAATTAAACGATTCAATTTTCCCGGGAAAAAAAAGAATAGATGAGAAATGTGAACGTAATATCCCCTTCAAAGATCATTGCGTTGCCTGAGGAGATTTTATCTTATATTGGATGACATGGCCTAATACACACTTGCTCACTACCTTCCCACAACATATACTCACAAATCCTCGCTTTCTCTTTCTCTCACTCTTTCTATCTATCTATCTATCTCACTCAAACACATACATATACACAAACAACATTAAATTCGGAATTTTGGTTAGAATGATCGATAAACGCTGGTGCGTCAGTAATCTTTTGATCTCATCGAGCGTAAGTTCGTTCGGGTCTCGAACCCGGTCAGAGGTAGCTGCTAAAAATGGTATAACTGCACTGATGAGAGGTGATACCTCGAAACACCTGTCTGTAGTTTACTCTATTATACGCTCCTAATTTCAGTTGAGCACTTTATTCAGGAGGTATTTAATTGCAAGTTCACCGTATTCGGCGTTCAGCTAAATCTCACTTTGTTTACAAAGTTTGAGACCTCTAGGTAAAGTTCATTTCCGCTTAGAAATGTAGCGATTAAATAGCCTGCTATACTTGGCAGCTGATTGTGGCCGTATGGGTAAGAGGTTTGGCGAGCGTAAGTTCGTTCGGGTCTCGAACCCGGCCAGAAGTAGCTGCTCAAAATGGTATAACTGCACTGATGAGAGGTGATACCTCGAAACACGAGTCTGTAGTTTACTCTCTCTCTCTCTCTCTATATATATATATTATAATATATATATATATATATATTTTACCAACTCCTCCGCACGAGCAGGATGTTACTCGAGGTCAATTTCTTAGACGGAGTTTAACAGGTTTCCTAACCAAGGTTAAAGAGCCAAGTCTGTCCTACTATTTACCTATAGCTGGTGGGAGAGTTAAATTGATAACTTTCCCAAGGGTATTAGCGCTAAGTGAAATTACCACTTCCAGGATTTGAACTCGGGCAACGATTCCATTTCCTGTGACTATAACCATTACACCACGCGCTTCCTACATATATATATATATATATATATATATTATATATATATGTGTGTGTGTGTGTGTGTGTGTGTGTGTGTGTGTGTGTGTGTGTTTTCCATTTGATGCATTCTCAGATCTTTCCCTCGTTATAAAATGGCACAAATATGAACATTAGCCGGAAGGAATATATGAATTTTCCAGTCCTTCCATCATCTCAGGATTTACAGGAAGTCATTTTATATTGGAGAGCTGCGCGCAAACTAAAACTCATACGTAGCTATTTCAAACCAATGCTTGGTATTATCCGCATTCCTTTTCAGAGGAGTCACATGTAATAAACCAGACTCTTGTCACTTTTAGGTTAGAGGTAGGTGCAATTGGGGGAAGGCTCACTGGGATTGAGCGAATAGCTCTAATCTTACTCACCTGATTTAAAAGGCAGGTATGCTACAAACTTTTTCAAATATTATTAAAACCGATATTTCTTTTTTTGTGGTACTGTCCAATCATTTGCGAGAAGTTTCTCACTTTAAAAAGTCGACTTTATATCGAAATATATTTAACGTATATGTGTCCATATAGAGTCGGGTTAGCTGAGTCGGTAGAGCGTTCGGCTAAAAACCACAACGTTCCTAATTGGATACCGGCCCTCGCCAACTCAGCGTATGAGTAGCACAGTGATCTGTGCGTTAAATTAAGGAGCTGATCGTTGGTGTGGCGCCCAACATCAGACGCAAAAAAAAAACAATCACCTTGATCTAGCGCTAGTGAAAAGGGGATAGACTCCCTCGCTAATTGGCGGATTTGACCCTTTTACCAAAACATTTCTCGTTCCCCAATGATATCTCTATATGAAAAATAAGGCCGACAATTTTTTTAGCTTCGAGTTACCCTTACCTCGCTTGTACCCTGGACTATTTCAGCAAGACAATTACGTGAAAATAAAATAAATAAGTTATTTCAATTTTTGAATCGGCAGTTGAATTACGCAGTGGAGTATGTTACATTAAATTGTAGATGGGAAGAAACTGGGAGTATAACTGGCATATTTTAGTTTTCTTCCTCATTCTGCAACGACGTGGGTAAGCTACCTGGCCGTTAAGAGCCAGAGTGCAAGAAGAACATGTCAGAAACACTAATAGTGAAAAATGAACAGCAAATTCACATTTCAATGTAACAGACATAAACTGGAGAATAATTGGTGAACAGGTATTCTTTACCCAAGACACATATCTTGTTTCCAAGGTGATAGCATTAGTTCTGTTGTTTATCAAGTTTCCAGGTTAGAAACAACGTATTCATCAATGTATTGCGATTTGCAAAAATAATGATATTTTGAGTGCCTAATTGGTTTTTACTCGACACTGGGTCAGCTGATTAGAATTTGAAGTAGTCTACCCATGTAACTGATACTCCTGACCCACTCTCACTTGGATCTCCGTCTCTAGGGAGGCCTTGCCTAGAGCAGCGACGCTGTATTAAAAGGTATGATTTTCTTTTATTACTTTTGAGTTTTTAATTATATCTGTAATTTAGAAATAAAAGAGTTAAGCCGGCGGAGTGGCCAGGGTCGGTTTAAGACGGGCAACGAGGGAGTCTATTCCCTTTTCACTAGAACTAGACTAAGGACATTGTTTGTGCGTTTGAGGTGGAGCACTACACCTACCGTCAACTCCTCGCTTTACCGAATTCGTCCAAGTTGTGCTACTCATGTGCTGAGTTGGTGAGGGATGGTATCGAACCAGGAAACCTAGGCGGCTTCTCTAACGACTGAGCTAAACCGGCCCTGTTGGCATCCTTCCATCTACTAAAGACGATGGCGTAGTGTCCACTTTTTTAATCTGCAACTGCATGAGTAGCTGAACAGACCAACTTTCGAATGGCGATCTCTGGTGCAGTGATGGCAAACAGACGATGATGCTTGCTGGGGTTGCTGTTGTCTCGCCTTCTTTATGGCTCTCTTTTCTGCGGCGGCTTCTTCCCGTTCTTTTTCACTCCTTTTCGTTCCTTGTTTGACGAGGAGGCGCCACAGGTCGTACGGTCTTCTGCATAAGACTCCCGTCTGTTGATGTCAATGTGGCATGACTTCATGTCCCTCTTGCAGACATCTTTAAAGCGCATGCATGATCTCCCTTCAGTAGGTCTTTGGGGATGCAGCCTTTGTCCATCCTCCTGACGTGGCCTAGCCAACGCAGGCGTATATCGCAGATGATGACGGACATGCTGTTTATCTTTGCTCATTCCAGCACGTCTGTGATGGGCACTTTTTACTGCCAGCGAATGCGTAGAATGCGGCGTAGGCATCCGAGGTGGAAATTTGTTCAGTTTTCTCACGTGGCATGATTATACAATCCAGGCTTCGCTACTGTATATGTATATTTCCAGTTCTTAATTCTTCCTTGGATGAGTTTATCAGTTTAATTTATTTCCTTCTTTAACCCGAAAAGCAACAAAGAAGTAAATAACTAAACATTACCTTATTTGTAATTGGAATTGGAATATTTCGTCTATTTATTTAAAACTGTTTATTTCATGAATAGTTCCTTACAAAAAGAATCTTTGAAAGTATTAATAAATAATTTGAGTTATCGTTAAATGTTTTCGTTTGATTTGTTATTTAATTCACTGTAAAAAAATAAGTCAATGTACATACAAATTACATATTTAGAAAGATTATTTTATTTTCTTTCTAACTAAATGAATATTTTTAAGATAGTATCTTAAATATGCTATAAATAAGGTTTGATTTTTCGTTAAAATTTAGTATTATTTAGTTCTTAAATCGTTCGTCGGGGTTGTTCTTTAGGAGTTTCTCTTTTGGCTGGGTTTTCTGTTTCCTTATAAATTCGGGACAGTGTTTCCCGAATTAGACTACATTACACGTTCATTTGTGTGGTTTTAAATTCACGTACGTAATTAAGCAAGGCATAAAGTGTCAGCGCATCACCTACCACAGCGTGTACCTGCCAGGTCTTAAACTGCTTTAGTCACGTTGTATACACATCTTATTATAATGGAGATTGTGGGTTTGTCTGTCTGTAACCGAAACTACACAAGTCACAATTCCCTTTGTTATTTACACACATTCTCAATGATTTTATTTTTTATTTAAACCTCAATTATTAATAAAATTGTTTTACAACATTAAGACTGTTAACAATATCTACATACTAATAACATGCAATTATATTTATATATTCAACGAAATAGCGGTTTACAGTGTGAATGGGAAGGCTAATTTGCATATTGATCTTTTTGATTTTAAATAAATATGCTTAGTATTATTGATTTCTAATTGTTTGGTTTTATCTTAATAAATATGAGCAAAAATCTCGGGGATAAATCTTAACAGAAATCTATTAACATAAAGAAATAACTGTAATTTTATTCTTTTCTTCCTATTTTAACTAAACAGTTTAGATTAGGGAAATTTACCACTGAAAGACGGGAGTAAGGGAAAATGGTGGAACAGTTAGTTTCAAAGTTGTTCTATTTTCCGATTATACCCCCTCTGTTCCAAATATTTTTATCTGAATTCTTATTCAGTTTCATTAGCCTTTCTAATTTAACGTGATATTTTATTATATTAAAACTTAAATACTTGCACCCGGAGGGTGCATATATTTGCTAGTAAAAATAATATAAAACTTTTGAATGACTTTAGTTTTAAGATGTTGCTTAATGGATCTATAGATCTAAATAATGTTTAGTGGTTGTAAAAATAATTAAGGAAAAACACATTGTGTAATACTGTCCATGGCTTTTGAGGCTGCTTTTTTTCCATTAATGGCAAATCACACAGAGGAATTGGGCAGAATTTAATATATTTTTTGCTCTGAAAACAACAGTTTCATACTAAGTAATTTTAAAGGAACTAAGAAAATGTTTTTTGATTTGAAATAAAAAGCTCAGGATAAAAAGTGTTATCCTATTTTCACAAAGTCCAAGGAAAAAAAACCTTATCTCACTATTTTTTTAAAAAACTTTAATAGAAATAAAATTATTTTTACAACAATCAATAGATTTAATTTGATACACTAATTTTATTTACAAGAGCAGGATGTGACACAAGGTCAATTTTAAAATGGAACAAAGCTGGTTTTAATTTAGTGTTTTCTTTCTCCTAGATTGGTTGCGTAAGTAGTTTTCTTCTTATAACCTATTCTCCGCAGCATTTTGTTGCTGATGACTTTGCAGAAGAGGATACACTATCATTTTTAGCAAGTAATGTAGAATTGATTTGAAATAACGATAAAACAGTGGAAAATATAGTTACGGGGTCATATAGTTTGTTTGGCAAAGTGTCACCCCAGGTTAATCTGGAACGAGGTATCTCATTGATTTAGAGGGTAGTGTGCCAAGGTGAGGCTGGTAAAGTAGAATTAGAAGTTATGAAAGTTGAATCCAGCGATCCCGTTGGACAAGACGTGTGTTTTTCCGTCTGTTCGCGCTCTCGAATGTGCGGGTCAACAATGTATTGGGAGAAAAAGCCAACGGGGGAATAAAGTTTAGAGTACACAAGTAAACGTCTCGGTGTTGTCCTATGTATTAAAAATAGAGAGAGAGAGAGGGGAGAGAGAGAGAGAGAGAGAGAGAAAGAGATTGAGAGAAAGAGAAAGAAAGAGAAAGAGAGAGAGAAAGAAGAAAGAAGAGAGAAGAAGAGAAAGAAGAAAGAAGAAAAGAAAGAGAGAGAAGAGAGAAAGAAAAGGAGAAAGAGAGAAAGAAAGAGAGAGAGAGAAAAGAAAGAGAAGAAGAGAGAAGAGAGAGAGGGAAAGAAAAGAAAAAAAAGAAAGAGAGAAAAAAAAAGAGAGAGAAAAAAGAGAGAAAGAGAGAAAGAAAGAGAGAGAGAGAGAGAGAAAGAAAGAAAGAGAGAGAGAGAAAGAAAAGAGAAAGTGTTCTATATACGAAGAAGAAACCTCCAAACGGCGAGAGAAAGTAGATACCTGTCCCAAAGGAAGTAGGGTGACAATGCGATAACAAAACAACCAGTCTAGGAGAAGGATAATCTGAACTGAAAACTAGCAGCTACCCAACCCATTTGCTAGTGAGCTAATCGTAGGAGAGAGACGACATGCCTGGACAGGAGCAGAGACAGAAAAAACGTCTCAACAAAGTGGCCGCTGATCACAAATCCCCTAACTCCTAATTCTACTTTCCCAGCGTCGTCTAATCCCCTGACCCTCTAAACCAATGAGACGCCTAGTGAGATCATCGTTGAAGAGAGACGAATAGGCAAAACAACCCGAAACCAAATTGCCGTGTATCTATGAAAAGATAGTCATGAACTAGAGAGGGAAATCTGCGGCAGAAGTTCACCTACGCAATTAAATATAGATTTCGCAATTTCCTAAGAAAATTAGGATAGCTTAGTCCGTATTTATGAGATACGTTGGCATAACGTTTCTCTTGGTACAAAGAAAAGCAGCAAAATGTCAGAACGAACCAAATCTTTAGAAAAATATCCCCAAGTAACCCAAGAAATTATTTAGAGACCTTTTTTATTTTATTAGTGAGGTGATTGCTCTAAATGAGATGTTCCCTCGCAAGTAATTGCTGTCTCGTATTAATAATAAAATAAATTACAGAGAAAAAAAAAATAATTTTATCAGGAATGATGGAATGATGGTAATTTCTGAAATTATAGAGATATTTGCAGAAACTTGTACAGTGAAGACTGGGATTCTAAAGAGAGTTTATTGTGGTCTATTAGGAGTAAAATTGCAGACTGACTTCTTCCAAAAGAATTGCAACAAAGACCAGAAAATGGTGATAAAAAAAAAAGTCGTCTACAAGAGAGCACTTGTGTGATGCGTTTGACAAGACAAGCAACGGGAAGATTTTTGTCCAATGGAATTTGGCCCTGAATCAAAAATTAAAATATAGAAAAAAGAAATTAGTAACAAACAAGGTAAGGAAAAAAAAAAGAAAAAGAATGGTTCTTCACGAAATGGCTTTAGTGGCAAGCGACACTCACCTCCACATACGCTCACACACACACACACACACACACACACACACACACACACACATAATATATATATATTATATATATATATAATATATATATATATATATATTATATATATATATATGGAGTAAATATGGAAATAAATCCGACAATATTAAGAAATTTGAAAAAACAAGTATTCCAAAAATAAGATGAATTTATTCATCGACGCTTAAACGTTTCGGTTTCTTTAAACCTTCATCAGGATGTATTATGGGGTGAAGAAATTGATGGATGTTTTATAGAAAATTTTATAAAGCATCCATCAATTTCTTCACCCCATAATACATCCTGATGAAGGTTTAAGGCAACCGAAACGTTTAAGCGTCGATAAATCAATTCATTTTATTTTTGGAACACTTGTTTTTTTCAAATTTCTTAATATATTATATATATATATATATATATTATATGACTTTATTTATCAGAAATAAATCTAATAATTTATCAAAGTTGATATTCTAATCTAATTATTTAATTACTAATTTGATAATATTTAATTTCTAATAATAATGTATCAAATTTCATATTTTATATAGATGTGAAATCGACGTTAAAATGTTCTGTATTTTGTTTAACATTCATCAGGATATTAGTACGAAACAAGCGTTATCTAAACTGTGATGGTCACTTTTTTCCCTATTTTACACACACACACACACACACACACACACACACACATTTAAATCTCTCATCCCTTCACCCCTCTGTTATCTTACGCTTCTTTTAATCGATAATGAACAATATTTGGTTGTTTTAAAAAACTCTAATGTATATATATATATATATATATATATATATATATATATATATATATATATATTAAATTTTTACTTGAAGGCACTTGATGTAATAAAATTCGATATTTTTTCTTATAGAAAATAAACTTGACAAGTGTAATGCAAACGAAGAAAACCGTACAGACTGTTCGACTTTATTAAGTCTCATCAGCGGTATATACTAAGATTTCCCTCCGACAGAAATCGAAACCGGGATTAGCAGACACAGTGAAAACACTAGTGAAACACTTTTTCGCCTCAACAGTATACAGCTGACCATCCTAGCGGAAATTAAGTTGTCAAATGATACTATGCGCAGACATTCCCTACGAGGAGACAGCTTGCATATGTTGGACCGTGCAATGCTTAAAAAACTCGGCATCTAGACTATCGGTGACATGCTTGTCATCCTTAAGCTACCCAAAATAACCTCTATTGTCACTCCCATTACTAGCTTGTTATGCAAAAACAGAAACCATGAAACCCCCTCAACTCAGAAATGATCTCACAACAATTCCGAAGGTTAGGAAAGGATTGGGTCGTGTTAAAAAATAACCAATCTTCCTCTCACACTGGCTAACATTCATCTATGTAATTAGGCTAATGAGGCCGTCCAAAACTTTCATGAAGACCTACCCTGAGATTTTCACACCCACCCTAGCAAACTACTTGATATATTTAAGGTGTTGGTTATACAGAAATCAAATCCAATGTCTATACAAGATTATTTGATTTGGCCAATATCAGAGGCTCAGGATTGTTACTTCATAGGCCCCAAATACGATCATGATTTATTGAACATATATAACAAAATGCCTTCAGCCAACGAAAAATCCTCTAGCTGTGTCCAGGTTATTTGCACACAACAGAACTGTCCTTAAAAAAAATGGCACACCACACAGAAAGCCCTGCCTGCACACGGGGAAGGGAGAGGGAACATGTAGAAATTACCCGCTGATATTATACAAGCAATATTATATTATCCTCGCAGTGGGATTCCAAGTACAGTCGAATTGGCAGACAATGAAGCAAGGAAGCTGTAACTCAATACATTCATTCCGTGGTACAAAAGGTATAATTTGGATATTTATCAAGCACCATACACGTACCGCGACCAGCAACCAATCAGGACTTAAAGAATGAAATCACACAAATTTAAGGATGGAATATTCCTGAGTGCTATAAATACCAATTGCTTTATTTACAAAGACGAGCACAATTTAGTGGATTTGGGGCATTGTTGTGAAATTGAGTCAGATCTTCAAGTTGAGAGTATATTCTTGTTAAAAGTCCACCACAGCAATCTATAATAATATTACAGCAGTCTTCCGTGACGCGCGCCTAATACAGAGTTCCAAAAACATGTTATCATTTTGTCGCTCGTGCTTTCTTTTATTGTTTAGCTGGTCTCGGAGAAATTTACAACCACCAAATATCTAAGTTTGCAAATTCTCTTGACGGTGAGACAAGTTATGACCGTGGAGCAGCCATATACCTCATTCTGTGGCTTTCAGTCCTGCGTGCCAGGCATGTGAAAACGCGCTCCATTCTCGTAAGTAAGCCATCCTCTCTTCTATATTCTTCTTATGGATTATTTTATTATCTATACATATAGAAACGGGCAGTTGTGTGTATGTAGGTGTGTATGTATGCCCAGAGGAAACTACAAAAATAAAACAGTTAACGACAAAGTAAATATATATACACATTCACTATCACCAGACCTTGCTTTTTGAATAAAAATAATGAGTATTTGATTTTTAAAAATAGAGTTTAAATGATAACAGCATGGATTTTTTTGGCAATTAATATTTTAAATTGGAGACATTAATCGTTCTTTTCAAGGTGCCCGGATCAACGCAAGATGCTTTTTACAGATATATTTTAATGGGGCATCCTGCGATGATCCAATTAATGATTCAACAATAATGGACCTTCAATACTACCCTTTTACTCTCCCCCAGGCAATGCTGGGTAGCAACTTCTTGTTTAATATATACTTGGTTTCTATCATTTCTCTGAGATTATTTGGTTGATGTAAGGTGAGCATGCCTGTTTTTTAAAAATATATTTTATATTTGGGGCTAAAATTAAAATGGTTCCTAATTGTTTGAGTTCGTGATGGGAAAATGTTGTTAAATGTTGTTACGAGTTGTTGTAAAGAGTACACGTTAACAACAAAGTCCATAAATATTCCAGGAAAATACTATTTTCGTCTCTGGGTAACGGGACGATTTAGTTCAGACGGTTGAGCATTCGCCAAGGAATCAGAAGCTTCTGGGTTTGATATTAGTGCTCACCAACTCAGCGCATGAGTATCACAACTTGGGTAACCATATTATCTAATCACATAGTAAAAGATGGTTGAGTTCTGGTGAGAATTGCGGGAGATATGGGACTTCAAAGGTGCCCCCAAAATGCCATTTTTCAGCCATTATAAGTCTACGTATCTTGGTGAAAATTTAAGTTATCGATTTTATTGATTTTTCTCGTGGATTCTAATGCCTTGAATTTACTGATGATGAAAAAAGTGCTCAAATCGGAGTTTTAGGTGACTTTTGAGCCCTGGGAGTGGGCAAAAATGGGCAATTTCGTGTAAAAATAAAGTGCCGAACTAATATAATTTTCTGATGTGTGTGGTAAAGCCACTGGGAACTGACAGTACGTGTGGCGCTCCACCCCAGCAAAAAAGAAAAAAGAACAATCTCCCTGGTCTAGCACAAATTCGAATGATACCGACAACAGGCCAATCCACAGGTTTTACTCAATTCTTATGGCTGACGATTCGGTTTTAAATACAAAGAACAACAAAAATAATAACCATCAAACTCCAGAGAAATGTTCTTTTCGTTCCAGAAAGAAAGAAAAAATCTATTTCTTCTGCAAAAAAAACTCCCGCTTTGAGAATTCTCACTGTCTCGAAATTTTCCCAAGACCCGACAGTCTTAAAATTAACTCGTTGTCTTAAAAAAATCTTTTCTGACTCTTCATTCGTCTACAGAAATTGGTCGTCTGCCTCAATCAAATTTCCTTTCTGAGCGTTCATTGCCAGACTTACGGTTCAAGGAACTCAACTCACTAAATTTAATAAAAAAATTAAAACAAACAAATATCGTAAATTGCTTTCTTTTTCTGACTTATTCAACTATTCATAGACAAGTTCATTCCTTTATGTCCTGGGAATGACGTTAAACTCTATCTGATGTGCGGTTCCAGTTTTGGAGGTTTGTGGAATGTGGAGCACCCCCTTCATCACATTGCTCCCTGGTCCACTCTGACCCGGAGTGGTAGTACCTGTTTAGGGTCCCATCTATGGTTAAATAGAAAAATGTGTTAATAAAAAATATTGTATTATCTATTTAAGAATTGATTATATTCAAAACTTTGTCGGCATTAAATGAACCACTGAGGTTGATAGCCGTAAAACAAAACAAACCAAACCAAATCATTCCTTTAACTCTTTTTAACAAGTTTAATATATATTATATATATATATATATATATATATATATATATATATATATAAACGTTAATTTGCCAGAAATAAATCTATTTCGGATACTTTTGCCTCTTCAGCATGAAATAACCCAAGGGTTGACATGCCGTAAATCCCAAATAATCAACTAATGAACCAGTCAAAAGTACAAGCACAACACGATAAGGGGAGGTAAATTATCATCGGGCTTAGAATTAATAAATAACTGAAAATTCATCATGTCCCGACCAGAATTCTTACTCGACCGCTAAAAGTTATAAACCAGAATCTACAATCGTTGAGAACATTTTATGCAGTTATTGCGTTTCTTTATCCATAACGCAACACAGTCATACATTAGGCAAGTCCTAAGAGCAAGAAATCTTCATCGCTAATATGTGCTAAAAAAACAACGATTTAAGTAATGTTTCATAGTACATTATAGTGGGCTCAAGAGTTAGCAGAACTCTAGTTAAAAACCAGTTATCTGCTAGCGTTGAACAAGACGGGCGACGCACTAGGGTCAAACTGGCGAGAAGGTATTATGTTGAAAGGCCCTCCCTCTCCCCATTGAACCAGTTAATAACAACATAACTGACGAAGCCTCCAAGCGCTGTTTAATATTACAGGCGTATCTCAAACAACAGAATTGATACTAATTAAAACTTAATAAAATCAAGTGAAATTCAAACAACATTGTCCAGAATTTGATGTTGACTTAAGGTAACACAGAATTTGAAAAAATCAACTTAAAATTAAATCCTAATTGCTTCAATTAGGACAAACTAAAGAACCCAGTCTGCCCTGCTATTTACCCATCGCTGGGGATAGAACATGGATTCACATGTTTCACATTAAATCCTAATTGCTTCAATTGGGACAAACTAAAGAACTCAGTCTGCCCTGCTATTTACCCATGGCTGGGGATGGAACATGGATTCACATGTTTCACATTAAATTCTGTTTCAGTTCGGACAAACAAAAGAATCCAGTCTGCCCTTCTATTTACCCATAGTTGGTGGGGAACATGGGTTGAAATGTTTCCCCTCAAGTCAGATTGCTTCAATTGTGAAGTATGCAAAACAAAATCGTTTAGAAAATGTTTCATGGTTCATTTTAGTATTGATACTAATTGAAATTTAGTACAAAATGTATTTACTTTTGTGTAATTCACAATCAAAAACTTACACATGAAAACAAAATTGATTCTCATAAACACTGAATGACCCACTGACATTTTCATGTTGCGTTTGTTATCAGCAAAAAATTAATTTAGTTACACGATTTCAAACTTTACTTAATTTTCTTTAAAGATTGTTCATAAATGGCAGGTTTGACATTTGACAGGAATTCTCTGATAAAAGATTGCTCTTCTCTTTTATTTCCAATACTTATAAGGTAGACACAGACACAACGCCACCACACACACACACACACACACCACACATATATATATATATATTATTTAAAAAAGCGTAATCATGATGAGCGAGAAAAAAGGTAAAAATAAAAAATAAAAGAATAAATACCTTCATCTACCCCCTCTTTAAACAACCGAACAAAATATTTGTTTTTTTTTAACTCTATAAATAAATGTTAATTTATATATAATATTATATTATATATATATATATATTATATATATATATATATATATATATATAATAATAATGATATATTATTATATATATAGTATATAATTATATAATATATAATGTACAATTTATAATTATATAATAATTTTTATTATTTATAAATAAGTGCTTACTATTGGTGATAAAGAGACACACATTTAATAATGTTTTTATTTTCATATTGGAGATAAGTATACAAGTGTAAGAGCTATATTATATGTTATGGTATACTATACAATCAATAAGCGTTCGTTACCATTGGTTTCAAAGAGGCTCTTAAAAAGGATTTTTTCTAGAGCACTTTCTCTTGAGCTAGACTAATACGTCGCTTTGAACCAACGGTAACAAATGCTATTAATATATCTACTAATTAATATATATTATTATAATTATATATATATTATATATATATATATATTAATATATAATATAATATAATATAAATATATATATATAATATAAACAAAATACTAAACAACCCAGTCCGATTCCATTGTAGCCTGTTGTGGGGAAAATCCCTGGGATGTAATTGCTAACGTGCTGGCCTGTGATATCGTAGTATGTGAGTTAAAATCCGAGTCGTGCTATTACGTTTAATCTAGGACCAATACTATTGGGAAAAGTATAAACCCATTCACACTCTCCATTTATGGGATAAATATTAACACTACTTTATTTCTACGATGAAAACTTTGGCATTACATAACCCACGAGGGTTGGTATGCCATTAAAACAGAAATTGATATGTCTTGCTCTACGGAAATAAATATTTCTAAGAGCTGAAAATGAGGTTAACAGGTTTCCAGCAAAGTAAACGTTTTAGGAAACCTCTATCATTGGTTGTTTGAAATTATTTTCAGATTTAAGAGGATATATATATTTAAAAAAAAAAAGATACTTGAAATAGTAACACATATGTCGCTGAATATAATGGCCATGGGAACATCGCAAATGGCTCTGCCTCATTTTCATAACCTATGATGCTACTCCTGTCGTGTGTCTCAATAGGAATAACATGGCGGACGCCCATCCAACCTCACAATATGCGCATGCGCTTACGCACACAGACACACACACAAAACATATTCTCTCTCTCTTTCTCCCACACACACACACACACATATATATATATATATATATACATGTGTGTGTAGATATATATATGCGCGCGTGTGTATGTGTATATATTTACACACACACACATACACACACAGAGAAACATATATATGTTTGTGTGTTTCAACAATCAATAACTGCACTTATACCAATTTTAATTTTAAGACAAAATCGATTTTCTATTAAACCAAAGGTGCCTGAATTTTACTTTTTTTAATAATTGAACATTACGAGGAAATTCGACAACGATTTATTTAAATTTTAGAAATCTGAAATGGACCGCGTGTTTATTTCGAGGAATATATATATTAATATTTGTGATTTTTTTTTTTAAGTGAAGATACAGATTATTAAAGAAGTAAAAGCGAAGGATCAGAAAGTTATTTTAATTTTATGTTCGAAGAAGTGCCCTTTGCAATGGACATTAATGTTACTATAATCATTAACATAAAAGATCGACATGTCGACGGGGCTTTAGAATACTGTATCTCTTGCGGAGGGGGTAAGAAAACACTAAAAAAAGGCAGTATTGACAAGTACATTAAATTGAATGATGGTGAGGTTTCTTGTTCTGGAAATCTGAGAAGTGTGAAGTACCCGTTCATTGGCATTACTATCAGGACCATTCTGACCCTGTTAAGGTACCATTTATACACCCGAACACACACACATACACACACACACACAGTGTAATTATTCGTTTTATCGTCGGTGTTACTAAAAGTTTCATATATGTTGGAGGTGTGTAGTGTAATGGTTATAGTCGTAGGAAAAAATCACTGGTCGACCCGAGTTCAAATCCATGACGAGGTCGTTTGCGTTTCACATAGCGCTAATACCTTTTGGTAAAATATGCATTGAACTACACTCCCTCCAGCTATTGGTAAATAAGAGGACAGACTGGGCTCTTTGACATTGGCTAGATAACCAATCTAGGAAGAATGAAAACTGAATTCAAACCCATTAAACTCTGCTTAAGAAATTGACCTTTCATCTACTGGTAGGGCGGAGGGCTTGATATATATATATATATATATATATATATATATATAATATATATAATACAAACTGCTGTCTCACCCATTAGCCTGAACGGTACACACTGGCATGCCCATGTGCTCGTTTCCATTGCAAACGTTACATGAGTTGGTCCTTGATTCTCCAGCAGCAGTGTTCAGCATGTCTTGTTCGTCTTACTCGGGTGGTTTGTGTGATATGTGGCAAGTGGCCTTACATCAGCTTTTTCGTGGGGTGTTGTTTCCACAACTTTTGTAAGTTGAATCAGACATATTTTTCGAATTTTTATATATTCAAAAAGTTTTGCTAACACTTGTTCTCATTTATTTACAGCAGACTATATAAAATTTCAAGGGGCCGGGTTAGCTCAGTCGATAGAGCGTTCGGCTAGAAACCACAAGGTTCTTAGTTCGATACTGGTCCTCGCCAACTCAGCGTATGAGTAGCACAAGGATCTGTGCGGTAAAGTAAGGAACTGATGGTAGGTGTGGCGCTCCACCTCAGATGCTAAAAACAATTTCCTTGGTCTAGCGCTAGTGAAAAGGGGATAGACTCCCTCGCTGACTGGCTGATACCGACATTAGGCCGCCCCGACGACTTTACTTTTTATATAAAATTACTGGAGGAAAATAAAGAAAAGTCGGTTTCAGCTATGATCTTTCTTAAAAAAAACCCAGATGTTCCAGGTTTTAGGGGATTTGGGGTTAAGGAAAGTGTCAGATGTTATTTTTCTTTAAAAGGTATTCCTAGGTTTTAGGGTTGGGGATAGAAAAATAATATCTGGGTCAGCTATGATTTTTCTCAAAATAACTTTTTTATGATAACGTTTTTATATGTCGATTCCGTCGGTAATGTTATCCTATCTTTTTATAAAAATTTATTTTATTATTCGTACAGTTTTTAATACAATAAAAGAATCATGGGTTTATTACAAAATAAGTTGATGTTAATAAAAGTTTCTCTGAATGTTTGAGATGAGGCTTGATGATTAGTATTATCTGCGTTATTCGGACTATTGTCCCCGTCTTCATTGTTATTTGTACAACGTTTCGGTCGATATGCCCTCCGGCCTTTTTCAGGTATTTCTTGTCGGACTGGGGAACCTTGTCGGACTGGAGAACCTTCTTTTCGAACTTGGGAACTTTCTTGTACGTGATGGCTCCCGATTACGACAAGAAAGTTCCAGAGTTCGAAAAGAAGGTTCCCGAGTCCGACAAGAAATATCTGAAGAAGGTCGGAGAGCATATCGGCCGAAACGTTGTACAAATAACAATGAAGATGGGGACAATAGTCTGAATAACGCAGATAATACTAATAAGTTTCATATGGCAAAAACTGTTATAATCATTAATCAGGTGTACAGTGATAATGACGTCAATGTAAAGTAATGAGTGTGGGGGTCAGTGTATGACGTCAGCAGATAGTCAACATGGGACGCATGCGTGGAAAGAGTGTGTGGAAATTGAAAGATTTTAGAAATGGAAAAAGAAGAAGGAAAAGTGGAATTGATACGTTTGAATAACTGACCTTGCATTCTGATTGGATAGAACAAGGCGATAACTAGATTAAGAACAAGAGATATTTTGAGAAAGTACATTTCAAGAATCAAGTTGTTCTAGACCCGAATAACAGAAGGCTAACTCAACAACATTCCAGATACCCTGATATAGATCAGTAGATAAGTAATGTTAATTAATATATATCCTCCTTAAATTGGTAACACAATATTACATACTTCTTAATTTGTTACCGTAGAAAAGTAATCTATATTACAAGATCGACCATTTAATAAATGTGGAAATGTGCTGAGTCAGTAGTGTAAAGAAAACATGGGGGAGTGATGAAAAGGATTGGCATATATACTGTGTCTAACGCTAATATCCTTGGGAAAGGTATGAATCCTATTCTCCCTCCAGCTAAGGGTAAATAGCAGGGCAGACTGGGTTCTTTAACCATGCTAGGTAACCAGTATAGGAGAAGGAAAACTATGAATTCAAAATCTGTTAAAGTCCGCTTAAGAAATTGACTCGTGTCGTATCCTGCTCGTGCGGAGGAGTTGGTAAATATATATATATATACACTGTGTCTTTGAATAGTTGTTACCAATTTTTACTTTTATAGTTCTATCTGGCAAAAATATCTTACAATATGACGGAGAACGAAAAAGAGCAAGACATTGCCTTGCTTGCCGGGATCGAGCCCGCGTCCTCCCGCATGCGAAGGTAGACGCGAGTTAGGCATTGGACGGACACGAAGTGCCAGGATGTTTCGGTAAATACGTACATAAATAACGTGTGAGTCAAAGTAGAAGTTGCAGTAGCAGGTTGACTGACGCGAACGACCGAGTAAAGAAATGTGATTTTTGCAGCTGCTAAACGAAGAGCATGTTGACCAGGGGAAAGTTTGGCTTGCTGGAAGACTGTGGACTTGCTTGTTTTTGCCCCCGCACTCTCGGCGGGAGCTTGTTGATACGAACATCTATTCCCCCCCTATATTTCCCCCTTTCCACAATCTAATAGTTTTTTTTTTTAGAAATACACAAATTTTTCCTTTTTACTAGTAGGTCTGGTTTGCATACTCCCCCCCCCACTCCAATAATAATAATAGAGTAGTTTTCAAATTTCAAAAGAGGATACCTTAAACCTTTAAAAATACCAAATTTAACTTAAATTTACCCGGTCTACCTTCTTGTCTACCAGTGTAGATTTTGGTTTGCATACAACCCGTCACCAATAAAAAAAATTCCCGAGCGGTTCAAAAAGAGTTTTCAAATTTCAAATGAGGATGCATTAAGCTTTTAGAAAATACCAAATTTAGCTTGGTAACAATATTTTACCGGTCCACCTTATCTACCAGACTATAGTAATCGATAATGATATACCGTATCAAATACCTTGAGAAAATCCTAGCATATAAAACCCGATTTATTCCCTTCCATCAAATATCCATTTATTATATCAATACTTTCAAAAATATTAGAGTATAGTTTAAAAAATGGAACTTCACTTACCTCGTGCCCAGAGAAAGAGTGGTGCCCCAGAGTGACTTTTTTCATTCGAGTGCAGGCATTGTGAGAGTTGGGTAGGTGAATATAAAGTCGAATATTTGGTAGGAGTGTTAATTTCGTTAAGGCAAGCTTGGGTGAGCAGTACGGAATTGCAAAGAGTGTAGAGCCGAGAGAGGACGTGGTCAAGTTTCATTATACAAGTCGATTGAATTAAAATAGTTCTATTTCGCAAAGATATCTTACAATATCTAGTATTTTCTTAGAAATACGCAAATTTTCTATTTTCACTAGTAATCGATAGTGAGATACCATATCAAATGCTTTGAGTAAATTCTAGTATATAATATCCGTATTATCCCATTCCATCAAATATTCATTTATTATATCAATACTTTCCAAAACATTAGTGTTTATTTAGAATTCTCAAAAGCTTCCTGATTACAATATATCCTCCCATATTTAATATGTGATTTCTACTCACATTTTCAAAAACCTTACACAAAATACATGTTAGATAAACTAGTCGGTAATGTTGTTTTAACTGGTCAAACCTCGTTTTAAATAGAGGTAGTACTATTGCTGTTTTCAAAATATAAGGAATCATTTCATATCCTATGTGTTTCTTAAACAATTTAGTTATTGCATTGATAAAACACTTGTTTGGTTATGATTACTGTGGTCGAGCAGATTCCCAGCCCCACGAACGAAACGAGTCCGGATATGTTTGGCCTGTGCGAGGGGGAGGAGCGTGGCGAGTGACCATGGAAATTGAACTCGTCACCTCTTCTGTTGGGAGAGCTTTAGACTGAAGACTGTCACTTGGAAGGACATTGCGTCGGACTTGACTGTGACCCCCAGAGATTACTTACGTTCCTGATTAGAATTAATTTAAAATTCTAGGATGTATTTCATCAGGTGTCAGTTTTGTTAGCATCATCTTGGATAATAATGATTTCAAGTCTTTAGCCCTTATTTAAGCCCTCCCCCCCTACTTTTGTTGGTACTCTCCATAAAATAACTGTTCTGAAGTGAATTCTTCCAAAGAAAGAACAGATTGAAAAGATATTGCTACTACATCAGCTGTTTCAACTGTTGTGTTCGTTGATATGTCTAATTCCTTTTACTATACTAACTTTTTGTGAATTTTAATCTTTGATTTTAGATATCTTATTATAATGGAGATTGTGTGTTTGTCTGTCTGAAGCCGAAACTAAATCACTACTCAAGTCACAATTCCCTTAGTTATTGACGTCACATTCACCATGAATTTATTTTTATTTAAACCTCAGTTATTGATAAAATTGTTATACCTTATTAATACTTTTGACTTTATCTACATTCTAATAACATGCAATTGTATTTATATATGCAACAAAATAGCGGGTTACAGTGTGAACAGGAAAGCTAATTTGCATATTGATATTAAAAGTTTAATTTTATTAAATATGCGCTTGGTATTATTGATTTCTAATTTTGTTTTTTTCTTAATGAATATGAGCAAAAAACTCGGGGATAAATCTGAAAAGAAATCCTTTAATATAAAGAAATAACAGTAATTTTATTCTTTACTTCCTAATTTAACTAAATAGTTAAATTAGGAAAATTCAGCAATAAAAGGAGGGAGTGATGAAAAATGATGGAAGACTTAGTTTCAAAGTTGTTCTATTCTTCGATTATACCCCCTCTGTTTCAAATCATTTTATTTGGATTTTTATTTAGTTTCAAAAGTATTTCAAATTTAACATATTTCATTACGTTAAAATTCAAATACTTGCACCCGAAGTGTGCATATATTTGCTAGTTTGAATAATGTTTAAATAATCTATATAATATTTTAACTATTAGGCAAGAGTGGGTAGCTAAAGAAATATATTTTATAGCAACACCGATACGTCGCCCACCTGTACCTTGGTCACCGGATTCGATATTTTATTCGACATGTTTTTCAAATATAAGGAATCATTTCATATCCTATGTTTTTCTTAAACAACATAGTTGTTGCAATGAAAACTTTCGTTTGGTTATGATTACTTTAAAATTGTAGAATGTATTTCATCAGGTCTCGTTGTTTTGCTAACATCCAACTTGGATAATAATAATTTCAAGTATTTAGCCCTTATGTTAAGCTCCCCCATATTTTTGTTAGTACCCTCCTTATTATATTCCTGAAGTGATTTCTTCAAAATAATGAATAGACTAAAAATAATTCTAGTTCATCAGCTGTTTCCACTGTTGTTTCCGTTAATAGCCAATATATGGACCCTTTGGGTGCAAGTATTAAGTTTTTAATGTAAAAATATCCTATTAAATTAGAAAGGCTAATGAAAATAAATAAGAATGCAAATAAGAAGATTTGAAACAGAGGGGGCTATAATCGAAATATAGAACAACTGAACTTTACTTTCCATCACTCATATCTTTCGTGCTAAATTTTCCTAATTAAGTATTTAGTTAAAATAAGAAGTAAAGAATAAATTACCGTTATTTCTTCTTGTTAATGGGATTATTTTAAGATTTACTCCGGATTTTTGCTTATATTCATTAAGATAAAACCAAATTATTAGAAATCAATAATACCAAGCACATTTATCAAAATCAAATGTTTAATATCAACATGCAAGTTAGCCTTCCACTATAAACCGCTTATTTTGTTGATATATAAAATAACTAAGTGAATTGTGATTTGAATAGTGCTATAGTTTCGGTTACAGCCATACAAACACACAATCTCCATTATAATATGATCATGTCTTTTTTTTACTGTACTAACTTTAATGAATTCTAGTCTTTGATTTTACATATTTTGAAAATGGTCTATTAATCTATTTAATATTTCTAACTCTATTTTGGATTTTGCAACTTTTCAGTTCCTATTTTTCCTATTTATTTGCTAACTAGAAGCATTTACATAATTTTCCATACTAGTTATAATTTCCAATTCTTTCAAAACTTTATCTTTTTCTTTTCTTTACAAGATAACCGAATACTGCCCGAAGGTAATTTTCAATAAGATCTCATTGTTTAGACAATTCTATAATTACTCCAGGAATATTTTTCATCTTTTTTTTATCTTATTGTAGTAACGAGTCGAACTTACCTGACCCGCGAAACTGTCCCTGACAAGGAAAGGAATGTGGTTGGGGGGAAGAAGGAATGTGGTACGCCATTATGCCCACTCTGAGTAAGAAGTGTCAAGAAATTGGAGGGGGCAGAATGGACTTTTTATAGAAGTTGCGAGGAATTATGGGTGACTACCCATGGTGCATTGCAACTTTTATTTGACTATAAAAGCAACCTATTTGGCCTGAACGACTCACTGCATTGTTGTTCTTCAGTAACATTGTCGAGAGAGCAGGAGAGGAAGTGAAAGAAGAGGAAAAAGAGAAGAGGAAGAAAAAGAAGAGAAGAGGACGAGAAGAGAAGCTGGGGACAATTTTCAAGCTATTTCGGCTAAATTCGGAAACATGGACAGAATGTTCGATTACAGGTTACTCCCGGAGTTTGGTGGGTCTCCTTCTGACGAACCAGTCATCGAATGGATTTCAGCGCGTTGAAATGATTTGCGAACTTTGCAGGAGAACGGATGTCGAGCTGATAGTACCATTGCGCCTGTGTACCAGCAATTGAATAGGAAGATAAGACCAATTTTCAGCGCATAAAACAGGCTCTTATAGCCGCCTATGCTCTTGACTCGTTCAGTGCGACTGATCAATTCGTGGCGCGGCGACTTCGACCCGAGGAGACCGTAAACGAGTATTTGCCGGACCTGCAGCGACTGCATCAGCTTGTCGGGGAGCAACGAATGATCTGTACTTTTGTTGCTGGACTGCCGCAGCACATACGTCGGTTGCTGCGAGCGTCATCGCGCATGGACGATATGACAATGGGTGAACTTGTGGACGGGGTACGGACCATTATGGCCGACACTGAACAGCACGAAGAAATCGTTGCTGCCGCTCAACCTGCTCCCGTACCAGCTGGGTCCCGGAAGAACGAAATTGTTTGTTACAAGTGCTCCGGTCCGAAACATTTGTCCAAAGATTGCATGCTAGGACGCTCAGCACAGCCCCTGAACGACCAACTCAGTTGCCACGGACGATCCGATGTTTCCGGTGTAAGAAAACCGGACACATTGCTTCGCAGTGTCCGGAAACGCTGCAGGAGAAGAATATCAGCGTCAGCTTGCTCCCCAGGGAAAGAAGACATGAGGCGCTGCCAACAGTTGACGTACATGTTAACGGGAGGAAATGTATAGCCCTAGTAGACACTGATGTACGCGGACGTTGGTCACCAGATTTGTGTGCCGTGCCTGGAGGCTCAGACAGGCTAGGGTGCTAACAGCGGATGGAAAAACAATAAAGTGCTGCAGGCGAAGCCGAATTCAGCTCTGTGTAAACAGCACTGAGCCTGCATACGTCGATGCCCTGGTTGTTAGATAGTGGTTGTTGGGGTTTGACCTCATACTGGGGAATGACGCCATCAGAGCTTTTGGCCGGCATGACCATCACGCAAACTGGAACAGTGAGCTTCGGTGGGCGAAAGTGCAGCAATCAAACTCGATGAGCCGGATTTCCGTGTGGATTATGACGAAGAACAGAATCGTTGGATTGCCAAATGAAATTGGTCCGGAGGACGAGCTCCAGAGCTCCTGTGC
>CM042154.1:103004063-103006563 GCA_023376005.1 Doryteuthis pealeii
ACAGTGAAACACTAGTGAAACACTTTTATCGCCTCGGCCACAGTACACAGCTGACCATCCTAGCGAAATTAAGCTTGTCAAATGATACTATGCGCAGACATTCCCTACCGAGGAGACAGCTTGCATATGTTGGACCGTGCAATGCTTAAAAAACTCGGCATCTAGACTATCGGTGACATGCTTGTCATCCTTAAGCTACCCAAAATAACCTCTATTGTCACTCCCATTACTAGCTTGTTATGCAAAAACAGAAACCATGAAACCCCCTCAACTCGGAAATGATCTCACAACAATTCCGAAAGTTCGGAAAGGACTGGATCGTGTTAAAAAATAACCAATCTTCCTCCCACACTGGCTAACATTCATCTATGTAATTAGGCTAATGAGGCCGTCCAAAACTTTCATGAAGACCTACCCTGAGATTTTCACACCCACCCTAGCAAACTACTTGATATATTTAAGGTGTTGGTTATACAGAAATCAAATCCAATGTTACCCAGGATCTCATTCTCACCTATTTTGCAGAGCGACGATGAGTCTATACAAGATTATTTGATTTGGCCAATATCAGAGGCTCAGGATTGTTACTTCATAGGCCCCAAATACGATCATGATTTATTGAACATATATAACAAAATGCCTTCAGCCAACGAAAAATCCTTTAGCTGTGTCCAGGTTATTCGCACGCAACAAAACTGTCCTTAAAAAAAATGGCACACCACACAGAAAGCCCTGCCTGCACACGGGGAAGGGAGAGGGAACATGTAGAAATTACCCGCTGATATTATACAAGCAATATTATATTATCCTCGCAGTGGGATTCCAAGTACAGTCGAATTGGCAGACAATGAAGCAAGGAAGCTGTAACTCAATACATTCATTCCGTGGTACAAAAGGTATAATTTTGGATATTTATCAAGCACCATACACGTACCGCGACCAGCAACCAATCAGGACTTAAAGAATGAAATCACACAAATTTAAGGATGGAATATTCCTGAGTGCTATAAATACCAATTGCTTTATTTACAAAGACGAGCACAATTTAGTGGATTTGGGGCATTGTTGTGAAATTGAGCCAGATCTTCAAGTTGAGAGTATATTCTTGTTAAAAGTCCACCACAGCAATCTATAATAATATTACAGCAGTCTTCCGTGACGCGCGCCTAATACAGAGTTCCAAAAACATGTTATCATTTTGTCGCTCGTGCTTTCTTTTATTGTTTAGCTGGCCTCGGAGAAATTTACAACCACCAAATATCTAAGTTTGCAAATTCTCTTGACGGTGAGACAAGTTATGACCGTGGAGCAGCCATATACCTCATTCTGTGGCTTTCAGTCCTGCGTGCCAGGCATGTGAAAACGCGCTCCATTCTCGTAAGTAAGCCATACTCTCTTCTATATTCTTCTTATGGATTATTTTATTATCTATACATATAAAACGGGCAGTTGTGTGTATGTAGGTGTGTATGTATGCCCAGAGGAAACTACAAAAATAAAACAGTTAACGACAAAGTAAATATATATACACATTCACTATCACCAGACCTTGCTTTTTGAATAAAAATAATGAGTATTTGATTTTTAAAAATAGAGTTTAAATGATAACAGCATGGATTTTTTTGGCAATTTTTTGGCAATTAATATTTTAAATTGGAGACATTAATCGTTCTTTTCAAGGTGCCCGGGTCAACGCAAGGTGCTTTTTACAGAGATGTTTTAATGGGGCATCCTGCGATGATCCAATTCATGATTCAACAATAATGGATCTTCGATACTACCCTTTACCCCCCCCCCAGGCAATGCTGGGTAGCAACTTCTTGTTTAATATATACTTCGTTTCTATCATTTCTCTGAGATTATTTGGTTGATGTAAGGTGAGCATGCCTGTTTCTTAAAAATATATTTTATATTTGGGGCTAAAATTAAAATGGTTCCTAATTGTCTGAGTTCGTGATGGGAGAATGTTGTTAAATGTTGTTACGAGTTGTTGTAAAGAGTACACGTTAACAACAAAGTCCATAAATATTCCATATATACTGTTTTCGTCTCTGGGTAACGGGACGATTTAGTTCAGACGGTTGAGCATTCGCCTTGGAATCAGAAGCTTCTGGGTTTGATATTAGTGCTCACTAACTCAGCGCATGAGTATCACAACTTGGGTAACCATATCATTTAATCACATAGTAAAAGATGGTTGAGTTCTGTTGAGAATTGGGGGAGATATGGGGCTTCAAAGGTGCCCCCAAAATGCCATTTTTCAGCCATTATAAGTCTCCGTATCTTGGTGAAAATTTAAGTTATCGATTTTATTGATTTTTCTCATGGATTCTAATGCCTTGAATTTACTGATGATGAAAAAAGTGCTCAAATCGGAGTTTTAGGTGACTTTTGAGCCCTGGGAGTGGGCAAAAATGGGCAATTTCGTGTAAAAATAAAGTGCCAAACTAATATAATTTTCTGATGTGTGCGGTAAAGCCACTGGAAACTGACAGTACGT
>CM042154.1:103011563-103024063 GCA_023376005.1 Doryteuthis pealeii
GATTTATTTAAAATTTATAAATCTGAAATGGACCGCGTGTTTATTTCAAGGAATATATATTAATATTTGTGATTTTTTTTTTTTAAGTGAAGATACAGATTATTAAAGAAGTAAAAGCGAAGGATCAGAAAGTTATTTTAATTTTATGTTCGAAGAAGTGCCCTTTGCAATGGACATTAATGTTACTATAATCATTAACATAAAAGATCGACATGTCGACGGGGCTTTAGAATACTGTATCTCTTGCAGAGGGGGGGGGTAAGAAAACACCAAAAAGGGCGGTCTTGACAAGGACATTAAATTGAATGATGGTGAGGTTTCTTGTTCTGGAGATCTGAGAAGTGTGAAGTACCCGTTCATTGGCATTACTATCAGGACCATTCTGACCCTGTTAAGGTACCATTTATGCATATAAACACACGAACACACACACACACACACACACACACACACACACACAATGCAATTATTCGTTTTTATTGTCGGTGTTACTAAAAGTTTCATATATGTTGGAGGTGTGTAGTGTAATGGTTATAGTCGTAGGAAAAAAATCACTCGTCGACCCGAGTTCAAATCTATGACGAGGTCGTTTGCGTTTCACATATCGCTAATACCTTTTGGTAAGATATGCATTGAACTATACTCCCTCCAGCTATTGGTAAATAGTAGGACAGACTGGGCTCTTTGACATTGGCTAGATAACCAATCTAGGAAGAATGAAAACTGAATTCAAACCCATTAAACTCTGCTTAAGAAATTGACCTTTCATCTACTGGTAGGGCGGAGGGCTTGATATATATATATATATATATATATATATATACTAGAAAAACGTCAACTGCTGGCTAACCCATTAGCCTGAACGGCACACACTGGCATGCCCATGTGCTCGTTTCCATTGCAGAACGTTACATGAGTTGGTCCTTGATTCTCCAGCAGCAGTGTTCAGCATGTCTTGTTCGTCTTACTCGGGTAGTTTGTGTGATATGTGGCAAGTGGCCTTACAGCAGCTTTTTCGTGGGGTGTTGTTTCCACAACTTTTGTAAGTTTAAATACCCATGTTGACTCAGAAATATTTTTCGAATTTTTATATATTCAAAAAGTTTTGCTAACACTTGTTCTCATTTATTTACAGCAGACTATATAAAATTACTGGAGGAAAATAAAGAAAAGTCGGCTTCAGCTATGATCTTTCTTTACAAAAAAACCCAGATGTTCCAGGTTTTAGGGGATTTGGGGTTAAGGAAAGTGTCAGATATTATTTTTCTTTTTTGGGACATTAAATTATGAATTAACTTCGTTAAAACAAGGAAAGTGTTGGAAAGACGAATGAATGCAAACACTCAAGATAAAGCCATGTTTAACAGAACATTTTTTTCTAATCTGAAGAAGAAGAAGAAGAAGAAGAAGAAGAAGAAGAAGAAGAAGATTTTAATTATCTCTCTTATTTCTTTAGAGTGTCTCCTTTCCACCTTTCCTATCTTCCTTTCATTTTTTCTGTCTTTCTCTCTGTCTCTCTCTATATATACCTGTCTGTCTGTCTGTCTTTGTCTGTCTGTCTCTCTCTCTGATTTCCGCTCGTTCTCATTTTTTCCCTAGTCTCTTCCAAAGCCAGGTAATAACAGAAACAAAAGAAAGAAAGAAAGAAAGAAGAAGAAGAAGAAACAGAAGAAGAAGAAGATGAAGAAGAAAAGGTATTCCTAGGTTTTAGGGTTGGGGATAGAAAAATAATATCAGCTATGATTTTTCTCAAAATAACTTTTTTTATGATAACGTTTTTATATGTCGATTCCGTCGGTAATGTTATCCTTTCTTTTTGTAAAATTTTATTTTATTATTCGTTCAGTTTTTAATACAAAACAATAAAAGAATCATGGGTTTATTACAGGTATTTCTTGTCGGACTGGGGAACCTTCTCGGACTCGGGAACCTTCTTTTCGGACTCGGGAACTTTCTTGTACGTGATGGCTCCCGATTACGACAAGAAAGTTCCCGAGTTTGAAAAGAAGGTTCCCGAGTCCGAGAAGGTTCCCGAGTCCGACAAGAAATACCTGAAGAAGGCCGGAGAGCATATCGACCGAAACGTTGTACAAATAACAATGAAGATGGGGACAATAGTCTGAATAACGCAGATAATACTAATAAAATTTTCATATGGCAAAAACTGTTATAATCATTAATCAGGTGTACAGTGATAATGGCGTCAATGTAAAGTAATGAGTGTGGAGGTCAGTGTATGATGTCAGCAGATAGTCAACATGGGACGCATGCGTGGAAAGAGTGGGTGGCAATTGAAAGATTTTAGAAATGGAAAAAGAAGAAAGAAAAGTGGAATTGATACGTGTGAATAACTGACCTTACTTTCTGATTGGATAGAACAAGGCGATAACTAGATTAAGAACAAGAGATATTTTGAGAAAGTACATTTCAAGAATCAAGTTGTTCTAGACCCGAATAACAGAATGCTAGCTAAACAACATTCCAGATACCCTGATATAAATCAGTAGATAAGTAATGTTAATTAATATATATCCTCCTTAAATTGGTAACACAATATTACATACTTCTTAATTTGTTACCGTAGAAAAGTAATCTATATTACAAGATCGACCATTTAATAAATGTGGAAATGTGCTGAGTCAGTAGTGTAAAGAAAACATGGGGGAGTGATGAAAAGGATTGGCATATATACTGTGTCTTAACGCTAATATCCTTGGGAAAGGTATGAATCCTATTCTCCCTCCAGCTAAGGGTAAATAGCAGGGCAGACTGGGTTCTTTAACCATGGCTAGGTAACCAGTATAGGAGAAGGAAAACTATGAATTCAAAATCTGTTAAAGTCCGCTTAAGAAATTGACCTTGTGTCGTATCCTGCTCGTGCGGAAGAGTTGGTAAATAATATATATATATATATATACACTGTGTCTTTGAATAATTGTTACCAATTTTTACTTTTATAGTTCTATCTGGCAAAAATATCTTACAATATGACGGAGAACGAAAAAGAGCAAGACATTGCCTTGCTTGCCGGGATCGAGCCCGCGTCCTCCCGCATGCGAAGGTAGACGCGAGTTAGGCATTGGACGGACACGAAGTGCCAGGATGTTTCGGTAAATGCGTACATAAATAACGTGTGAGTCAAAGTAGAAGTTGCAGTAGCAGGTTGACTGACGCGAACGACCGAGTAAAGAAATGTGATTTTTGCAGCTGCTAAACGAAAACGAAGAGCGTGTTGACCAGGGGAAAGTTTGGCTTGCTGGAAGACTGTGGACTTGCTTGTTTTTGCCCCCGCCCTCTCGGCGGGAGCTTGTTGATACGAACATCTATTCCCCCCCCCCTATATTTCCCCCCTTTCCACAATCTAATAGTTTTTTTTTTAGAAATACACAAATTTTTCCTTTTTACTAGTAGGTCTGGTTTGCATACTCCCCCCACTCCAATAATAATAATAAAAAGAATAGTTTTAAAATTTCAAAAGAGGATACCTTAAACCTTTAAAAATACCAAATTTAACTTAAATTTACCCGGTCCACCTTCTTGTCTACCAGTGTAGATTTGGTTTGCATACACCCCGTCACCAATAAAAAAAATTCCCGAGCGGTTCAAAATGAGTTTTCAAATTTCAAATGAGGATACACTAAGCTTTTAGAAAATATTTTACCGGTCCACCTTATCTACCAGACTATAGTAATCGATAATGATATACCGTATCAAATACCTTGAGAAAATCCTAGCATATAAAACCCGATTTATTCCCTTCCATCAAATATCCATTTATTATATCAATACTTTCAAAAATATTAGAGTATAGTTTAAAAAATGGAACTTCACTTACCTCGTGCCCAGAGAAAGAGTGGTGCCCGAGAGTGACTTTTTTCATTCGAGTGCAGGCATTGTGAGAGTTGGGTAGGTAAATATAAAGTCGAATATCTGGTAGGAGGGGCGTTAATTTCGTTAAGGCAAGCTTGGATGAGCAGTACGGAATTGCAAAGAGTGTAGAGCAGAGATAGGACGTGGTCAAGTTTCATTATACAAGTCGATTGAATTAAAATAGTTCTATTTCGCAAAGATATCTTACAATATCTAGTATTTTCTTAGAAATACGCAAATTTTCTATTTTCACTAGTAATCGATAGTGAGATACCATATCAAATGCCTTGAGAAAATTCTAGTATATAATATCCTCATTATCCCATTCCATCAAATATTCATTTATTATATCAATACTTTCCAAAATATTAGTGTTTATTTAGAATTCTCAAAAGCTTCCTGATTACAATATATCCTCCCATATTTAATATGTGATTTCTACTCACATTTTCAAAAACCTTACACAAAATACATGTTAGATAAACTAGTCGGTAATGTTGTTTTAACTGGTCAAACCTTTTTTTTTAATAGAGGTATTACTATTGCTGTTTTCAAAATATAAGGAATCATTTCATATCCTATGTGTTTCTTAAACAATTTAGTTATTGCATTGATAAAACACTTGTTTGGTTATGATTACTGTGGTCGAGCAGATTCCCAGTCCCACGAACGAAACGAGTCTGGATATGTTTGGCCTGTGCGAGGGGGAGGAGCGTGGCGAGTGACCATGGAAATTGAACTCGTAACTTCTTCTGTTGGGAGAGCTTTAGACTGAAGACTGTCACTTGGAAGGACATTGCGTCGGACTTGACTGTGACCCCCAGAGATTACTTACGTTCCTGATTAGAATTAATTTAAAATTCTAGGATGTATTTCATCAGGTCTCAGTTTTGTTAGCATCATCTTGGATAATAATGATTTCAAGTCTTTAGCCCTTATTTAATTTTGTTGGTACTCTCCATAAAATTTTGTTGGTACTCTCCATAAAATTTTGTTGGTACTCTCCATAAAATGACTGTTCTGAAGTGAATTCTTCGAAAGAAAGAACAGATTGAAAATATATTGCTACTACATCAGCTGTTTCAACTGTTGTTTCCGTTGATATGTCTAATTCCTTTTACTATACTAACTTTTTGTGAATTTTAATCTTTGATTTTAGATATTTGAATAATGTTTAAATAATTTATTTAATATTTTAACTATTAGGCAAGAGTGGGTCGCGAAAGAAGTATAATTTTTAGCAACACCGATACGTCGCCCACCTGTACCTTGGTCACCGGATTCGATATTTTATTCGACATGTTTTTTCAAATATAAGGAATCATTTCATATCCTATGTTTTTCTTAAACAACATAGTTGTTGCAATGAAAACTTTCGTTTGGTTATGATTACTTTAAAATTGTAGAATGTATTTCATCAGGTCTCGTTGTTTTGCTAACATCCAACTTGGATAATAATAATTTCAAGTATTTAGCCCTTATTTTAAGCTCCCCCATAACTATTCTTCAAAATAAGGAATAGACTAAAAATAATTCTAGTTCATCAGCTGTTTCCACTGTTGTTTCCGTTAATAGCCAATATATGGACCCTTTGGGTGCAAGTATTAAGTTTTTAATGTAAAAATATCCTATTAAATTAGAAAGGCTAATGAAAATAAATAAGAATGCAAATAAGAAGATTTGAAACAGAGGGGGCTATAATCGAAATATAGAACAACTGAACTTTACTCTTCCATCACTCATATCTTTCGTTGCTAAATTTTCCTAATTTAAGTATTTAGTTAAAATAAGAAGTAAAGAATAAAATTACCGTTATTTCCTCTTGTTAATGGGATTATTTTAAGATTTACTCCCGGGATTTTTGCTTATATTCATTAAGATAAAACCAAATTATTAGAAATCAATAATACCAAGCACATTTATCAAAATCAAATGTTTAATATCAACATGCAAATTAGCCTTCCACTATAAACCGCTATTTTGTTGTATATATAAATAACTAAGTGAATTGTGATTTGAATAGTGCTATAGTTTCGGTTACAGCCATACAAACACATAATCTCCATTATAATATGATCATGTCTTTTTTTTTACTGTACTAACTTTAATGAATTCTAGTCTTTGATTTTACATATTTTGAACAATGGTCTATTAATCTATTTAATATTTCTAACTCTATTTTGATTTTGCAACTTTTCAGTTCCTATTTTTCCTATTTATTTTGCTAACTAGAAGCATTTACATAATTTTCCATACTAGTTATAATTTCCAATTCTTTCAAAACTTTATCTTTTTCTTTTCTTTTACAAGATAACCGAATACTGCCCGAAGGTAATTTTTCAAAAGATCTCATTGTTTAGACAATTCTATAATTACTCCAGGAATATTTTTCATCTTTTTTTTATCTTATTGTAGTAACGAGTCGAACTTACCTGACCTGCGAAACTGTCCCTGACAAGGAAAGGAATGTCGTTGGGGGGGGGGAGAAGGAATGTGGTACGCCATTATGCCCACTCTGAGTAAGAAGTGTCAAGAAATTGGAGGGGGCAGAATGGACTTTTTATAGAAGTTGCGAAGAATTATGGGTGACTACCCATGGTGCATTGCAACTTTTATTTGACTATAAAAGCGACCTATTTTAGCCTGAACGACTCACTGCATTGTTGTTCTTCAGTAACATTGTCGAGAGAGCAGGAGAGGAAGTGAAAGAAGAGGAAAAAGAAGAAGAGGAAGAAAAAGAAGAAGAGGACGAGAATGAGAATGAGAAGCTGGTGGACAATTTTCAAGCTATTTCGGCTAAATTCGGAAACATGGACAGAATGTTCGATTACAGGTTACTCCCGGAGTTTGGCGGGTCTCCTTCTGACGAACCAGTCATCGAATGGATTCAGCGCGTTGAAATGATTTGCGAACTTTGCAGGAGAACGGATGTCGAGCTGATAGTACCATTGCGCCTGTGTACCAGCAATTGAATAGGGAAGATAAGACCAATTTTCAACGCATAAAACAGGCTCTTATAGCCGCCTATGCTCTTGACTCGTTCAGTGCGACTGATCAATTCGTGGCGCGGCGACTTCGACCCGAGGAGACAGTAAACGAGTATTTGCCGGACCTGCAGCGACTGGATCAGCTTGTCGGGGAGCGACGAATGATCTGTGCTTTTGTTGCTGGACTGCCGCAGCACGTACGTCAGTTGCTGCGAGCGTCATCGCGCATGGACGATATGACAATGGGTGAACTTGTGGACCGGGTACGGACCATTATGGCCGACACTGAACAGCACGAAGAAATCGTTGCTGCCGCTCAACCTGCTCCCGTACCAGCTGGGTCCCGGAAGAACGAAATTGTTTGTTACAAGTGCTCCGGTCCGAAACATTTGTCCAGAGATTGCTTGCTAGGACGCTCAGGCACAGCCCCTGTACGACCAACTCAGTTGCCAAGGACGATCCGATGTTTCCGGTGTAAGAAAACCGGACACATTGCTTCGCAGTGTCCAGAAAACTCTGCAGTGGAGAAGTAATCAGCGTCAGCTTGCTCCCCAGGGAAAGAAGACATGAGGCGCTGCCAACAGTTGACGTACATGTTAACGGGAGGAAATGTATAGCCCTAGTAGACACTGGATGTACGCGGACGTTGGTCACCAGATTTTTTGTGCCGTGCCTGGAGGCTCAGACAGGCTAGGGTGCTAACAGCGGATGGAAAAACAATAAAGTGCTGCGGGCGAAGCCGAATTCAGCTCTGTGTAAACAGCACTGAGCCTGCATACGTCGATGCCCTAGTTGTAGATAGCGGTTGTTGGGGTTTGACCTCATACTGGGGAATGACGCCATCAGAGCTTTTGGCGGCATGACCATCACGCAAGCTGGAACAGTGAGCTTCGGTGGGCGAAAGGTGCAGCAATCCAACTCGATGAGCCGGATTTCCGTGTGGATTATGATGAACAGAATCGTTGGATTGCCAAATGGAAATGGTCCGGAGGACGAGCTCCAGATCTCCTGTGCAATAGGGTACCGGAGTACTAAGTTTCCAAACATGCCAGAAAGAGCTACGAAGCCGAACTTCGTGATTGGATAGAGAATGGCTGGTTGCTGCCCTACCCCGAAGAGAGACTTATTGTAGTAACGATTCGGACTTACCTGACTCAAAGCGTCCTAGATGCCTGGACTGTGAAACTGTCCCTGGCAAGGAAAGGAATGTGGTTGGGGGGAAGAAGGAATGTGGTACGCCATTTTGCCCACTCTGAGTAAGAAGTGTCAAGAAATTGGAGGGGCAGAATGGACTTTTTATAGAAGTTGCGAGGAATTATGGGTGACTACCCATGGTGCATTGCAACTTTTATTTGACTATAAAAACGACCTATTTTGGCCTGAACGACTCACTGCATTGTTGTTCTTCAGTAACAGTGTCGAGAGAGCAGAAGAGGAAGTGAAAGAAGAGGGAGAAAAAGAAGAAGATAAAGAGAAGGACAAGCCGGTGGAAATATTTCGCTTATCTTCCTATTTGATTATTTCCACATTTGATTAACACGTAGAAAAGTAGAACAATAGAGATTTCTCCCTTTTCCGATACTAATTCCTCTGTACACTTGGATCAGTTTCGTTGTTTTTGTTTATACATTCAAAAAAGCGGTTTCACTTTAACTCTCTTTTCAATACATACACAATCCGACTTACACAAAGAAGTGATTAAACTTATATCTCTTAATAAACATTCATTATTTTAACAAAAATCCTTATCAAATATAGCGTTCTCTTATCTATTTCCCATGGGATATATATAGTATATTCTGCTATAGATTAATACAATCCTTTTTTGTAAACAGATCAATATATCCGTTTTGTAATCTAAAGTGTTGACTAATTAAGTTTACCGGTCTCATTTTTAATCCATTTATCCTGTCTGTTTTCACGCAAATAAAAATCTCCGACCATTATGATATGTTGAGATTTATCCGATCTAAAAGGTAACCCATTCAATTGTTCTTGTAGTTTATAATCAACATTACTCAAACTTGGTGATATGTATATACGTATAATAGGTACCACCAATTTTCCCTGTAAAATGTACCCCCACTCTATATTTAACACAATGAAATTTGCATAAAGGTTAATGATTATCTTGAAAACTTTTCGTCCATTCGAAAGAAGAAACATTAAAAAAAAGAGCCTGATGTTGTTTTTTTTTAAATCAGCACAGTGAAATAATGAAAATTATGAACGAAAAAACAATATTTACATTTTAGCACCGTTGAATACAGAATCTGCTAAAAAATATCAATAAAGAAATTCACCCTGTTGTAAAAAACCGGCCGTTTTACTTATTTTTCAAGATAACGGTGAGTACTTTTTCCCCAATCGGATTATGTGATCTTTGAATTAACAGTTTTTCTTTGTAACCACTCTTTATGTTCGTTATTTCTTTTTTGCGAGATTTAAACAAAAAATATTTCAAAAATATTTATGCTTCTCTCTTTAATATGGCCTAAACTGATCACGTGACATGTTGATGTTACGTAACGTATAATATAAAGAAATCATCGTTATTAGAATCACTCATCTTAAAACAAAAGACTCAGTTTATTTTTTGAACCAGTTTAATTTTACTATTTTATAGTTTTATGTACATGAATAGCAGTCCCCCCACCCCAAATGTTGTACTATTTTCCCCATCTTCTTGTATTATTTAGGCGTCGATTTTTGATTAAAAAAATTAAGATTAACTAAATCGATTATTGAATCTAAACATTTTGTTTTAGTTCAAAAGTAGTAACTTAACAGTAAAAAGAAAAATCAAAATCAAAATCAAAATACATATATTAAAACATTTTTAAATGTTTCTTAGAAATAAATAACAAACAAATTACTCACATGTTCGTATCTTTTAACCAAGTAATATCCATTTTTATGGTAAAAAATAAAAATTTTGTTTTGATGACGAATAAATTGTTTAATGGCAGTAGACATATTTTCCCACCAAATATTTGAAATATATGGATTAACCAAAGCGTAATAATTGATTTACTACACATTTTTTTTTATTTCTACTATTTTGATTTTAACAGATTAGGGGAATGTAGTTCGATCAACTTGAATTATCAAACACGACCACGTTTTCTCTTAACTCTAGACAGAGAGTCCAAGGTTACTTTATCACAATTCAATTATGCTCATTCAAGCTCGCCTTAACGAAATTCAATTCTACCTTCTGCCAAATATTCCAATTTATATTCACCTTCCACTCTCCCACAATGCCTCTCATTTCCGGGCTGCACTAATATATATATATATATATATATATATATATAAAGTAATACGCAGACATGTGTTTCGAGGTATCACCTCTCATCAGTGTGGTTATACTGTTTAACAGCTACCTCTGGCCGGGTTCGAGACCCGAATGAACTTTCGTTCGCCAATCCTCTTACCCGCACGGCCATAGGCAGCTGTCAAATATAGGAGACTATTTAATCGCTACATTTCTAAGCGGAAATGAATTCACTAGAGGCCTCAAACTTTATGTAAACAAAGTGAGGCTTAGCTGTACGCCGAATACCGTGAACTTTGTAATTAAATCCCTTCTAATTAAAGTGCTCACACAAATTGGATATATATATATATATATATATATATATATATATATATAGTCACTTTCTTGCGCCATTTTACTCTGGACATATTTGTTGGTACCTAATTCATAAAATGCCATTGCTTTTTTCCGCTTCGTTTACATTTTTGAGAGATAAATATATTTCTGTAATACAAATTATTCTATATTCGCTAGCAAGTAAAATTACCTCTCTTATATTATTTCTTAATAAATTAGCGTGTATATTGAATATTTAAAGAAAATTATTTATTCGTTTAAATGTACATTTTCGTTAATAGCGTTTCCATTCTTTTGAGTTTTAGTTGTATTATTTTAATGTATTATTATTATTATGTTTTCTTCTTTATTATCTCTCATCTTTCTTTTACCAAATATCGTTTCTCCGTTTTTTCGGATAAGTCTTGATTTGTCCATATATTTTCTTCCCCGTTTTCGATTTTTTCCCAGTTTATAGTTGCTTAGAGATTTAGCATCTTCTTCAAGTCTAAGTGTGACCATTATTTTTATTTTTTTTTTATTTTCCCTAGATGTACCGCTTTTATAATATCCTTTTTCGACAAAAATCAAAAGCGAATACTTTGATTTATATTTTTCTTATTATTATTCCGTACTTGAAGTTATTATGTTATTTTAACGATTTTTCCGTACTCTTATACGTGTTTCTAAAATGCTTTGTTAATGCGTTTTCGGACATGTTTTCCCCGTTTTCATTTACTCTTTCCTATGTTCATTTCTTATATCTGCCCAGATTTTATTCATTTGTTCTTTTTGTTAAAACAAAAACAAAAAAATGCCAATTACTTTTTAAATTTTCAATTATTTCTTGTATGATATTTGTAATTTTTATCATTTTTTTTTGTATTTCACTTTTTTTTGTATTTCTCTTAATTTTTACATTTTAATTCTTTTTTGTATTTCTCTTTTAATTTTTACATTGCAATTCATTTCCTCTTCAGTAATTTTCAATTCTTATTTACTTTATTTACTTTTTGTTTCAAAAGTGAAATACAATGGATATTTCGAGTCGCTTATCTTTTCAAGCATTGCTGTTAAGAGTCCTTTCAATCCGGCGCATTTTGTATGCCATCATCACTGACAACACTTACAATTGATATTGATGATGATGATGATGTTTAGTTATATGAAACCATATAACTGTGCAAACAAGATAATATTGTTGAAGGAGAATAGCTAATTTGTTGCATATAATTGTGTGGGGATTATGAGAGCTTGACAAGAAACTGGATACCATATAACTGTAAACAAAATATTAGAGCAAAATAAAATGATTTTAAAAAGGATTGCAATGAAACGATAAAAATACAAATTGTAATCCATGCTGTCATCACACATGGAGATATATATAATTAGAAGTACCCGGTCAATGTGTTACATAGGGCCTTCGAGTTGTAGTAGTAGTCGTTAGTTCAGAAACAATATCCGCAAGTCGTATAGATACAAAGGGGTTGTTTATTCCTTTCTAGGCTCGTGGTTCTTTTTCAGAGAGGAGAGGGAGAAGGTAAGGTAAAATTATTCTATCGTAGATCATATTCATTACTACTATGAGAAACACATCATGCGGGGATTGCGGGAAGCCCCGTCTGCCCCTTACGAAGGTCCAGACGAAAAACACCGAATTTTCTCTTCTTCCGTTTCTCGTCCCGGGGGTGGGAGGGTCACCCAACTTCCGCTCATCCACAGAAACAAGAACTTCCGTTCCTCCACAGAAACTAGAACTTCCGGTTTTGTTTTTAACTTTAGTTCCGGGGTCATTGGTCGGTCAGTGGATGGCCCCCGTTGAGTGTTTACCGTTTCAAACTTTAACCTCTCTTTGCTCTTATCTCTTTTTCTTCTCTCTCTCCAGAAATCCGATTACCGTTTTCTTTTCAATCTCCAAATTCCCGTAGACCATAATAATTACATTACACAATGACACAACTAAAGGAATTTTAGGAACACTTGTGAATGAGAGAGAAGGGGGAGAGAGTGGAGTAAAAGAGAGCTAAGAAGAAAATAATTTAGCA
>CM042154.1:103034063-103062061 GCA_023376005.1 Doryteuthis pealeii
GAGGGAAATCGTTAGTATATATCGCTGATGAGTCGAAACAGTCTGTACGATATTCTACACACCGAGCGATCCTTTGTCGGGATTACACTTGTCAAGTTCATTTTCAATAAGAAAAATTATCGAATTTTATGCGATACATGCGTTGTAAGAGGCTTCAAGTAAAAATTTAATATATACTTTATTCAGCAACGTTTCTAAAATAAACAAACATCCAAAAATCTTATTCACTTCGCCGAAGGGCATACGGTCTGTTTGTTGTTATTATTCTCTCAAAAACGCCCTCCTTACCTATTATGGTAGAGGCGTGTAGTATCATTTGACAAGCTTAATTTCGCTGGGATTGTTAGCTGTGTACTGGGCCGAGGCGATATAGTGTTTTACTATGCCTGCTGAGGTCCCGGTTTCGATTCTGTCGAGGGAAATCGTTAGTATATATCGCTGATAAAGTCGAAACAGTCTGTACGATATTCTACACACCGAGCGATCCTTTGCCGGGATTACACTTGTCAAGTTCATTTTCTATAAGAAAAAGTATCGAATTTTATGCGATACTTGCGTTGTAAGTGCCTTCAAGTAAAAATTTAATATATGATATATATATATATATATATATATATATATATATATATGCATGTGCGTATGTATATATGTGTGTAATTTTTGTGTAATGGGGATAATTTAATTTTACTATTATAGATTATATATATATGTATATATATATGTGTGTGTATATATATATGTATGTGTATATGTATATATATATATATTTTTTTATCAATCTATATTTATTTATCATATTTATTGTTTTATTATGTTTTAGTATTTAGTATTTTTTATTTATTATTTATTTATTTGTTTGGTTTTCTTATTCAAATTTATACAGATTTATTAATTATATTTTGAATTACACTTAGACTAAGTGGATATTAATACTACCTCTCCTTGATGGATTTAAACATTTTTATATAGTCTAGACATTTGTTCTCTTTTTGATATCTTAAATTTTAAATCAAACATATACATTTTGAATATATCCGGTTTCAAAAGATACATTGTATCCTCTTCTTAAATTGTAAACTCATATTTGCCGTTTGACACATCTTTGAGTGGTTCTGGTAAAAAAGAATTCAGATTTCTAATTCATTTCTACTTGTGCCGTCTGTCTGATGAGACTAAAACAATTTTACGGAGTTTTAGAAATTTCTTTAGCTTTCTAAAAGCCTTTTAAGTTTTGGTCGAAATAAATTTATTACAGAATGACGGTTTTTTGAGTTTTTCCTTCCTTTCAAAGGTATATATATATATATATATATATATATATATTATATATATATATATATATATATATAATGGAACATTTTTAAACTCTATAATAAACTCTCTGAAGATGGATTTTATCCGAAAATTAAGAGCACAGGAATAAATATGTTTTTTTCAACATGAATCTGCATTATTTTGCCTTCAAAAAAAAAAAAAAAAAAATATCGTATTATATATATTATATATATATATATATATATATATATATATATATATATATCGATAGATGGTTTATTTATATTCATTTGCATTGGAATAATTTTGCTACCATTGGTTTCTTGCTCTGTGGCAGTATTCAGGCAATGAAAGTGTTTTGAAAATTATGCAAATGATATAAATATGGTCCACTAACTCGCGCCCCGTTAACATTTGCTTACAATGCTACATTTGTTTTTTAGTTGTTGTTTTTTTTGCGGAGGAAGTTTTCCTTGATTATAAACGAGATGTAAACTTACTTTCCAGAGGAATTATCATTTGCAAGGGCCCATCTGGAATTGCTCTCAGGTCAGCTAATCGTCTTCTCAAGTCTTCAATGGCAACCGGAGTGAAATTGATTTATCAACTTCCTCATCGAGTATCGGCTCTTCTAATTAAGCCAGCATTTCCGGACGCACATTACTAATTAACGACGGTTGACATTGGCCCGAAAATAAGGACACAGATTCTCGACATGATATTAGTCCTGTTATTATTCATTCATATATGGCGAGGGCTTATCGGTTCAGAGATTGGAATCGGCAAGACAACTTTAGATACCACCAGGAGTAGCTTGTCTTGACTTGGACGGTCTCGTTTTTAACCAGAGGGTATTGCAAGATAATAACGGTCGTACAATTAAGGAACGCGAGTACTAATATATAGATGTTTCCAGGGCATTGTTTTACGAATGATATATAATCAGGTCGGATTTGGAATCGATTCCTAGGGATATTTGAACTCGTATACCTTGTCTTTGAACGCCCTGTCGGTTGGGTCAGATGAATATTCCGACTGCACATCTACAGAGGAGTAAGACCACCTCGCAATGGGGCCACCTATCGGTCGTGGGTGGTAACCCCTGATGCATAGATGAGGAGTCAATGACATGTGCCACATCACTTTGGCCCTTACTTGGCTAGACGTGTGGCTGGAAAATCCTCTCCGGTCAATAGTCATAAGCCCTAGCACCTATTTGATTGTCCAATAGGGCAGGTCAATTTTTAAAAATATCAAATTGTCCATCTATGCCAAATTTGTTCGTTACTTGTGATTAAGATATTGAAAACGCTAAATTTTCTAACCAATTTCTAGGTCAAATGTAAAAACGAGGCTTTCTTTTTTGTTTTTTAGCAAACGATCTTTGATGCTATTTCCTCAAACAATGGTATAAGTAAAAAGATCCAATTTTTGGTATCAGTATTCAATATACTAACAAAACTTTTGCATATATAGACAATTTGATCTTCTATAAAAGTGAAACATTGACTCTCCAAACCCTATTGCGCTTATGGAAAACTACAACCTTTTATTCATATACGTGCTAGAGGGCGTTGATTGAGGGTCTTAGTGTCCTGGGTATGATGTTAAACTGCACCTAATAGTGAAGTTTCAATTTTGGAACTGAGGAATGTGGATTACCTTTTTTATTGCCATTACTCACAGGCCCACCCTGACCCGGACTGGTAGTACTTTTTATGGTCTCATCTATTGATAAAATGGAAAACATGAGTTTAAAACCATTGAATTCCTAACAAGAATTGATAAAACAAAACATCTTCGGCATAAAATAATCCAACAAGGGTTGACATGTCGTAAAATCCAACCAACCAACTAAAAAACCTTGTCTTTTAATGCATAACAACGTGCATAGTAGGTAACGTCGTAGGAAATTGACATGGCGAGACAAGTTCAAATCCTTGACGTGATTGTTTGCATTTCACATAGTGGTAATACCCTTGGGAAAGATTTTAATCCAACTATTCTCCTTTTATCTATGGGTAAGTAGTAGGACAGACTGGGCTCTTTAAACTTGGTTAGACAAGCGGTGTAGGAAAAGTTGGCTGAACTTGCACAAAGGTGTCAAAATTAGATTAACCCAGAAAAACCAGAACCCAATTAATTTATTTATTTTCCCATTAAACTAACCTTATACCCCAACCCCGACCCTAATCCTAGCCCTAACCCCTAACCCTAACCCTAACCCTTAACCCTAACCCTAACCCAAACCCTAAACCCCCTAGTTAAAATTAACAGTTTTATTACAAAATGTGTGGGTTCTGTTTTTTGGGGTCACTCTAATTTTGACACCTTTGTGAAAGTTCAGCCGAAAAGTTTAAGAAATTGACCTTGTGTCAAACCCTATTCGTTCGAAGGGGGTATATATATATATATATATATATATATATATATATATATATATATCCATAAAAATGTCTTTACCAGGTTTGCTATCAAAGTTCTGCTATTATCTACTGAAAAGTTTATCATAAGAATACCAACAAAAATGACTACATCCATTTTTATTCCCACCATAACAACATGATAAAAAGTGGTATCATAATAGGTTTCTTTCTTAGAGCACTTAGGATATGCAATATCAAGTCTTGTCAGCAGGGCTTATAATACACCGAATGTATCCTCTACAGGGGAATATTTTCATAGCAAAAAGTGGTTCCTAGTTTGGTCTAGTTTCTTTTTAATGACACTAGCAAATATATACATCCTCCGGGCGCAAATATTTACGTCTTCATGTAATAAAATATCAATATTAAATTATAAATGCTAATGAAACTAAATAAGAATGCAGATAAAGATTTGAAATAGGGGGTATAATCGAAAAATAGAACAAATGAATCTTACTCTTCCATCACCCATGTCTTTCATTGCTAAATATTCCTAATTTAACTATTTAGTTGAAATATGAAGTAAAGAATGAAATTAGATATTTCTTCTTCTTAACAAATTCACAGTTATTTCTTCTTGTTAATGTATTTCTTTTAAGATTATCTCCAAGATATATTCATTAAGATATATACAAACAATTAGAAATCAATAATACTAAGCTCATGTGTATTAAGATCAATTTTTAAATATTAATATGCAAATTAGCCTCCCCGTTTACACTGTAAACAGCTATTTCGTTGTATACATAAATACAATTGCATGTTATTTGTATGTAGACAAAGCCAGTCGTATCAGTAATCTAAATCAATTTTATTAATAATTAATTTAGATAAAAATAAAATCATGTAGAATATGATGTAAATAACTAAGGGCACTATGACTTGAGTAGAGGTATTGTTTCGGTTACAGACAGAAACACACACAATCTCCATTATAATAAGAGATATCACAGGTCATGGGTTATTTAATGTCAAATCCATCCCTGTAGAAGAACAGTAGAGGTAATATTTAACCCATAACTGGGTACGATAGGTTAATACCTTTCCCATAAGTATTAGTCTGGAAATGACGCAATTGTGAGACTTGAGTTCAAACTCACTAACGGTTGCAGTAAATTCTCTACATCACTTGCGGAGGTTTTTGAAATCCACGGGACTCTTCACACAATTTCGTTAATTGGTGACGAATTTCAATCAGTTTAATGTCTTTTGCGTTCAAAAAATAATAGCTGCGTGAAGTTCACATTTGGTGACAGCGTCTATTGGAGATCCATCATAAACGACCACAAGATTGACTAAGGCAGCGTGGCGCACACAAGAACTGGCGCATGCACAACAAACACAGCGGTGTTGCCAATCGCCACACGAACAATATGCCAGCGTCTCCAACGCTTTGCTGACCTAACTTTTCGGATACATTAATCTAAGCGTGCACTGTATGTCCGAACTTTTAGAGATAAATAAGTCCAGGCGAGTTGCGTGCCGTTAAAATCAATTAATGTTAATCAGTCAACACTTCGTTGAAACTAAAACCTTTTTTTTTTTATGTTGTTTTTTTTTTTTTTAGAATTTGGACACCACACAGTATCGGTTGTGATAGTGGCATCAGTGATGTTGGTATAGCATAACACGCTGTTGACTACAACCAACAAATCAACCGAATACATCAAATCGACGTTTACATGGATATGAACGGCATATATCATATATAAAAAAAATGAATACAAAGAGAAATAAATTAGGAGACATAATAAATGTCGTATGCTATATGTTTGATATTCAAGGACAAATACAACACGAGGAGAAAAAAAACATGTGTATGATATATATATATATATATATATATATCATGTCATCTCGTTAGTAAAGAAAACATCGTAATGATGCGTTTGCAAGGAAATTGATGAATAATATCGATCAAATAACAAGGTACCTATTTACTGTTAACTCTGCGTACGTACTCAGCCTCCTTTCACCAAGGAAACGAGGGACACTTCCTCATCAATTACGTCAATTTGTCGAATGCATATAATATCCATTAAGCTTTACCTAGCTCTGAATCTTGTAGGCAGCTTTCGGGATGTAAGAATTGCGTATTTATCAGCCATGTACGGGATCAATTTTCGAACCTTGCTTAAGGAAGAAAAACAAAACACACAAAACAATAATAAACAACTTAAATAAAGATGTTTTTTTTTTTTTTTTAGAAAAACAGGCCTCATCATAGAATACATTGCGTAATAAAATGATATCCCTCTTATCCCCCCCCTTTCACCACCTACTTTAGTATTGCGCAATATCATCACTGCTTAGTAAATATCAGTATACGATGCACGCCTGGTGGCTGAGATAGTTAAGCAGTTATCACCAGGGAGCCCGATTTGCGTACCCTTTATCGTCGCAGGATATGGAATCGTCGATGAGAGTTCAAATCCCTTTGAAAAGGAATGGACCTCACTGTTCTATGCCCCGTCCCCCCCAGCTATGCGTAAAATAGTAATACAGAAACCTCTTCGCACGAGCAGGATTAGCGGTCATGCGGATGGCCATGTAAGCCCTAACACCTATATGATTTGTACCAACATTATTGCCCTTATGGCAACCCCGAACCCTTTTATCATATGGGTGCTAGAAGACTGTTTGAATAATTGACCTTGTGTCGCATTCTGCGCGTGACGGAAAGTTTGGGTAAATACATACGTATTTTACACCAGGTTTGTTTGTTTGTTTGTTTGGTTGGTTTTATGGTATATCAATCCTTGTGGGTTATTTAATGCCAAATCAATGGGGGGGGGGTATGCATGATTTGGAAGCGAATAGTTTAAGTATTATCAAGTATGTTGGTTGGTTGATTTTACGGGTTGGATTTGTTGACATTGAATAACTCAGCAGAATTGCCGTGTCTATTTGTCCTTAAGCTAAACGAGAGAGACAGTGGCTAAGTGTATTAGTATCCTGGGTATGACGTTAAACTGTATCTAGTGCTGAAATTCCAATTCTGCAACTCTGGGGAGTGTGGAGAACCCCTTCATTACCATTACTCCCAGGTGATTGCTTGAGCCAGTTTCAGAGTGCTTCGGTCTCTGGAGCGGCTAAATAAAATTAACAGCGTTGATCCCAAGGGGGCTATCCCCCAGGCTAACGTCCCATTGATTTAAAGGGACAGGACTGGGTTAATTGCCCGGTGCCTGAGGCGCCCTGCTCGAGGGAGAATGCCGACGGATCAACGCATTTTTTGTGCCTGGCACCATGAATTTTGACATGTGGGTGGGCCCACATAAAAATGTCCTTGTGTCACGCCCTCATTAGTGGGATGAGAGGCAAATACCTTATTCCCAGGTCTAGACTTACCAGGAGTGGTAGTAATTGTTAGGGTCCCATATATGGGTTAAATAGAAAAAGAACATGAGTTTAAAAATGTGTTTCAAAATTGAGGAAGAAACCAATTAGTGTTGTTTTCCTATGTGATTACTTAGCATGGACAAACCATTGTTACCGACAGCAAAAACTTACATTTGTCAACTCTGTAAGGACACTGGATCGCGTTTAGAGGACTTTCCAAGAGCAATGGCCGATAGGGACGGGTGGTGAAAGAGAAAGTCAAGGAATCAGTAGGACTTGATGACAATGATGATGGTGATGATGATGGTCATGATGATGATGTTGATGAATATGATGATTGGTTCCTAAATGTCGAAATCTATTTTATTTGTAATCCAGCATTCCAGAAGGTCTACGAAGATTAATAGAAACTTTATTAAAAGACTTACCAATAATTAGCGCCATTCTTGGACATTTTATTTTCTTTCTTTTTTAGTAAACTGCAGAAGTACGTGGGTAATTCCATGTCAAATCATCCAGTAAAAAAGTAAAATTATCGGTAATTTATGAGGAAGTGCGTCCCGTCTCCCGTCTCAAAAACCACTACCCGGTGACTATCAAAATAACAACCCCAGCTCGTCGTAATTCTTATTTATTATCGTAATTTGTCGTAATTCTTGTTTATTTATCGTAATTTGTCGTAATTCTTGTAATTGTTTGGACGTGTAATTGTTATCGTCGTATGAAATGTAATGGCAAACAGAGTTCAAATCCGGTACGAGGCTATGAGCATTTCACATTGCGCTAATAGCCTTGGTAAAGGCATGTATCAACTATTCTACCTCCAGCTATGGTAAATAGAAAATCTGACTGTGCTTCTTAACCTTGGTTTGGCAAGCAGTCTAGGAGAATGAAAACTCCGAATTTAAACCTTTTAAGACCAGTTCACCGTTAACTCACTCGGTAGAGCATTGGCCTAGCGTTCGAGAGGTCTTGTTCGATACCGGTCCCAATTCAGCAAATGAGTAGCACAGATTAGAGTAATCTGATCTATGCGGTAAAATGCGAAGTTGATAGTAGGTATGCGCTCCACGACAGAAAAAAAAACAATATTAGTGATAGCGAAAAGGTGATACAGTTCCTCGCTGTCCGGCTGATATGGACTATAGGCTACTCCGGTTACTTTACTTACTTTTTTATGTCTCGCTTGAGAAATTAATCATGCGTCACATCCTGCCCGTGCAGTGGGTAGTAAATTTACAAAAAGATGGATGATAAACCCCTGGATAATAAATAGAATGATGGGAATATAGAATTAAAAAAAAATGTCGGAATCTCTTAGTTAATCGCAGAATGCACCAATCGACATGTTGTGCTTAAAAGAAGGAAAATGATTGTAAAAAAAATAACAAACAAAAACAAGGAAAATAACCTACTAGAATCGTGAAATATTTCTGTCTAAAACTTCATGAAAAAGCCGCACAAACAAAAAGGAACAAAAACAAAAAGAAAACAGAAAGTAAAGTCTATAAACTCTAGCGAGCATTATTCATCTTATTACGTTGAAAAGCGACGAGAATTCTGTTCTTCGAGGCATTTAAGAACAAGCACATTCTTTTCTTTCATTTTACCATTATTTTTCTCTTTCTTTATTCTTATTACTGGTTAGGGTATTTTAAATAAAAAATATATATTTTGGATAACGCAAAAGAGATGGGGGTTGGGAATAAGACAAGGATTATTTTAAAGATGTTCTCGCTATAATAGACTGAAATATCCTGACAAAAAGAAAACTAAATCGAATCGTGGCCGACAGGGACCTTATCGACTAAAACTGCTATTTTAATCAAAAGAAAAAAGATATAAGTTTGTCGATAAGATTTATTTGAAACGTTTTTATCCTCTTGTATCCTGCCCCATAATGCAACACAGCGCCGAAGAAGCCCACTAAAAAATTTTTTTTTAATATTAAAGGAATGTATATATTTATTTTTTATCTACCTCCATCATGTAACATTATTTTATTATATTTGATATAGTATTAACGTTGCGCACGAGTTCTTTTTTTTCCGATTTTTTACAAGCTAATATATATATATATATATATATATATATATATATTATATATAATATATATATATATAATATATATATATATATTATTTATTATAATGGAGATTGTGTGCTTTTCTATCTGTAACCGAAACTATATCACTACTCAAGTTACAATTCCCTAGTTATTGACATCACATTCTCAAGGATTTTATTTTTTATTTAAACTTCAATTATTAATAAATTGTTTTACATTATTAATACTGTTAACCATATCAACATACTAACAACATACAATTATATTCATATATACAACAAAATAGCGTTACAGTGTGAAGGGGAAGGCTAATTTGCATTATTGATGTAAAAAAATCGAATTTAATAAATATGTGCTTAGTATTATTGATTCTAACTGTTTGGTTTATATAAATGAATATAAGCAAACATTTCTTCAATGAATCTTAAATGAAATCTGTTAACAAGAAAAAATAACTGTCATTTTATTCTTCACTTCCTCTTTTAATTAAATACTTAAATTAGAAAAAATACAATGAAAGACAAGAGTGATGGAAGAGTAAGTTACAGTTGTTCTATTTTTCGATTATACCACCCTCTGTTTAAAATCTTTTTATCTGCATTCTTATTTTAGTTTCATTAGCCTTTCTAATTTAATATAATATATTATTACATTAAAACTTAAATACTTGCACCCGGAGGGTGCATGTATTTGCTAGTATATATATATATATACTGACGAAAGATAAGTTTGAAGCATTCAAAAAACGATGCCGTTTTAACGCCGGTATAGAACGCGCACGATATCAGCGGTTAGGATGGGTTGGTATTCTGTTAACATTTTTCGGCATGGAATACGGAGTACTTGAATGGTATTCACCTTCTATACCATCGTATACATGCAAGAGTATGTAGTTTTTTGTTCTCCTTCCCAAGTTGCCATACCAAGGTTAAAGAGCCCTGTCTGCATACAATATACACATAGCTGGGAAGAATAATTGAATTCATACGTTTCCCAAGGGCATTAGTGCTGTGTGAAATGCAGGCAGCCTCTCCAGTAGTTGAACTACGGTTGCCTTGTCCATTTCTTATGACGATAGCCATTACAAGACGGCGCCTCCACTTGTACATAATTCATAGGCAGCTTATGGAATTTTTACGTACTGTAGTCAGATATTTTAAATCAGGGTTCGTAAGATCAGAATAATGGGGTCAGAGGAAATTTACCTCGACTGTTATTGACGCGTAATAACCTTTTTGGGTTGACTCCTTGAAAAACGAACCATTTAGAGGCGTGGGAGATTAGTTTTAGTTTAGATGCGACTAGTTGCTGACTGAGAGCAGACGGTGTTGTCAGCTCTCAAAAGTCGCACTCAACGCTTGCGGTCAATTATGGATTTGTCGGTTCGTTTAAACCAGAAATGTCCAGATCGAAGAAACTAACACGAAGAAGCACCCCACAGGATCAGTCCGAGAAGTAAGCCCTGAAGAATATGCGGCCGAGATAACAAGGAAGAACCCTCATCATCATCTACTCGTCTGTCTGTCTGTCTGTCGTCTGTCTCTCTCTTTCCCTCATTATACACCCGATGTGTTATACTAGGTATATAAACACACTTACATGCTAGATTATAAGCGTATTACGCCCAAGAAGATATATAGTATAATTATATAAGGCCTGATTATTATTCATACCGTATACGAAATTAAATTGGTGACTCGAGATATATCCGGCGAGGCTATTTGCGTTTAACGTGGCGATAATACTCTTGTGGAAGCATAGGCATTTATATGATTATCATTATACACTAAGGCCGTATTCAAATAATTACACAAAATTTAAAATAGGAAAGTACAGTGAAGACGATTCCCTAACTCATACACTAACATCCTAGATGGGTTGACACGCCGTAATAATCAATCAATGAATTAAAGTGAAGTTAATATATTATCATTTCTATTCGATAGAACCCGTGAGCAAACAATTACTCAAAATGTTATTATGAACGTACAGTTTACATAATTATTAGATTCCTAATACTTGTGGTACAGTAGTGTAGAACCAAAATGGCTGTTATAAGTTGCAGCCCACGGCCTTGAAGGATTGAATGACAAGGCTTGACCTCAGCCTATCCTTCCGGTGGATACCGTGAGAATCGGTGGAGAAACCTCTTCTGGTTTAGACTAGAGAGAGTTTTAGTCAGATCGGCCAAAGCCACGTCGCTTATAAGTCCGTGTTATGCACGGTGCCTACTCAATCTGCGCAGTAGTCTGGTGGATTTCAGAATAAAATATGATCTAAGTTAAATCGAAGTCTGTGTTATTATCTAAAAACTACCAATGACACAGGCTCTGATAAGAGAAATCACCAATGGAAGACCAGACACGAAGTCCCTAAGACGAAAGTCCAGACGAAGTCCAGACGATTGAAAAAGATGAACATAAGGAGAATAGAAGTAAGAAAGTAAGGAAAGAGAGTAATAGCACAAAAAAAGTAAACACGATTCCTGAAACAATGAGGCATAATGGACGGCGTTGACATGCCGTTAATGTTAATCATAATCTATTCTTATTTGGTTTTTCGTCACATTCCTTTATTTCATTTTATTTTTTGGGGGGGGGCTTTTGTATGTATGCCTGTGTTTTTTGTAATGTATATTTTGTAACACTCACAATTCTCGATTTCATTATGCACTAGCAAATCCGGTGTTGCCCTGGATTTTAAAAAAAAAAGGAAAAATTAAATCTATTTTATATTCATATATAGATCAATCATATTTCTTTTTCAATATATTTGTATTATTACCTTTGATAAATAATTATTCGTTATATATTTTGTTTTTAAGTTGCTTATTTATTATTATTATTTTATTATTTATTAATTATATATTGAGTAGTAGTAGTAGTAGTAGTCTTTAGTAGTACAAAATAAAAGATACCTCCGGCGATTAAAATATAGATTTTGAAACATATTTCCTGAGGGGTGGGAGCAAAAAAATTCAATGTCAGCGAGTTTGTACACTAAGTAAGTTAAATCATCAAAGTCATTAAAGAAATAAAAAATAAAACAATTTGAAATGTAAACTTTAAATATGTATTAAAATAAAAACAAACTATATATAGGATATATATACCAGTCCTCATTGTTTTTTTAAAACAAGTTTTAATAAAATACATGACTGTATTATATATCTATATATAGTTTGTTTTATTTAAACATATTTAAAAAGTTTAACCATTTTCAAATATTGTTTTATTTTATTTCTTTAATTGACTTTTATGATTTCACTACTTAGTGTACAAACCGCTACATTGAATTTTTTTGGCTCCCACCCCTCAGAAATTAATGTTCAAAAATCTATAATAATCGCCGGAGTATCTTTTATTTTGACTACTACTACACTACTACTACTATACTAATAATTAATAATAATAATAATAATAAATAATAATAATAATAATAATAATAATAAGCAACTTAAAACAAGAATTATAAACGAATAATTATTACAAAGGTAATATACAATATATTGAAAAAGAAATGATGATCATATATGAATATAAAAGATTTAATTTTCCTTTTTTTTAATCCAGGGCAACACCGGATTTGGCTAGTGCATAATGAAATCGAGAATTGGAGTGTACAAAGAGACATTACAAAACACACAGGCATACATACAAAAGCCCCCGCCCAAAAAAAAATAAAATTGAAATAAAGGAATGGTGACGAAAAAACCAAAAAGAATAGATAATTGATTAACATTAACGCATGTCAACCCGTCCATTTCATCGCCTATGTTTCAGAGGGGGGATCGTGTTACTTTGTTGTATACTCTCTTCCTTACTTTCACTTCTATTCTCCTTAGTCATCTTTTTCAATCGTCTGGACTTCTTCTGGACTTCGTCTTAGGACTCGTGTCTGTCTCCATTGGTGATTTCTCTTTATCAGAAGCCCTGTGTCATGGTAGTTTTTAGATAAAAACACAAGCACTTCGATTAACTTAATCATATTTTTATTCGAAATCCCCACCAGACTACTTGCGCAGATGAGTAGGCACCGTGCATAACACGACTTATAGCGACGTGGCTTTGCCGATCTGACTAAAAACTCTCTCTAGTTCTCTAAACCAGAAGAGGTCTTCTCCACCGATCTCACTGTATCCACCGGAAGCGATCAGCTAGGTCAAGCCTTTCATTCAATCTTCAAGGCCGTGGCTGCAAACTTATTAACAGCCATTTTGGTTTCTTACAACTACTTAACAAGTATTAGGAATCTAATATTAGTAACAACTGCTCGTTGGCATAATAACATTTTTGAGTATTGTTGCTCACGTTCATCGAATAGAAATGATATATATATAACTTCACTTAATTCATGATTGACTTATACGGCTGTCAAACCCATCTAGGATGTTAGTGCTATGAAGTTAGGGAATCGTATCTTCACTGTACTTTCCTATTGATAATTTGTGTAATTATTTGAATACGGCCTTATGTAAATAGATAATCATATAAATGGCCCTATGCCTCACAGAGTATTATCGCCACGTTTAAACGCAAATAGCCTCGCCCGGGATATGATCTCGAGTCACCAATTTAATTTCGTAACGTATGAATAATAATCAGCTTAATAATTATACTATATATCCTTCTTGGGCGTAATACGTTATAATCTAGCATGAAGTGTTTTATATACCTAGTATAACACATCGGGTGTATAATGAGGGAAGAGAGAGAGACAGACAGACAGACAGACAACAGACGGTAGCGATGATGATGAGGTCTTCCTTTGATCGTCGGCCCCATATTCTTCAGGACTTACTTCTCGACTGATCCTGTGGGGTGCTTCTCGTGTAGTTTCTTCGATTCTGGACATTTCTGGTTTAAACGAACCGACAAATCCATAATTGACCGCCAGCGTTGAGTGCGACATTTTTGAGAGCTGACAACAGACGTCTGCTCTCAGTCAGCAACTAGTCGCATCTAAACTTAAAACTAATCTCCCACGCCTCTAATGGTTCGTTTTTCAAGGAGTCAACCAAAAGGTTATTACGCTCAATAACAGCGAGGTAAATTTCCTCGGACGCCCATATTCTGAATCTTCGACGAACCCTGATTTAAAAAATATCTGACTACAGTACGCCATAAAAATTCATAAGCTGCATGAATTATGTAACAAGTGAGGCTCCGTCTTGTAATGGCTATCTCATAAGAAATGGACAAGCACCGTAGTTCAACTACTGGACGAGGCTGCCTGCATTGCACACCAGGCACTAATGCCCTTGGGAACCGTATGAATTCAATATTCTTCCTCCAGCTATGTGTATATTGTATAGCAGACAGGGCTCTTTAACCTTGTATGGCAACTTGGAAGGAGAACAAAACTACATACTCTTGCATGTATACGATGGTATAGATGGTGATACCATTCAAGTACTCCGTTATTCCAGCCGAAAAAAATTTAACAGAATTACCAACCCCATCCTAACCGCTATATCTGCGCGTTCATACGCGTTAAAAACGGCATTCGTTTTCTGAATGCTTCAAACTTATCTTCGTCAGTATATATATATGATATACTAGCAAATACATGCACCCTCCGGGTGCAAGTATTTAAGTTTTAAGTAAATATATATTATATTTAAATAGAAAGGCTAATGAAACTAAATAGAATGCAGTAAAAAAGATTTAAACAGAGTGTGTTATATCGAAAAAAGAACAACTGTAACTTACTCTTCCATCACTCTTGTCTTTCATTGTTATTTTATCTAATTTAAGTTTTTAATTAAAAGAGGAAGTGAAGAATTAAAATTGACAGTTATGTTTTTCTTGTTAACAGATTTCATTAAGATTCATTGAAAGAAATTGTTTGCTGTATATCATGTATATAAAAACCAAACAGTTAGAATCAATAATACTAAGCACATATTTATTAAATTCGATTTTTTTACATCAATATGCAAATTAGCCTTCCCTTCACACTGTAAACGCTATTTGTTGTATATATGAATATAATTGTATGTGTTAGTATGTTGATATGTTAACAGTATAATAATGTAAAAACAATTTTATTAATAATTGAAGTTTAAATAAAAATAAAATCCTTGAGAATGGGATTCAATAACTAAGGGAATTGTAATTGAGTAGTGATATAGTTCGGTTACAGATAAAAAGCACACAATCTCCATTATAATAAGAATATAATATATATTATTATATATATATATATATACTATATATAATATATATATATATATATATATATATATTAGCTTGTAAAAAATCGGAAAAAAAAACTCGTGCGCAACGTTAATACTATATCAAAATTATAAAAAATAATGTTACATGATGGGGTAGATAAAAAATAAAAAATATATACATTCCTTTAAAATATTAAAAAATTTTTAGTGGGCTTCTTCGGCGCTGTGTTGCATTATGTGGGCAGGATACAAGAGGGATAAAACGTTTCAAAATAATTTTTTTCTTTCGACAAACTCTATAATCTTTTTTCCTTTTTATAAAATAGCAGTTTTAGTCGATAAGGTCCCCCTGTCGGCCACGATTCGATTAGTTTCTTTTGTCAGGATATTTCAGTCTATTATTAGCGAGAACATCTTTAAAATAATCCTTGTCTTATCGCCAACCCCCCCACCATCTCTTTGCGTTATCCCAAAATATATATTTTTTATTTAAAATACCCCTAACCAGTAATAAGAATAAAGAAAGGAAATAATGGTAAAAATGAAAGAAAAGAATGTGCTTGTTCTTAAATGCCTCGAAGAACAGAATCCTCGTCGCTTTCAACGTAATAAGATGAATAATGCTCGCTAGAGTTTATAGACTTTACTTTCTGTTTTTCTTTTTGTTTTTGTTCCTTTTTGTTTGTGCGGCTTTTCATGAAGTTTTAGACAGAAATATTTTTCACGATTTCTAGTAGGTATATTTCCTTGTTTTTTGTTATTTTTTTACAATCATTTTCCTTCTTTTAAGCACAACATGTCGATGGTTGCATTCTGCGATTAACTAAGAGATTCCGACATTTTTTTTTCTAATTCCCAGCATTCTATTATTATTCCAGGAGTTTATCATCCATCTTTTGTAAATTTACTACCCCACTGCACGGGCAGGATGTGGCGCATGATTAATTTCTCCAAGCGAGACATAAAAAAGTAAGTAAAGTAACCGGAGTAGCCTATAGTCCATATCAGCCGGACAGCGAGGAACGTATCACCTTTTCGCTATCACTAGATATTGTTTTTTTTCTGTCGTGAGAGCGCCATACCTACTATCAACTTTCGCATTTTACCGCATAGATCAGATTACTCTAATCTGTGTACTCATTTGCTGAATTGGACCGGTATCGAACCAAGACCTCTCGAACGCTAGGCAATGCTCTACCGAGTGAGTTAACGGTGAAACTGTCTTAAAAGGTTTAATATTCGGAGTTTTCATTTCCTAGACTGCTTGCCAAACCAAGGTTAAGAAGCACAGTCAGATTTTCTATTTACCCATAGCTGAGGTAGAATAGTTTGATACATGCCTTTACCAAGGCATTAGCGCAATGTGAAATGCTCATAGCCTCGTACCGGATTTGAACTCTGTTTGCCATTACCATTTCATACGACGATAACAATTACACGTCCAAACAATTAACAAGAATTACGACAAAATTACGATAAATAAAACAAGAATTACGACAAATTACGATAAATAAATAAGAATTACGACGAGCTGGGGTTGTTATTTTGATAGTCACCTGGTAGTGGTTTTGAGACGGGAACCGGGACGCACTTCCTCATAAATTACCGATAATTTTACTTTTTACTGGATGATTTTGACATGGAATTACCCACGTACTTCGGCAAGATTACTAAAAAGAAAAAGAAATAAATGATCCAAGAAATGGCGCTATTAAATGAGAAGGTCTTAATTAAATAAAGTTTCTATTAATCTTCGTAGACCTTCGGAAATGCTGGATTACAAATAAACCCTCCATTTCAGGAACCAATCATCATATTCATCAACATCATCGCATGACCATCATCATCACCATCATCATTGTCATCAAGTCCTACTGATTCCTTGACTTTCTCTTTCACCACCCGTCCCTATCGGCCATGCTCTTGGAAATCCTCCTTAAACGCGATCCAGTGTCCTTACAGAGTTGACAAATGTAAGTTTTTTCTGGTCGGCTAACAATGGTTTTTCCATGCTAAGTATCACATAGGAAAACAACACTAATGGTTCTTCTCAATTTTGAAACACATTTTAAACTCATGTTCTTTTTCTATTTAACCCATTATGGACCCTACAATTACTACCACTCCTGGTAAAGTCTAGAACCTGGAATAAGGTATTTGCCTCTCATCCCACTAATGAGGGCGTGACACAAGACATTTTATGTGGGCCCACCACATCAAAATTCATGGGTGCAGGCACAAAAAATGCGTTGATCCCGTCGGCATTTCTCCCTCGAAGCAGGGCGCCTCAGGCACCGGGCAATAACCCAGTCCTGTCCCTTTAAATCAATGGGACGTTAGCCTGGGGATAGCCCTTGGGATCAACGCTGTTAATTTTATTTAGCCGCTCCAGAGACCGAAGCCACTCTGAAAACTGGCTCAAGCAATCACCTGGGAGTAATGTAATGAAGGGTTCTCCACACTCCCAAGAGTTGCAGAATTGGAATTTCAGCACTAGATACAGTTTAACGTCATACCCAGGATACTAATTACACTTAGCCACTGTCTCTCTCGTTTAGCTTAAGCGACAAATAGACACGGCAATTCGTGCTGAGTTATTCAATGTCAACAAATCCAACCCGTTAAAATCAACCAACCAACATACTTGATAATACTTAAACTATTCGCTTCCAAATTCATGCATACCCCCCCCCATTGATTTGGCATTAAATAACCCACAGGATTGATATACCATAAAACCAACCAAAACAAACAAAACAAACAAACCTGGTGTAAAATACGTATGTATTTACCCAAACTTTCCGTCACGCGCAGAATGCGACACAGGTCAATTATTCAAACAGTCTCTAGCACCCATATGATAAAAAGGGTTCGGTTGCCATAAGGGCAATAATGTTGTACAATCATATAGGTGTTAGGGCTTAACATGGCCATCCGCATGACGCTAATCCTGCTCGGTGCGAAGAGGTTTCTGTATTACTATTTACGCATAGCTGGGGGACGGGCATAAACAGTGAGGTCCATTCCTTTTCAAAGGGATTTGAACTCTCATCGACGATTCCATATCCTGCGACGATAAGGGTACGCAAATCGGCTCCCTGGTTGATAACTGCTTAACTATCTCAGCCACCAGCGCTGCATCGTATATGATATTTACTAAGCAGTGATGATATTGCGCCAATACTAAAGTAGGTGGTGAAAGGGGGGGGATAAGAGGATATCATTTATTACGCAATGTATTCTTGATGAGGCCTGTTTTCTAAAAAAAAAAAAAAAACATCTTTATTAAGTTTTATTATTGTTTTGTGTGTTTTTGTTTTTCTTCCTTAAGGCAAGTTCGAAAATTGATCCCGTACATGGCTGATAAATACGCAATTCTTACATCCCGAAAGCTGCCTACAAGATTCAGATAGGTAAAGCTTAATGGATATTATATGCATTCGACAAAATTGACGTAATGATGAGGAAGTGTCCTCGTTCCTGGTGAAAGGAGGCTGAGTACGTACGCAGAGTTAACATAAATAGGACCTTGTTATTTGATCGATATTATTCATCAATTTCCTTGCAAACGCATCATTACGATGTTTCTTTACTAACGAGAATGCAATATATATATAATATATATATATATCATACACATGTTTTTTTTCTCCTCGTGTTGTATTTGTCCTTGAATATCAAACATATAGCATACGACATATTATGTCTCCTAATTTATTTCTCTTTGTATTCATTTTTTTATATATGATATATGCCTTCATATCCAGTAAACGTCGATTTGATGTATTCGGTTGATTTGTTGGTTGTAGTCAACAGCGTGTTATGCTTATACCCCAACATCACTGATGCCACTATCACAACCGATACTGTTGTGTGTCCAAATTCTAAAAAAAAAAAAAAAAAACATAAAAAAAAAAAAAGTTTAGTTCAACGAAGTTGACTGCATTAACATTAATTGATTTTTAACGGCACGCCAACTCGCCTGGACTTATTTTATCTCTAAAAGTCGGACATACAGTGGCACGCTTAGATTAATGTATCCGAAAAGTTAGGCAGCAAAGCTTGGAGACGCTGGCATATTGTTCGTGTGGCGATTGGCAACACCGCTGGTTTGTTGTGCATGCGCCGAGTTCTTGTTGCGCACGCTGCCTTAGTCAATCTTGTGTCGTTTTGATGGATCTCCCAATAGACGCTGTCACCAAATGTGAACTTCACGCAGCTATTTTTATTTTTGAACGCAAAAGACATTAAACTGATTAAATTCGTCACCAATTAACGAAAAATTGTGTGAAGAGTCCCACGTGGATTTCAAAAACCTCCGCAAGTGATGTAGAAATTTACTGCAACGTTAGTGAGTTGAACTCAAGTCTCAAATTGCGTCATTTCCAGACTAAGACTGTATGGGAAAGTATTAACCTATCGTACCCAGTTATGGGTAAATATTACCTCTACTGTTCTTCTACAGGATGGATTGACATAAATAACCCATGACCGTGATATCTCTATTATAATGGGACATTGTGTGTGTTCTGTCTGTAACCGAAACAATACCTCTACTCAAGTCATAGTGCCCTTAGTTATTTACATCATACTACATGATATTTTTACTAAATTAATTATTAATAAAATTTGATTTAGATTACTGATACGACTGGCTTTGTCACATACAAATAACATGCAATTTATTTTATGTATACAACGAAATAGCTGTTTACAGTGAAACGGGGAGGCTAATTTGCATATTAATATTTAAAAATTGATCTTAATACACATGAGCTTAGTATTATTGATTTCTAATGTTTGTATATATCTTAATGAATATATCTTGGAGAATAAATCTTAAAAGAAATACATTAACAAGAAGAAATAACTGTGAATTTGTTAAGAAGAAGAAATATCTAATTTCATTCTTTACTTCATATTTCAACTAAATAGTTAAATTAGGAATATTTAGCAATGAAAGACATGGGTGATGGAAGAGTAAGATTCATTTGTTCTATTTTTCGATTATACCCCCCTATTTCAAATCTTTATCTGCATTCTTATTTAGTTTCATTAGCATTTATAATTTAATATTGATATTTTATTACATGAAGACGTAAATATTTGCGCCCGGAGGATGTATATATTTGCTAGTGTCATTAAAAAAGAAACTAGACCAAACTAGGAACCACTTTTTGCTATGAAAATATTCCCCTGTAGAGGATACATTCGGTGTATTATAAGCCCTGCTGACAAGACTTGATATTGCATATCCTAAGTGCTCTAAGAAAGAAACCTATTATGATACCACTTTTTATCATGTTGTTATGGTGGGAATAAAAATGGATGTAGTCATTTTTTGTTGTATTCTTATGATAAACTTTTCAGTAGATAATAGCAGAACTTTGATAGCAAAACCTGGTAAAGACATTTTTATGGATATATATAATATATAATATATATAATATATATATATATATACCAACCCCTTCGAACGAATAGGTTTGACACAAGGTCAATTTCTTAAACTTTTCGGCTGAACTTCAAACAAGTGTCAAAATTAGAGTGACCCCAAAAAAACAGAACCCACACATTTTGTAATAAAACTGTTAATTTTAACTAGGGGGTTAGGGTTTGGGTAGGTTAGGTTAAGGGTTAGGGTTAGGGTTAGGGTTAGGCTAGGATTAGGTCGGGGTTGGGTATAAGGTTAGTTTAATGGGAAAATAAATAAATTAATTGGGTTCTGGTTTTTCTGGTTAATCTAATTTTGACACCTTTGTGCAAGTTCAGCCAACTTTTCCTACACCGCTTGTCTAACCAAGTTTAAAGAGCCCAGTGTCCTACTACTTACCCATAGATAAAAGGAGAATAGTTGGATTAAAATCTTTCCCAAGGGTATTACCACTATGTGAAATGCAAAACAATCACGTCAAGGATTTGAACTTGTCTCGCCATGTCAATTTCCTACGACGTTACCTACTATGCACGTTGTTATGCATTAAAAAGACAGTTTTTTAGTTGGTTGGTTGGATTTTACGACATGTCAACCCTTGTTGGATTATTTTATGCCGAAGATGTTTTGTTTTATCAATTCTTGTTAGGAATTCAATGGTTTTAAACTCATGTTTTCCATTTTATCAATAGATGAGACCATAAAAATACTACCAGTCCGGTCAGGTGGGCCTGTGAGTAAGCAATAAAAAAGGTAATCCACATTCCTCAGTCCAAAAATTGAAACTTCACTATTAGGTGCAGTTTAACATCATACCCAGGACACTAAGACCCTCAAATCAAACGCCCTCTAGCACGTATATGAATAAAAGGTTGTAGTTTTCCATAAGCGCAATAGGGTTTGGAGAGTCAATGTTTCACTTTTATAGAAGATCAAATTGTCTATATATGCAAAAGTTTTGTAGTATATTGAATACTGATACCAAAAATTGGATCTTTTTACTTATACCATTGTTTGAGAAATAGCATCAAAATCGTTTGCTAAAAAACAAAAAAGAAAGCCTCGTTTTTACATTTGACCTAGAAATTGGTTAGAAAAATTTAGCGTTTTCAATATCTTAATCACAAGTAACGAACAAATTTGGCATAGATGGACAATTTGATATTTTTAAAAATTGACCTGCCCTATTGGACAATCAAATAGGTGCTAGGCTTATGACTATTGACCGGAGAGGATTTTCCAGCCACACGTCTAGCCAAGTAAGGCCAAAGTGATGTGGCACATGTCATTGACTCCTCATCTATGCATCAGGGTACCACCCACGACCGATAGGTGGCCCCATTGCGAGTGGTCTTACTCCTCTGTAGATGTGCAGTCGAATATTCATCTGACCCAACCGACAGGGCGTTCAAAGACAAGTATACGAGTTCAAAATATCCCTAGGAATCGATTCCAAATCCGACCTGATTATATATCATTCGGTAAAACAATGCCCTGGAAACATCTATATATTAGTACTCGCGTTCCTTAATTGTACGACCTTATCATCTTGCAATACCTCTGGTTAAAAACGAGACCGTCCAAGTCAAGACAAGCTACTCCTGGTGGTATCTAAAGTTGTCTTGCCGATTCCAATCTCTGAACCGATAAGCCCTCGCCATATATGAATGAATAATAACAGGACTAATATCATGTCGAGAATCTTGTCCTTATTTTCGGGCCAATGTCAACCGTCGTTAATTAGTAATGTGCGTCCGGAAATGCTGGCTTAATTAGAAGAGCCGATACTCATGAGGAATTGATAAATCAATTTCACTCCGGTTGCCATGAAGACTTGAGAAGACGATTAGCTGACCTGAGAGCAATTCCAGATGGGCCCTTGCAAATGATAATTCCTCTGGAAAGTAAGTTACATCTCGTTTATAATCAAGGAAAACTTCCTCCGCAAAAAAAACAACAACTAAAAAACAAATGTAGCATTGTAAGCAAATGTTAACGGGGCGCGAGTTAGTGGACCATATTTATATCATTTGCATAATTTTCAAAACACTTCATTGCCTGAATACTGCCACAGAGCAAAGAACCAATGGTAGCAAAATTATTTCCAATGCAAATGAATATAAACTAAACCATCTATCGATATATATATATATATATATATATATATATATATATATATATATATAATACGATATTTTTTTATTTTTTTGAAGGCAAAATAATGCAGATTCATGTTGAAAAAAACATATTTATTCCTGTGCTCTTAATTTTCGGATAAAATCCATCTTCAGAGAGTTTATTATAGAGTTTAAAAATGTTCATTATATATATATATATATATATATATATATATATATATATATATATATATATATATATATATATACCTTTGAAAGGAAGGAAAAACTCAAAAAACCGTCATTCTGTAATAAATTTATTTCGACCAAAACTTAAAAGGCTTTTAGAAAGCTAAAGAAATTTCTAAAACTCCGTAAAATTGTTTTAGTCTCATCAGACAGACGGCACAAGTAGAAATGAATTAGAAATCTGAATTCTTTTTACCAGAACCACTCAAAGATGTGTCAAACGGCAAATATGAGTTTACAATTTAAGAAGAGGAATACAATGTATCTTTTGAAACCGGATATATTCAAAATGTATATGTTTGATTTAAAATTTAAGATATCAAAAAGAGAACAAATGTCTAGACTATATAAAAATGTTTAAATCCATCAAGGAGAGGTAGTATTAATATCCACTTAGTCTAAGTGTAATTCAAAATATAATTAATAAATCTGTATAAATTTGAATAAGAAAACCAAACAAATAAATAAATAATAAATAAAAAATACTAAATACTAAAACATAATAAAACAATAAATATGATAAATAAATATAGATTGATATAAAAAAAAAAATATATATATACATATACACATACATATATATATACACACACATATATATATACATATATATATAATCTATAATAGTAAAATTAAATTATCCCCATTACACAAAAATTACACACATATATACATACGCACATGCATATATATATATACATATATATATGCATGTGCGTATGTATATATATATATATATATATATATATATATATATCATATATTAAATTTTTACTTGAAGGCACTTACAACGCAAGTATCGCATAAAATTCGATACTTTTTCTTATAGAAAATGAACTTGACAAGTGTAATCCCGGCAAAGGATCGCTCAGTGTGTAGAATATCGTACAGACTGTTTCGACTTTATCAGCGATATATACTAACGATTTCCCTCCGACAGAAATCGAAACCGGGACCTCAGCAGGCATAGTAAAACACTATATCGCCTCGGCCACAGTACACAGCTAACAATCCCAGCGAAATTAAGCTTGTCAAATGATACTACACGCCTCTACCATAATAGGTAAGGAGGGCGTTTTTGAGAGAATAATAACAACAAACAGACCGTATGCCCTTCGGCGAAGTGAATAAGATTTTTGGATGTTTGTTTATTTTAGAAACGTTGCTGAATAAAGTATATATTAAATTTTTACTTGAAGCCTCTACAACGCATGTATCGCATAAAATTCGATAATTTTTCTTATTGAAAATGAACTTGACAAGTGTAATCCCGACAAAGGATCGCTCGGTGTGTAGAATATCGTACAGACTGTTTCGACTCATCAGCGATATATACTAACGATTTCCCTCCGACAGAAATCGAAACCGGGACCTCAGCAGGCATAGTGAAACACTATATCACCTCGGCCACAGTACACAGATACATACACACACACACACACACACACACACACACATAAAATTACGTAATATATGCATATAACACAAGTGCAAAGTAACACAATTAATTAAATTAAATCAAAATAATTACAGCACAAACAAAATTATAGAAATATTAGATCTATATTTACATTGCTAACACTATAACTATTATAATACCAATGTTACCATTATCAATTATTACAGTAAATATTACTTTTCTTATCATTTGCTATAATTATAATTACTAGCAAATATATGCACCCTCCGGGTGCAAGTATCTAAGTTTTAATATAATAAAATATCATATTAAATTAGAAAGGCTAATGAAACTGAATAAGAATGCAGATAAAAAGATTTGGAACAGAGGGGGTATGATTGAAAAATAGAACAACTTTGAAACTAACTATTCCATCATTTTCCATTACTCCCGTCTTTCATTGGTAATTTTCCTAATTTAACAATTTAGTTAGAATAGAAAGTAAAGAATAAAATGAATTATATTCTTGTTAATAGATTCTTTTAAGATTTATCCCCGAGATTTTTGCTCATATTCAATAAGATAACACCAAACAATTAGAAATCAATAATACTAAGCATATATATTTATTAAAATCAAATATCTAATATCAATATGCAAATTAGCCTTCCCATTTACACTGTAATACGCTATTTTGTTGTATATATAAATACAATTGCATGTTATTAGGATGTAGATATGGTCAACAGTCTTAATGATGTAAAACAATTTTATTAATAATCGAGGTTTAAATAAAAAATAAAATCATGGAAATGTGATGTAAATAACAAAAGGAATTGTGATTTGTATAGTATATTAGTTTCGGTTACAGACAGAAAAACACACAATCTCCATTTATAATAAGATATTATCATTGATAATCATTTACTGTTGCAAGTTTACAATGCTACTATGATATTACATCATATAACCATTTAAAACCCACAGACTGAAACCACTCTGCAATTAATTTTCATTAAAAAATGTTTATACTACAATATTAATTATTTATTCTACCATCACACCAATCACCGTAGTCAACAACCATCTGTCTGATGAAACTTAAAAGATGGGCACACCCCATAGAAATAAAGGTAGATGTCAGGAATGAGAAAAAATTCCATGAAGAATTGCTACGGCAAGAAACTGCAGTCAGAATATTTATAACATTTGCTTTTAAAAACGTATATTTAGCTCTTTTTATTGAGCACTTTTTAAATCGATTTAATTCATTCAGAAGTAAATTGATTTGCTTAGTGGATTGGCAAAGATCCGTGATTATATATATATATATATATATATATATATATATATAAAGTTGGTGATTCTAACATTCTAAGATATATCATGTGAGAAAATATTAACATTCGACCTTGATCTAAATTGTTTACAAGTAGTATTGTTGCTTTATTAAAATTAGTTCTATTATTCATTTGTTTTTGACGAGACCGGTAAGAAGAAATAGATTTTATTACTTGATGTTTTAATAAGCTTTTGCTTCATATATATATATATATATATATTATATATATATATATATATTATATATATATAATATATATATGTATGTATGTATGTATAAATGGTGTTTCAGAAAAAATAGATGTCATTTCCTAATCTAATTACATAAACTCCTGTTTTTCAAATGAGCTCAAATTTTAACAGCTTGTGTAAATAATTTCTTTTAAACGTCTTTTATCTTCGATGGAATGTTATTTTCAGTTGTGTCTACACACTCGGTTAGAATATATTTTAAATTTATCATTTTACTTTTGTTTCAAATTTCGAATGTTGTAATGTTTGGTCATAAATGTTTACCATGGCCTACTAGTATTATACGGCCCCATATGATACAGTAAGAGGCAAAAATAACAGGCCAATTATATTTTAACTCATTCTGGGTCGCTTATAAACTTGACGCAGAGAAAGGAAATAACTTTAAAAATTTAACAGAAAATAATAAAATAATACGCTAGAATTTATTAGTCATTATTTTAACTTAATTTTAATTCTTTTCAAAATTAAAATACGTTATTTATACTTTGTTTTTCACTAATCTACGAATTATAAACGGCTGTGATTTACCTTGTTTTATGCTTTTCAATCACGTATACGGTCTGTTTGCCTAAGACGCTAGTTTGGTAAAATTACTAACGCATAACTTTTTGCATTTAAATATTGATTTTTTAAAGTTTTTTCGCGATAATTTGTTTACAAAAATGGGTTAATCTTTCATATTACATTTCTGAAGAAAAAAAAGAAAACAGTTTGTGTATTTTTGTTATACTTTTAACATTTTCCAGCCTAAACCTACAGATTGACTATCAGGCCAATCGGCCTGTTATTTTTTGCCTCTTAATGTATCATGTTGGGCCGTATAATATTAGTAGGCCGTGATGTTACCTAATAATATCTGTTTTTATTGTATAAAGTAAGTCGTCGAGGAGGCCTAAAGTCGGTATCAGCCAGATAGAGAGGGAGTCTCCCTACTAGCGATAGACCAAGGGATTTTTTTAGTGGCTGAGATGGAACGGCACACCAACCATCCGTTCCTCAACTTGCCGCACAGATCCCTCTGCTACTCAGACTTGAGTTGACGAGGCCGGTACAATCAAAATATCAATTATTCTTTTAAAGTAGTACACTTGATTTGCCACCTGAGTTTTCCTTCTCTTGAATGGGTTAACTTACTAAGGCTAAACAACCCAGAGTCTTGTAAGGAATGTTGAAATGTCAATGTTAGGCTTTTTATAATTTCACTCCAAACTAAAAGAAGGCCGAAGAATAGATCGGCGGAAACGTATGATAAACAATAAAAATGAGAATACTCATCAGAATAACTTTGAAATATTAGCAATATTGCTTATCAGAATTTGGGAGGATTAAAAAAGAAGAGAAAAATTTAGTTATTTTGTTTTACAGCATATCACCCCTTTCAGTCATTTAATGTTGAATCAAGTCACTTTGATAAAAAAAGGCTGATGGTGTTAACAGTAGCGATGTGTTGCTTAGTATGTATCGCTATAACTGTTAACTTCGGGACTTGCGGGAACCAGTCCTTCATATTAAATTATAATAATATATATATAATATATATAAAATATAATATATATATATGTATATATATTATATAAATATAATATATAAATATATAATATATATGTATATAATATATATATATATATATGTAAATATATAATTATATAATAAAGATATATATATATATATATATATATAAAGATATATAGTATATAATATATATAATAATATAAAGAATATATATATATAATAAAGATATTATATATATATAAAATATATATAAATATAAATATATATATATAATATAGTATATGTATAATATATAATTATATATATATATATATTAAAATAGGTATATATATTATATATATTATATAAAGATATTATAATATATATATATATTAATGAAAGAACTGCTTCCCGATCTCTCTT
>CM042154.1:103062161-103082161 GCA_023376005.1 Doryteuthis pealeii
AGGTAAAACCTATCTTCCTAGGATTTTTGTTTTGCTCATTCTAAATCGGACTTCTCGAAGATGACCCTAAACATTGGTCGTCGAGCCACAGTAGATATAAAAATGGATACCGTCTGACCTTCCATGTTCCATTTAGATTTACACGCCTCCTGGCAAGAACAGACGACACGGATTTAGCGCATGAATGTATAAATGTCCTCGGGCAGTATCGGAGGGAGGATTTACACAGATAAAACTATAGCATAGCATTCTGAACTATATTTAACACTCATTTGTTTTATTCAATTTCTTTATTAAGATTGAAGTCACGCTGAAAGCATCGGTCTTCGCTTAGATTCACGAACGTTAAGAAGCCTATTACCTTTCAATACTTAGCAGCAGTAACTATTAGGCGCCTGAGACCTTTGCTTTAACAAAATGATTTGATTCGTAGAAATGACTCGGAAATGGTTGATTGTAAACAGACAAATTCTCTCTCCCCTTCTCTCTCTCTGCCTGTCTGCCCTCTCTCTTCTTCTCTCTCTCTCTCTCTCCTGTCTCTCTCTCTACTCTATATATATAGTATATATATTATATATATATGTAAGGTATTATATAGAACAGTCTACACACCGGCGATCTTTCTCGAATGCAGCTTTTCATGATTATTTCTATAATTACGAATTTTATGCGATATACGTATTGTATTGCTCTTCAAGCAAAATGAAAATTAATATTGTCATATCAACAATGCTTTAAAAAATAAACACTCCAAAAATTTATATATATATATATATATATATATAATATGTATGTATCTCTATATATATCTAGATATATATATTATATATATATACTTCCAGTATATATATATATCTTTATATATATATGATATATCTTTATCTTATAAGTAATAATATAATCTGTTATATATATATATCATATTTTATATATATATATATCAATTATTTATTTATTAATATATACTTTTTATTATAATATTAATCATATATATCAATAGTATTAGATAATCATAACCAAGACCTAATATCCTCTTATTTATAGTTTATCTTTGATATATATAGCTTTTTTAGTATAACATACTCCTCTTTACATTATAATAAACTTAATATATATATAGTCTTTTCCATTTATTATATATATATATCTTGGTATATATACTAGCTACTACTACTGATGCTTTATTATATATAGATATATATCTTTAGTATAGTGATATTATATCTTTTAATTAATTTTAGTATCCTTATATAGAATATGCTCTATATTAATATGAACGTATATATAATTCTTTATATTATATTATCTCCATTTTTAATATATATTAATATAATTGATATATATATATATATCTTATATATATTATATATCTTTATTATATATATAAATATTATATCTTTATATAATATAATATTATCTTATATCAAACTATATATATCCTATATAATATATTATAGAATTTTTTAGTATCATATATATATATATATATTATCTTTATATATATAATAGTTAATAAATATTCTTTAAATATTATAATATAAATGTTCTTTATATATATATATATCTGCGGTAGCTATTTATATATCATGCTTGATATTTATATATATATATCATAGTTCTCTATATAAGTATATATATATTTCTATATATATATGTATATCTTCATATATATATATGTATATCTTCACTATGATATATATACTGCATATCTTTATAATATATAGGTATGTGAATGTACTAATGATATATATATATATATATATATGTTTCTTTATATATAATCTCAGCTATGATAACTATCATAGAATAAATAATATAATATATATCACTGTATATCCTTAGAGCTATATATAGCTATTTATATATATATATCCCATTTTATATAATGTATTATTTATATCTTATAGATTACTTACTATATATATTTATTATCCTATAAACTATATATTATATATATATATATTATAATATATATACTATATATATCTTTACATTTATATTTCTTTTTATTATATTAATATATAAACTATATATATATATATATCGTACATAGATATATTTATATTTATATATACACCTAGATATACTATATATACCTCATACTTATATGTGTCATATATATGTGTATATATATATAATATATGTTTAAATAATATTACTATATATACGTACTATATATACTATATATATATGGATGAAAGGACCTGTTCCCGTAACGTCCAGCCGAAGTTAAACCTTATGAGCGTTTACATACCTTAAGCAAACCATAGCTACTGTTAACACCAGTCAGCCTTTTTTTATCAAAGTGACTTGATTCAACACCTATAAATGACCTAGAAACGGGGTGTGATATGCTGTAAAACAAGGATACTAACTAATTGCTCTCTTGCTAAATCTGCCCCAAATTCTGATAAGCCAATCATAATTTAATATTCAAATGTTATATCGTGTCAGAGCTATCTTGCGATTTTTATTGTTTCCGCCGCATCTATTCTTTGGCCACTCTATTTTTAGTTTGGATGGAGAGTGGAAATTATTTTTAAAAGGCCTCACAACTTGACATTTCCACAATCCTGTGACAGATTCTGGGTTTGTAGCCTCCTTTGCGTAAGTTAACCCATCAAAGAGAAGGAAAAACTTCAGGTAACGTGGCCAAGAGATTGATGTGAATACAGATATAAATAAAGTTAAATGAGTCTTTGAATTGTACCAGCCCTCGTCAACTCAACCGTCTATTGAGTATGCGGTAAGGTGTGGGTCTGTCGCCGCAACCGTTGCCAGGTAACGGCCAATTGGCTTGTCTATGGTGTGCGATTACAACATCTCTTAAGCCAAGCCTAAAAAAACTTACTCCTTGGTCTATCGCTCTTGGAGTGGGAGACTCTCTCTCTCCTATCTGTAGCCCAGTACCAGACTAGTGTAAGGCACTCCTCGAGAAGCTTTACTGTCTATACAGAGTTAAAAACATAATATTTTACGTCCCTCATATGCACTCCTCATGAAGCCTACTAACTATTTATGCACGGCCACCACATGGATACATTAAGAGGCAAAAAATAACAGGCCGATTGGCCCTGATTAATCAATCTGTACGGTTTAGCTGGAAAATGTTAAAGGTATTACAAAAATACACAAACTGTTTTCTTTTTTTTCTTCAGAATTGTAATATGAAAAGATTAACCATTTTGTAAATAAGGGATCGCGAAAAATTTTTTAAAAATCAATATTTAAATGCAAACAAGTTATCGTAGTAATTTTACCAAATACTAGCGTCTTAGGCCAAAACAGACCGTATACTGATTGAAAAGCCTATAAAAACAAGGCTAAATCACAGCCGTTATAATTCTAGATTAGCTGAAAAAACCAAAGTATAAATAACCGCTATTTTAATTTTGAAAATAATAAATTAAATCTAAATAATGACTAAATAAATTTCTAGCGGTATTATTTTATTATTTTTGCTTAAATCTCTATTTAAAGTTCATCTTCTCTTCTGCGTCAGAAATTTATAAGCGACCCGAATGAGTTAAATATAATCGCCGCCCCCCCATGCTTTATTTTTTCGCCTCCTTACTGTATCATATGCGGGCCGATAATACTAGGTAGGCCATTGGTAACATTTATGACCAACATTACAACATTCGAAATTTGAAACACAAGCCAAAATGATAAATTTAAAATCATATTCTATACCCCGCAGTGTGTAGACAACACACTTTAGAAAAAGTAACATCTTCATCGAAGATAAAAGACCGTTTAAAAGAAATTATTTCTACACAAACTGTTTAAAATTTTGAGCTTCATTTGAAAAACAAGGGGAGTTGTATGCTAATTAGATTAGGAAATGACATCTATTTTTTTGAAACACCATTTATACACGCCCATATCCTATGATATTATATATAACGTAATAACATATTATTATTATATATATATATATATATGAAACAAAAGTTATTTAAACATCAAGTAATTAAAATCTATTTCTTCTTACCGTCTCTTCAAAACAAATGAATAAATTAGAACTAATTTAATAAAGCAACAATACTACTTGTAAACAATTTAGATCAGTCGAATGCTTAAATTTTCTCACATGATATATCTTTAGAATGTTAGAATACCAACTATAACGGCCCCCCTATCTACTCACACGTTATCATTAACACAATATTATATATTATACTATATATATATAATCAGGCATCTTTGCCACATTCCGACTAAGCAAATCAATTTCACTTCTGAATGAATTAAACTCGATTTAAAAAGGTGCTGAATATAAAAGAGCGTCTTAATATCGTTTTTAAATGTAAATGTTATAAGAACTATCTGACTGCAGTTCTTGCCGTAGCAACTTCTTTCATGTGAATTATTTCTTTTATCGCCATTACTTCCTCCTATTTCTATCCGGCGTTGTGCCCATCTTTTACAGTTTTCATCAGACAGATGCGTTGTTTTTGACTACGGTGATGGGTCGTGTAATGAGTAGATATAAATAATTAAATTGTATTTATTAAATTCCATTTTAAATGACTAATTAATTGCTCAGCGTCCACTCGGTTTGAGTCTTATGGGTCATTAAATATGCTTATTCGAGTGATAATATATTCATAGAGCATTGCCTATCACTAATGCTATACCTAGATAAACATTCTTAAATGATTATCAATGATAATATCTTATTATATATGGAGATTGTGTGTCTGTCTGTAACCCGAAACTATATTACTATACAAATCATAATTCCTTTTGTTATTTACATCACATTCTCAGATTTTATTTTATTTAAACCTCATAGTTTTTTAATAATAATTTTTTACATCATTAAGACTGTTGACCAATTCTACATCTAATAAATATGCAATTGTATTTACTATATACAACAAAATAGCGTATTACAGTATTGAGAATGGGAAGGCTAATTTGCATATTTGATATTAAATATTTGATTTTAATAAAAATAGATAATGCTCTTTTTAGTATTATTGATTTCTTGAAATTGTTTGTAGGTTATGCTCTATAATTATTGGATATGAGCTCGCAAAAATCTCGGAGATAAATCTTAAAAAGTCTTATTATACAGAATAATGTTAATTCATTTTTATTCTTTACCTTTTATTCTAACTAAATTGTTAAATTTAGGAAAAAATTACCAATGAAAGACGGGAGTAATGGAAAATGATGGAAGAGTTAGTTCAAAGTTGTTCTATTTTTAATCATACCCTCTCTGTTCCAAATCTTTTTATCTGCATTCTTATTCGTAGTTCATTAGCCTTTCTAATTTAATATGATATTTTAATTATATTAAAACTTAGATTACTTGCACCCGGAGGGTTGCATATATTTGCTATTAATTATAATTATAGCAATGATAAGAAAAGTAATATTTACTGTAATAATTGATAATGGTAACATTGGTATTATAATAGTATAGTGTATGTTAGCAATGTAATATAGATCTAATATTTCTATAATTTTGTTTGTGCTGCTTAATTATTTTGATTTAATTTAATTAATTGTGTTACTTTGCACTTGTGTTATATGCATATATTACGTAATTTTATGTGTGTGTGTGTGTGTGTGTGTGTGTTGTGTGTTGTGTGTGTGTGTGTGTATCTGTGTACTGTGGCCGACGGTGATGTATATGATTTTTCACTATGCTTGCTGACTGCAGGTCCCGGTGTTCGATTTCTGTCGGAGGGAAATCCGTTTAGTATATATCGCTGATGAGTTCGAAACAGTCTGTACGATATTCTACACACCTGAGCGATCCTTTGTCGGGATTACACTTGTCAAGTTCATTTTCAATAAGAAAAATTATCGAATTTTATGCGATACATGCGTTGTAAGAGGCTTCAAGTAAAAATTTAATATATACTTTATTCAGCAACGTTTCTAAAATAAACAAACATCCAAAAATCTTATTCACTTCGCCGAAGGGCATTCAGTCTGTTTGTTGTTATTATTCTCTCAAAAACGCCCTCCTTACCTATTATGGTAGAGGCGTGTAGTATCATTTGACAAGCTTAATTTCGCTGGGATTGTTAGCTGTGTACTGTGGCCGAGGCGATATAGTTTTCACTATGCCTGCTGAGGTCCGTTTCGATTTCTGTCCGACGGGGAAATCGTTAGTATATATCGCTGATAAAGTCGAAACATCGTTGTACGATATTCTACACACTCGAGCGATCCTTTGCCGGGATTACACTTGTCAAGTTCATTTTCTATAAGAAAAAGTATCGAATTTTATGCGATACTTGCGTTGTAAGTGCCTTCAAGTAAAAATTTAATATAATATATATAATTATATATATATATATATATAATATAATACATGTGCTAATGTAATATATGTGTGTAATTTTGTTGTAATAATGGGATAATTTAATTTTACTATTATAGAATTATATATATTATATATATATGGTTGTGTATATATATATTGTATATGTATATATATAATTATTTTTTACATATCATATTTATTTATCAATTTATGTTTTATTATGTTTAGTATTAGTTATTTTTATTATTATTTTATTTGTTGGTTTTCTTATTCAATTTATACAGATTTATTAATATATTTTGAATTACACTTAGACTAAGTGGATATTAATACTACCTCTCCTTGATGGATTTAAACATTTTTATTATAGTCTAGACATTTTCTCTTTTTTGATATCTAAATTTAAAATCAAACATATACATTTTGAATATATCCGGTTTCAAAAGATACATTGTATCCTCTTCTTAAATTGTAAACTCATATTTGCCGTTGACAATCTTTGAGGGTTCTGTAAAAAAGAATTCAGATTTCTAATTCATTTCTACTTGTGCCGTCTGTCTGATGAGACTAAAACAATTTTAAGAGTTTTAGAAATTCTTTAGCTCTAAAAGCCTTTTAAGTTTTGGTCGAAATAAATTTATTACAGAATGACGGTTTTTTGAGTTTTTCCTTCCTTTCAAAGGTATATAATATATATATATATATATATATATATATATATATATATATATATATATATATATAATGGAACATTTTTCAACTCTATAATAAACTCTCTGAAGATGGATTTTATCCGAAAATTAAGAGCACAGGAATAAATATGTTTTTTTCAACATGAATCTGCATTATTTTCTTCAAAAAAAGAAAAAATATCGTATTATATATATATATATATATATATATATATATATATATATTATATATATATCGATAGATGGTTTAGTTTATATTCATTTGCATTGGAATAATTTTGCTACCATTGGTTTCTTGCTCTGTGGCAGTATTCAGGCAATGAAAGTGTTTTGAAAATTATGCAAATGATATAAATATGGTCCACTAACTCGCGCCCCGTTAACATTTGCTTACAATGCTACATTTGTTTTTTTGTTGTTGTTTTTTGCGGAGGAAGTTTTCCTTGATTATAAACGAGATGTAAACTTACTTTCCAGAGGAATTATCCTTTGCAAGGGCCCATCTGGAATTGCTCTCAGGTCAGCTAATCGTCTTCTCAAGTCTTCAATGGCAACCGGAGTGAAATTGATTTATCAACTTCCTCATCGAGTATCGGCTCTTCTAATTAAGCCAGCATTTCCGGACGCACATTACTTAATTAACGACGGTTGACATTGGCCCGAAAATAAGGACACAGATTCTCGACATGATATTAGTCCTGTTATTATTCATTCATATATGGCGAGGGCTTATCGGTTCAGAGATTGGAATCGGCAAACAACTTTAGATACCACCAGGAGTAGCTTGTCTTGACTTGGACGGTCTCGTTTTTAACCAGAGGGTATGCAAGATAATAACGGTCGTACAATTAAGGAACGCGAGTACTAATATATAGATGTTTCCAGGGCATTATTTTACGAATGATATATAATCAGGTCGGATTTGGAATCGATTCCTAGGGATATTTGAACTCGTATACCTTGTCTTTGAACGCCCTGTCGGTTGGGTCAGATGAATATTCCGACTGCACATCTACAGAGGAGTAAGACCACCTCGCAATGGGGCCACCTATCGGTCGTGGGTGGTAACCCCTGATGCATAGCTGATGAGTCAATGATATGTGTCACATCACTTTGGCCCTTACTTGGCTAGACGTGTGGCTGGAAAATCCTCTCCGGTCAATAGTCATAAGCCCTAGCACATATTTGATTGTCCAATAGGGCAGGTCAATTTAAAAAAATATCAAATTGTCCATCTATGCCAAATTTGTCCGTTACTTGTGATTAAAATATTGAAAACGCTAAATTTTCTAACCAATTTCTAGGTCAAATGTAAAAACGAGGCTTTGTTTTTTGTTTTTTAGCAAACGATCTTTGATGCTATTTCCTCAAACAATGGTATAAGTAAAAAGATCTAATTTTTGGTATCAGTATTCAATATACTAACAAAACTTTTGCATATATAGACAATTTGATCTTCTATAAAAGTGAAACATTGACTCTCCAAACCCTATTGCGCTTATGGAAAACTACAACTTTTTATTCATATATGTGCTAGAGGGCGTTGATTGAGGGTCTTAGTGTCCTGGGTATGATGTTAAACTGCACCTAATAGTGAAGTTTCAATTTTGGAACTGAGGAATGTGGATTACCTTTTTTATTGCCATTACTCACAGGCCCACCCTGACCCGGACTGGTAGTACTTTTTATGGTTTCATCTATTGATAAAATGGAAAACATGAGTTTAAAACAATTGAATTCCTAACAAGAATTGATAAAACAAAACATCTTCGGCATAAAATAACCCAACAAGGGTTGACATGCCGTAAAATCCAACCAACCAACTAAAAAACCTTGTCTTTTAATGCATAACAACGCGCATAGTAGGTACCGTCGTAGGAAATTGACATGGCGAGACAAGTTCAAATCCTTGACGTGATTGTTTGCATTTCACATAGTGGTAATACCTTTGGGAAAGATTTTAATCCAACTATTCTCCCTCTATCTATGGGTAAGTAGTAGGACAGACTGGTCTCTTTAAACTTGGTTAGACAAGCGGTGTAGGAAAAGTTGGCTGAACTTGCACAAAGGTGTCAAAATTAGATTAACCCAGAAAAACCAGAACCCAATTAATTTATTTATTTTCCCATTAAACTAACCTTAAACCCCAACCCCGACCCTAACCCTAGCCCTAACCCCTAACCTTAACCCTAACCCTTAACCCTAACCCTAACCCCTAACCCTAACACTAAACCCCCTAGTTAAAATTAACAGTTTTATTACAAAATGTGTGGGTTCTGTTTTTTGGGGTCACTCTAATTTTGACACCTTTGTGAAAGTTCAGCCGAAAGTTTAAGAAATTGACCTTGTGTCAAACCCTATTCGTTCGAAGGGTTGGTTATATATATATATATATTATATATATATATATATATATATATATATATATATATATATATATAAAAATGTCTTTACCAGGTTTGCTATCAAAGTTCTGCTATTATCTACTGAAAAGTTTATCATAAGAATACCAACAAAAATGACTACATCCATTTTTATTCCCACCATAACAACATGATAAAAAGTGGTATCATAATAGGTTTCTTTCTTAGAGCACTTAGGATATGCAATATTAAGTCTTGTCAGCAGGGCTTATAATACACCGAATGTATCCTCTACAGGGGAATATTTTCATAGCAAAAAGTGGTTCCTAGTTTGGTCTAGTTTCTTTTTTAATGACACTAGCAAATATATACATCCTCCGGGCGCAAATATTTACGTCTTCATGTAATAAAATATCAATATTAAATTATAAATGCTAATGAAACTAAATAAGAATGCAGATAAAGATTTGAAATAGGGGTATATCGAAAAATAGAACAAATGAATCTTACTCTTCCATCACCCATCTTTCATTGCTAAATATTCCTAATTTTAACTATTAGTTGAAATATGAAGTAAAGATGAAATTAGATATTTCTTTTTTCTTAACAAATTCACAGTTATTTCTTCTTGTTAATGTATTTCTTTTAAGATGTATCACCAAGATATATTCATTAAGATATATCCAAACAATTAGAAATCAATAATACTAAGCTCATATGTATTAAAATCAATTTTTAAATATTAATATGCAAATTAGCCTCCCCGTTTACACTGTAAACAGCTATTTCGTTGTATACATAAATACAATTGCATGTTATTTGTATGTAGACAAAGCCAATCGTATCAGTAATCTAAATCAATTCTATTAATAATTAATTTAGATAAAAATAAAATCATGTAGAATATGATGTAAATAACTAAGGGCACTATGACTTGAGTAGAGGTATTGTTTCGGTTACAGACAGAAACACACACAATCTCCATTATAATAAGAGATATCACAGGTCATGGGTTATTTAATGTCAAATCCATCCCTGTAGAAGAACAGTAGAGGTAATATTTAACCCATAACTGGGTACGATAGGTTAATACCTTTCCCATAAGTATTAGTCTGGAAATGACGCAATTGTGAGACTTGAGTTCAAACTCACTAACGGTTGCAGTAAATTCTCTACATCACTTGCGGAGGTTTTTGAAATCCACGTGGGACTCTTCACACAATTTCGTTAATTGGTGACGAATTTCAATCAGTTTAATGTCTTTTGCGTTCAAAAATATAATAGCTGCGTGAAGTTCACATTTGGTGACAGCGTCTATTGGGAGATCCATCATAAACGACCACAAGATTGACTAAGGCAGCGTGGCGCACACAAGAACTGGCGCATGCACAACAAACACAACGGTGTTGCCAATCGCCACACGAACAATATGCCAGCGTCTCCAACGCTTTGCTGACCTAACTTTTCGGATACATTAATCTAAGCGTGCACTGTATGTCCGAACTTTTAGAGATAAAATAAGTCCAGGCGAGTTGGCGTGCCGTTAAAATCAATCAATGTTAATCAGTCAACACTTCGTTGAAACTAAAACCTTTTTTTTTTTTTGTTTTTTTTTTTTTTTTTTTAGAATTTGGACACCACACAGTATCGGTTGTGATAGTGGCATCAGTGATGTTGGGTATAGCATAACACGCTGTTGACTATAACCAACAAATCAACCGAATACATCAAATCGACGTTTACATGGATATGAACGGCATATATCATATATAAAAAAAATGAATACAAAGAGAAATAAATTAGGAGACATAATAAATGTCGTATGCTATATGTTTGATATTCAAGGACAAATACAACACGAGGAGAAAAAAAAACATGTGCATGATATATATATATATATATATATATATATATATATATATATATATATATATCATGTCATCTCGTTAGTAAAGAAAACATCGTAATGATGCGTTTGCAAGGAAATTGATGAATAATATCGATCAAATAACAAGGTACCTATTTACTGTTAACTCTGCGTACGTACTCAGCCTCCTTTCACCAAGGAAACGAGGGACACTTCCTCATCAATTACGTCAATTTGTCGAATGCATATAATATCCATTAAGCTTTACCTAGCTCTGAATCTTGTAGGCAGCTTTCGGGATGTAAGAATTGCGTATTTATCAGCCATGTACGGGATCAATTTTCGAACCTTGCTTAAGGAAGAAAAACAAAACACACAAAACAATAATAACAACTTAAATAAAGATGTTTTTTTTTTTTTTTAGAAAAACAGGCCTCATCATAGAATACATTGCGTAATAAAATGATATCCCTCTTACCCCCCCTTTCACCACCTACTTTAGTATTGCGCAATATCATCACTGCTTAGTAAATATCAGTATACGATGCACGCCTGGTGGCTGAGGTAGTTAAGCAGTTATCACCAGGGAGCCCGATTTGCGTACCCTTTATCGTCGCAGGATATGGAATCGTCGATGAGAGTTCAAATCCCTTTGAAAAGGAATGGACCTCACTGTTCTATGCCCCGTCCCCCCCAGCTATGCGTAAATAGTAATACAGAAACCTCTTCGCACGAGCAGGATTAGCGGTCATGCGGATGGCCATGTTAAGCCCTAGCACCTATATGATTGTACCAACATTATTGCCCTTATGGCAACCCCGAACCCTTTTTATCATATGGGTGCTAGAAGACTGTTTGAATAATTGACCTTGTGTCGCATTCTGCGCGTGACGGAAAGTTTGGGTAAATACATACGTATTTTACACCAGGTTTGTTTGTTTGGTTGGTTTTATCGTATATCAATCCTTGTGGGTTATTTAATTCCAAATTAATGGGGGGGGGTATGCATGATTTGTAAGCGAATAGTTTAAGTATTATCAAGGATGTTGGTTGGTTGATTTTACGGGTTGGATTTGTTGTCATTGAATAACTCAGCGGAATTGCCGTGTCTATTTGTCCTTAAGCTAAACGGTCGATCCGAGAGACTGTGGCTAAGTGTATTAGTATCCTGGGTATGACGTTAAACTGTATCTAGTGCTGAAATTCCAATTCTGCAACTCTGGGGAGTGTGGAGAACCCCTTCATTACCATTACTCCCAGGTGATTGCTTGAGCCAGTTTCAGAGTGCTTCGGTCTCTGGAGCGGCTAAGTAAATTAACAGCGTTGATCCCAAGGGGGCTATCCCCCAGGCTAACGTCCCATTGATTTAAAGGGACAGGACTGGGTTAATTGCCCGGTGCCTGAGGCGCCCCGCTCGAGGGAGAATGCCGACGGGATCAACGCATTTTTTGTGCCTGGCACCCATGAATTTTGACATGTGGGTGGGCCCACATAAAAATGTCCTTGTGTCACGCCCTCATTAGTGGGATGAGAGGCAAATACCTTACTCCCAGGTCTAGACTTACCAGGAGTGGTAGTAATTGTTAGGGTCCCATATATGGGTTAAATAGAAAAAGAACATGAGTTTAAAAATGTGTTTCAAAATTGAGGAAGAACCAATTAGTGTTGTTTTCCTATGTGATACTTAGCATGGACAAACCATTGTTAGCCGACCAGCAAAAACTTACATTTGTCAACTCTGTAAGGACACTGGATCGCGTTTAGAGGACTTTCCAAGAGCGATGGCCGATAGGGACGGGTGGTGAAAGAGAAAGTCAAGGGAATCAGTAGGACTTGATGACAATGATGATGGTGATGATGATGGTCATGATGATGATGTTGATGAATATGATGATTGGTTCCTAAATGTCGAAATCTATTTTATTTGTAATCCAGCATTCCAGAAGGTCTACGAAGATTAATAGAAACTTTATTAAAAGACTTACCAATAATTAGCGCCATTCTTGGACATTTTATTTTCTTTCTTTTTTTAGTAAACTTGCAGAAGTACGTGGGTAATTCCATGTCAAATCATCCAGTAAAAAGTAAAATTATCGGTAATTTATGAGGAAGTGCGTCCCGGTCTCCCGTCTCAAAAACCACTACCCGGTGACTATCAAAATAACAACCCCAGCTCGTCGTAATTCTTATTTATTTATCGTAATTTGTCGTAATTCTTGTTTATTTATCGTAATTTGTCGTAATTCTTGTAATTGTTTGGACGTGTAATTGTTATCGTCGTATGAAATGGTAATGGCAAACAGAGTTCAAATCCGGTACGAGGCTATGAGCATTTCACATTGCGCTAATAGCCTTGGTAAAGGCATGTATCAAACTATTCTACCTCCAGCTATGGGTAAATAGAAAATCTGACTGTGCTTCTTAACCTTGGTTTGGCAAGCAGTCTAGGAGAATGAAAACTCCGAATTTAAACCTTTTAAGACCAGTTTCACCGTTAACTCACTCGGTAGAGCATTGGCCTAGCGTTCGAGAGGTCTTGGTTCGATACCGGTCCCAATTCAGCAAATGAGTAGCACAGATTAGAGTAATCTGATCTATGCGGTAAAATGCGAAGTTGATAGTAGGTATGGCGCTCCACGACAGAAAAAAAAACAATATCTAGTGATAGCGAAAAGGTGATACAGTTCCTCGCTGTCCGGCTGATATGGACTATAGGCTACTCCGGTTACTTTACTTACTTTTTTATGTCTCGCTTGAGAAATTAATCATGCGTCACATCCTGCCCGTGCAGTGGGGTAGTAAATTTACAAAAAAGATGGATGATAAACCCCTGGATAATAAATAGAATGATGGGAATATAGAATTAAAAAAAAATGTCGGAATCTCTTAGTTAATCGCAGAATGCACCAATCGACATGTTGTGCTTAAAAGAAGGAAAATGATTGTAAAAAAAATAACAAACAAAAACAAGGAAAATAACCTACTAGAATCGTGAAAATATTTCTGTCTAAAACTTCATGAAAAAGCCGCACAAACAAAAAGGAACAAAAACAAAAAGAAAAACAGAAAGTAAAGTCTATAAACTCTAGCGAGCATTATTCATCTTATTACGTTGAAAAGCGACGAGGAATTCTGTTCTTCGAGGCATTTAAGAACAAGCACATTCTTTTCTTTCATTTTACCATTATTTTTCTCTTTCTTTATTCTTATTACTGGTTAGGGGTATTTTAATAAAAAATATATATTTTGGATAACGCAAAAGAGATGGGGGTTGGGAATAAGACAAGGATTATTTTAAAGATGTTCTCGCTAATAATAGACTGAAATATCCTGACAAAAGAAAACTAATCGAATCGTGGCCGACAGGGGGACCTTATCGACTAAAACTGCTATTTTAATCAAAAGAAAAAAGATATAAGTTTGTCGATAAGATTATTTTGAAACGTTTTTATCCCTCTTGTATCCTGCCCACATAATGCAACACAGCGCCGAAGAAGCCCACTAAAAAAATTTTTTTAAAAATTTTAAAGGAATGTATATATTTTTATTTTTTATCTACCTCCCATCATGTAACATTATTTTATTATATTTGATATAGTATTAACGTTGCCGCACGAGTTTGTTTTTTTTTGATTTTTTACAAGCTAATATATATATATATATATATATATATATATATATATATATATCTTATTATAATGGAGATTGTGTGCTTTTCTATCTGTAACCGAAACTATATCACTACTCAAATTACAATTCCCTTAGTTATTGACATCACATTCTCAGGATTTTATTTTTATTTTAACTTCAATTATTAATAAAATTGTTTTACATTATTAATACTGTTAACTATATCAACATACTAACAACATACAATTATATTCATATATACAACAAAATAGCGGTTTACAGTGTGAAGGGGAAGGCTAATTTGCATATTGATGTAAAAAAAATCGAATTTAATAAATATGTGCTTAGTATTATTGATTTCTAACTGTTTGGTTTTATTATAATGAATATAAGCAAACATTTCTTCAATGAATCTTAAATGAAATCTGTTAACAAGAAAAAATAACTGTCATTTTATTCTTCACTTCCTCTTTTAATTAAATACTTAAATTAGAAAAAATAACAATGAAAGACAAGAGTGATGGAAGAGTAAGTTACAGTTGTTCTATTTTTCGATTATACCACCCTCTGTTTAAAATCTTTTTATCTGCATTCTTATTTAGTTTCATTAGCCTTTCTAATTTAATATAATATATTATTACATTAAAACTTAAATACTTGCACCCGGAGGGTGCATGTATTTGCTAGTATATATATATATATACTGACGAAAGATAAGTTTGAAGCATTCAGAAAAACGATGCCGTTTTTAACGCCGGTATAGAACGCGCACGATATCAGCGGTTAGGATGGGGTTGGTATTCTGTTAACATTTTTTCGGCATGGAATACGGAGTACTTGAATGGTATTCACCATCTATACCATCGTATACATGCAAGAGTATGTAGTTTTTGTTCTCCTTCCCAAGTTGCCATACCAAGGTTAAAGAGCCCTGTCTGCTATACAATATACACATAGCTGGAGGAAGAATAATTGAATTCATACGTTTCCCAAGGGCATTAGTGCTGTGTGAAATGCAGGCAGCCTCGTCCAGTAGTTGAACTACGGTTGCCTTGTCCATTTCTTATGACGATAGCCATTACAAGACGGGCGCCTCCACTTGTTACATAATTCATAGGCAGCTTATGGAATTTTTACGTACTGTAGTCAGATATTTTAAATCAGGGTTCGTAAGATTCAGAATAATGGGGTCCAGAGGAAATTTACCTCGACTGTTATTGACGCGTAATAACCTTTTTGGTTGACTCCTTGAAAAACGAACCATTAGAGGCGTGGGAGATTAGTTTTAGTTTAGATGCGACTAGTTGCTGACTGAGAGCAGACGTGTTGTCAGCTCTCAAAATGTCGCACTCAACGCTGCGGTCAATTATGGATTTGTCGGTTCGTTTAAACCAGAAATGTCCAGATCGAAGAAACTAACACGAAGAAGCACCCCACAGGATCAGTCCGAGAAGTAAGCCCTGAAGAATATGGCGGCCGAGATAACAAGGAAGAACCCTCATCATCATCTACTCGTCTGTCTGTCTGTCTGTCTGTCTCTCTCTTCCCTCATTATACACCCGATGTGTTATACTAGGTATATAACACACTTACATGCTAGATTATAAGCGTATTACGCCCAAGAAGGATATATAGTATAATTATATAAGGCCTGATTATTATTCATACCGTATACGAAATTAAATTGGTGACTCGAGATCATATCCCGGGCGAGGCTATTTGCGTTTAACGTGGCGATAATACTCTTGTGGAAGGCATAGGCATTTATATGATTATCATTATACACTAAGGCCGTATTCAAATAATTACACAAAAATAATAAATAGGAAAGTACAGTGAAGACGATTCCCTAACTTCATAGCACTAACATCCTAGATGGGTTGACACGCCGTAATAATCAATCAATGAATTAAAGTGAAGTTATATATATTATCATTTCTATTCGATAGAACCGTGAGCAAACAATTACTCAAAAATGTTATTATGAACGTACAGTTGTTACATAATTATTAGATTCCTAATACTTGTGTACAGTAGTGAAGAAACCAAAATGGCTGTTATAAGTTGCAGCCCACGGCCTTGAAGGATTGAATGACAAGGCTTGACCTCAGCCTGATCCTTCCGGTGGATACCGTGAGAATCGGTGGAGAAGACCCTCTTCTGGTTTAGACTAGAGAGAGTTTTAGTCAGATCGGCCAAAGCCACGTCGCTTATAAGTCGTGTTATGCACGGTGCCTACTCAATCTGCGCAGTAGTCTGGTGGGGATTTCAGAATAAAATATGATCTAAGTTAAATCGAAGTCTTGTGTTATTATCTAAAAACTACCAATGACACAGGGCTTCTGATAAAGAGAAATCACCAATGGAAGACCAGACACGAAGTCCCTAAGACGAAGTCCAGACGAAGTCCAGACGATTGAAAAGATGAACATAAGGAGAATAGAAGTAAGAAAGTAAGGAAAGAGAGTATACAACAAGTAAACACGATTCCTGAAACATGAGGCATGAAATGGACGGGTTGACATGCCGTTAATGTTAATCAATTAATCTATTCTTATTTGGTTTTTCGTCACATTCCTTTATTTTATTTTATTTTTTTTTTTGGGGGGGGGCTTTTGTATGTATGCCTGTGTGCTTTGTAATGTATATTTTGTAACACTCACAATTCTCGATTTCATTATGCACTAGCAAATCCGGTGTTGCCCTGGATTAAAAAAAAAGGAAAAATTAAATCTATTTATATTCATATATAGATCAATCATATTTCTTTTTCAATATATTTGTATTATTACCTTTGATAAATAATTATTCGTTATATATTCTTGTTTTTTAAGTTGCTTATTATTATTATTATTATTATTATTTATTATTATTATTAGTAGTAGTAGTAGTAGTAGTAGTAGTAGTAGTACAAAATAAAAGATACCCTCCGGGCGATATAAATATAGATTTTTGAAACATATTTCCTGAGGGGTGGGAGCAAAAAAATTCAATGTCAGCGAGTTTGTACACTAAGTAAGTGAAATCATCAAAGTCTTTAAAGAAATAAAAAATAAAACAATTTGAAATGTAAACTTTAAATATGTATTAAAATAAAACAAACTATATATAGATATATTATACCAGTCATGTATTTATTAAAACTTGTTTTAAAAAAACAATGAGGACTGTCTAATGTAGCATGTTCAAATTTTGAGTGTATTTATTCTATGTTATGACGATTTTGGGTAATGTGACGTAAGCAGTGACGTAATTTTTGTTACAGTCAAAAACCGGAAGCGAATCTCCATTATTAATAGATTGTTGTTGGTATTTTTTTTTTTTTTTTTGCTTTTCTTGCTTTTATTTCATTGCTCTATTTTTGAATCATTTTTAAATTAGTTTTTTTAATGTATCATTGATTTATATTCTTATTATATCATTATTTAGCTTTTATTATGGAAAATGAGGGTCTGTATTTTATTGAACTTTGGTCTTTGCTGGTCTCCACGGATTTTCCTTTATAAAAGGACGTGCGCTTTTGAACAAACAGACATACAAAATCTTTAATTTATATACATAAGGTATATATTTACATAGCATTCAGTCGTTGTACAAACAAACGCACAGAAATACAAACAGACAGACATATATAAATATTTCTTATATATATATATATATATATATATATATATATATATATATATATCCCAAATTTATTTCCAAGTTATTATTGTATAAAAATATCGTCGCAAAAAATTCTGCACAAAATCGCCGAAAACAATCGCAGTAATTAAAAACTGGAAATCAAAAATTTCAGAATTGCGGGTCCGAATTCAGCCCGGAATTGTTTTGATTTGTTTATTGTGTCGGTCCGATTCCAAAATGGTATGATACGTTGGGCTACGACCTCTTGGAGTATAGCTTCAAAAATCCTAGTCTCTGACACACATATTCGTATTTGTTAAGATATTAAACCAGACGCCATGAATTATCCTCCATCTGCTTGTAAGATCAGAATTGATTGGTAAATCAACAACGGTGTGGAAGGGGAGTAGTTCATTCTATTGGATAATTATCTCTACATTCTGCCACCATATTGAATCGTCTTGTGTCAGTCGGAGTTTTTGGCTGATCGAAAGAGACCATTATAATCCCCTCGGTCAAAAAGTTATCAGCCGAATTATTTTGGTTGTTTTTGTTTTTGGAGGAATCGAATGTTTGTTAGTTACATAAAAAATAGAATAAAAAGATATCAGGATGTATGTGATAGGAAAAACATTACCCGGTCGTATATATTCTCTTCTCTTCTCTCTTTCTTTTTTGTTTTTCTTTCCTTTCCCTCACATCACAAACGACCGCGTTATCGAAATAGATAACATTTCAAGTATTATCTATTTGCCAGTAATGCATTTATGAATGACTAATGTCGTTGTGAAGGGAATATGTAAATAGGCCGGTTGGGTAATCTCTCCGGGTTGTTTTGCACGCTTCAATTGGTTGAAAGGCAGATTGATTAGTGACGGTGATATGCAGAAGGTGTGTGTGTATCTGTGGAAGGGGGGGGGGTTAAGTTTCGGTATATATTTTACGAGTTGATACCAATAAAGACACGGGCACCATTCCCACCATCTGTGATAAACATAAAAAGCCATCAAATTAGAAACCTTATTATCGGCAATATTATCGCGTAATTCTGCCGGCTAACCAGACCACGTCCTGTTTTATTGTTTCCTAATCGGATAAAAGGATTTAAATATTTTTGTCGGGCTTTAACGGCTGCCATAAAAAAAGGTTTGTTGACAGTAGTTTGTCAGCAGATAGATTTGTTTTTGTTATTGATGTATTCTACGGGCTGTTTCAGAAAAAAAATCATTTATGTAATCTAATAACTTGACCAATTCCCATTCAAATGATCTGAAATTTTCACAGCATATTTGGTTTCTTTATCTAATGGCATATCACTCTTTGTGGGTTAGTTAATGCCAAAGCCATTCTTGTAGAAGACGCAGAAACATGAAGAGAAACACGCTTCTTCGTGGAGAAAACATTTTTCCCTAATTCACGGTTAATCCAAGTTTTTAATAATGTTGAATAAAAGTTAAATTCTAAACAGTGTTATAGAGCGCTAAAAGTTTAGTCTTTAGGAGATTTAAAAATTGAGACCATTTGGTTGAGTTTCC
>CM042154.1:103087161-103094661 GCA_023376005.1 Doryteuthis pealeii
CATGAATATATGTTTGTGTGTGTATGTCTGTGACAGTGAGTGTATGTGTCTGAATGTCTGTGCGTGTCTGTGAGTGTGCATTGGTGTGTGTCTGAGTAGAAATATCTGTGTATATAGTTTTAATTGCACCCTGACAGTACTGAATACAAATGTGAATTAGCTGAGATAGTGATATAAGCGATAGTCAGAAATAAAGAACAATATATATATATATATATATATATTATATATATATATATATATATATATATATGAGGAGAATGAGGCATGTAGATATATTCGTATAGTTTAAATAGATAGACAGTCAGATAAATATGAATACGTTAACGTAGGTAGGCAGGTACATACATACACACAAAAATACATACATACATAGAAAGAGATTAAGAAGAGATATAGATGCGAATAAACATAAATAGATAGATACATATATGCATACAAACAGATACATACATACAGACATATATACATACATACATAGGAATGGACTGAAGTATTACCATGAAAAAATATATTTTACGTATGTGTGTATGTACTATGTGTGTGAATGGACTATATGTACAGATATAGATATGAAAACACACATACACACACACACACACACACATATATATATATATTATATATATTATATATAGACAAATATAATCTTACACAGCAAGAAACCAAGACTTGTTCCTATGTAAATAAAAAGTTGCTAGAATATTTTCATTATAGTAGCATTAGTAGTTAATCTCAATATATTTCGTTAAATATAGAGTATTTATATTTGTAAAACAAAGTTTTTCTCTCTACCACGATTTCAGTGTTCAAGGTACACACACACACATATATATATATATATATAATATATATATATATATATATATATAAGCCGTAGGGGTGGCCTAAACGTCGGTAACAGCCAGACAGCGAGGGAGTCTATCTCCTTTCCACTACCGCTAGACCAAGGATATTTTTTGTATCTGAGGTGGAGTGCTACACCTACCACCAGCTCCTTACTTTACCGCACTCATTCCTGTGCTACTCATACGCTGAGTTGGCGAGGACTGGTATCGAACCCCGAACCTTGTGTTTTCTTGGCTGATGCTCTACCGACAGAGCCGACTTTTATATAAACGAATGTGTTATGGTGTCTCTGTGTTTATACGACCCACTCATATCAAATAGAATCTCTGGAAAAAGGTAAAAAAAACAAAAAAAAACACATTAGGAACGACACAAAAGATACCATTTGTCATTAAATAATACAATCTATGTTTGTGTAAATCCGGACGAACGGAAATCAAATTGCATTATCAAATGACAATGGATGCAACATTAAATTTCTAACAACTGCTCTTTCGATGGATTTATGCGCAAAACAGAGAAACTGAAGAAGGAAGGGAAATGTCTGTTCTCGATGTCTATACATGCAAGTATGTTTCTATTTCTGTCATAGTGAAGGAAAAAAACCCAGGACTCTCATCTACTCGTCTCTTGTCCACAATTGCATCTGTTCGTCTCCCGATATTTTGCAGCTGCAATGAAACTTGAACAATTGTCCCCCCCCCCCGCCGTCAACATTTGTGGGAGCTGTCCCACCCAGAGGAAAAAATACTATCGGTCGAATGTCTGATGTTTTTGTTATTTATGAATATATGCGTCTGCCCAACCCCTCCACAAAAAAGCAAGATGTTTAATCCATTGTTAAATCACGGTTAATACAAGTCTGTAGTAATGTTGAATAACGTTTAATACAAATCTGTAGTAATGTCGAATCACGGTTAACTCTCCAGAGCTCCACATTTGGAACTTCAGCACCAGATGCAGTTTAACGTCAAACTCAGTCAAACCCCAGCCATCGCCTTCTGGCACCCATATGATAGAAAGGGTTGGAAGGTTTCTATAAAGGAACTATGGTTGGAGCAATCATATATGTACTAGGGTTTGATGTGGCCAGCCAATTAATCGGAGGGGGTTCTCCGACCATCTGTCTATCCTAAAGGCCAAAAGAGTGCTGCACGTCATGGACAGCTCAGCCCTTAGGATTCCGTCCTTAAGTATCACAGATCGCCATGCAAGGCGAATGGGTGGCTCCTATTGGTGGAATGTTACTCCTCTGCAGAGGGGCAGTTGGTGTATTCTTCTGCCCAGGTGACAGGTCGGCGAAGTAGAGTTTTTTTTGTTGACGCATTGTGCATTGTTTCACCCTTTGTATAATTAAAAGTTGCACATATAAATATGCAACCTACTCTTATTCAGAAACTTATTTTTACGAGTTAAAACTGGGATATAAGTATATAAAATACGCTCTGCATCGTTAAAAATTCAGTCGGACCAGAACGCTTGAAGGAAGCTTGTCAGAGGTCCAAGAGATTTTTTCAAGATGAGTTAAATAAGAAAATTGCTACTGGAAGAAATAGACCTTGCCACCAAAAAAAAAAAATCCAATAAAAGAACTTTGCTGAATTACTTAGTACTAATTAGCATAAAACAAAATGCTAGACAAAGCTCCTCACCGTGTCTTTACTCTCCAACCTAATGTGCAAAACATATTCCTCTGTTATATATTAATTAATAAAACCGTTGTTATTTTTAACGGTGTGTTGCCTCGTTGTAAGAGTTGCCAATAACTACAACAGTGCATTTCCACTGATCCTCAGACCAATCACAAATACGCTCCAAGTTGCATCGATAACAGTTCTTTGGATCAAAGGGACACGACGTGGACACAGAAGGCATCAACAGAGCAACTAGCCGGAGTCACATGTGGTAGTCACGGAACTTAGTCATCTTATTAAGTACAGTGACTGGTATAGGATCCCATAAAGTTGCGGAAGCAACAAAAAGATTTGTTGTAAAATTGATTGATTAATTTTATGACATGTCACTCATATAGGTTGATTTTATATCTAGAGGTTAAATAATCGCATTCAATGTATGTACAGTTATGTCGGTTTGAGGAGTTATACTTTACGAGTTTCGAACTGTTTATCTATTTAACCCTCGTACAGTACTGTGACCGGTACTACCACTCGGTGTCAGTATCAACCTGCAATTAATGGCAATGAAGGGGTACTCCACACTGCCCTAACCACTATATGAAGTTTATTAGATGCACAGGACGCTTAATAAATGGAAATTTTATGTTAGAATTTTCATTAACTTTATGTGTATCAACAATTTGGTTGAAATAATTTTCATTAACTTCATTAAATGACCCACAGAGGTTGATATGCCGTTAAACAAAACTCAAACTCATTAACTTCATGAGTATCATTAAACTGGTTGTTAACTCTCAGCTACCACCTTCCAGCACCGCAAGTTTTCCTCTCGTAGACCAGTCGGAATACCATGATTAAATATTCCAGTCTGCACTACTATTTACTCATAGTTTGATAGAGAATAGTTGGATGCATACCATCTCCAAGGGTTTTACCGTTATGTGAAATGCAACGAGTCTCGACCAGGATTTAATTATCACAGTGTAAACAACCAAAACATTTGTTTTGTGAAAGATGCACGCCACTTGATCACATTAAAGTAAGTAAAGTCATCGGGATGGCCTAAAGTCGGTATCAGCCAGTCAGCGAGAAAGTCTACCCCCTTTTTACGAGCACTAGACAAAGGAGATTGTTCTTTTGCGTCCGAGGCGGTTCGCCACATCTTTCATCAGCACCTCACTTTACTGCACAGATATTTGTGGTACTCATAAGCTCAGTTGCCGAAGGCCGGTATCGAACTAGCCACCTTAAGGTTACCAGCCGAACACTCTACCGACTGAGCTAAACCGGCCCTTCTGCACAGTAACCAATAGTTTTTAAAAAACAAACTATGTCTAGGTCATCTCAGGTATAATATTCTTTAACTCTTTAAGTATCCATTGTTTTTATATCACTTCTTGCAAGGTTTTCACAACGTAGTTAGCTGGTGGCCTTTCACTGGATTCTGGGTGAAAGCAACTCTCCTAAGGTCTCCAAAATCCTTCTGAGTATTCTAGCCAATTTTAACAATGCTGTTATTTGAACGGTATTGATCTTTTTGTCCTCAGTTCCTGCTATCTTTTTTTCCAAACCTTTGGGGACCATTTCAAGGGCACAAACTGCAATTGCTTTCAGGAAATTTCGCTATGCTCACAAGATCCTCGACGATCAGGCGAGTTAAGTTATATCTAAAACCAATAGATTCCTAGGTCGTGTCCTTTGTCTGAGAGTCAAATCTGACGAGGTGAGCTCTCTAAAATGCAGGTACGGTCTGCATCTCATACTCCGATGAGGTTCGCCATTTCACAACTTCATCAAAAGCACCCGGAGCGGTCGTATTACTTTTAGCTCGACCCGTAGTTTCCTCAGAATAATCTCCGAAGACTTTTTCTTTATTCCAATGCATTATTCATTCAAACCAATTCCTGCTTATAGAATTTTGAGGAATATTTTAGCCTGATTCCACCAATTCGCAATGATTAATTCCTTTAAAATCCTATCAAATATAAAGAAGCATTTTTAGGTTCGTTAGGTTCGTTTGCAGTGAAATTACAGAAATTTCTTCTGGGCTTCCTTTCTGAGAAATCCATCGTCCCTTGCAGACTATCTTGCCCAAAAATAAGATGTTTCCTGATTTTCATTTCCAGAACACTTCTCAATTAGTTGCTCTGTCGACGAGGCTTATAATATCGCTGACTGCATCCTCTGTATAGGGTTAAGACCCGCTCCCTCTAAAAGGGATGTCCATGGTGAGAGATTTGACTACATCGTAGCCTAGTCACGGGGATAGAATATGTTACTGTGTTGCCAAGAAGTTATTAATGCGCCCATAAGCTACTGCTGGATATCTGGAGAGAGTGGAGTACCCATTCATTGTCAATTCTCGAAGATCCTCTCAGAATCGGAGTGGTATTGACAGATAAGGAGAGTAACTGTAGGATAAAACCTAAAAGAGGCTCTTATCCCACCTCTTCAAAACGATTTCATTATTAAATTTCCTTTCCTTAAAAATTGCAATAACCATATAGACACACCACATACACCCACATATATAAATGGACTCATCTCCAGGTTCAAATCCTGGACGTGGTAATTGCATTTCATTTAGCGCTAATACCCTCTTGCTATGGATAAATAGTAGGGCAGACTGGGCTCTTTAACCTTGGTTAGGCAACCGATCTAGGAGAAGGAAAACTCTGAATCCAAACCTGTTAAAATCCGCTTAAGAAATTGATCTTGTGTACTCTTCTGCTCGTGCGGAGGGGTTGGTAAATATATATATCGTTGGGGTGGCCTAAAGTCGTTACCAGCCTAAAAGCGAGGGAGTCTATCCCCTTTCATCTTGCGCTAGACAAGGAGATTGTTTTTAGCGTCTACGACGGACCACCACATCTACCATCAGCTCAATATTTACCGAACTGATCCATGTGGTACTCATACTCTAATATATATATATATATATATATAATATATATTATTATGGTTTCACACTTTAAAGTTTCATGGTAATCCAATCTCTGGAATCAGTGGTTGAGATGTCAAGTCGTAATGAGTGTAAAAATCAAATTTTTTAGCGTTTTTGCAGCGTTTTTGATGGGAATGTAAAGCTAATTTTTTTTTTAAACTGTGGCTTGTTAACGTTTATGGAGTTCACATGACGTTATTGTATTTAAAAACATTATAATCAAACAAACTTGCATTTTTAAATATTATATATTATATATATATATTGTGTGTGTATGTGGTTGTGTGTGTGTGTGTGTGTGTGTCTGTGTGTGTGTGTGTGTGTGTGTGTGTATGTAGTTGCTAATGTACAGTATTGCAATATGTTGTTAGTGAGTTTGAACTCCATTTGTACTATTACGTTCCCTGACGGTTCCCTTTATCCCACCCCCAGCTTTGGGTTAAATTTTACTACTACTGTTCTCAACAAGTATAGAGTTGAGAGCGTCTAGGAAATGTCCATAATGGTTTACTCGGATGTTATCAGATTGTGCTGATTATCTAAATTTCCCCATTGTGTGTTTAATGGAACATGCCTAACTATTTCGTTTTGACTACTTTTACCCACTCAGTCATATGTACGAGGGTGAGTCAAAAAGTAATGTCATTTTGTTTAGGACGGGTATAAATACCAACGTAGGAACATGTAACATACATCGAAATGAAGCTGGTCCTCTGTTGATCCCAATCCTTCTTCTCAACATAGTCACAGTTTCTCTCAATAGCAATCTTCCACCTTCGAATAAGAGCATGTATCCTTGCCCCGTAAAATTGTTGACTGTTCTTTGAGCCACTTCTTCACTACAGATTTCACTTCCTCGTCACTGGAATAATGTTTTTCTCAGACTATCATTTCTTCGGCCCCATGAAGGAGGGTTTGAGAGGTAATTTTACCTGTCCTACACAAATGGCATTACGTTTTAGACTAACCACGTACACACACACACACACACACACACACACACACACACATATATATATATATATATATATATATATATATAAATCGCATCCATGCAAACACAAACATAATATAGATCTAAGATTACAATATTTCCTTAAAGGGACACAATAAACTTTAGCTACAAAATCTCGAAATCAATCTCTGTTGACGTCATAGAGTATTGCAGCCTTTGAAATACAAACAAGGATATAAAATGGTTACAACTGAGATATAGATTAACAGCCCAGGTGTTACTAACTGATAGGAAAATACGACGTTTTTATTTTTTTTTATCGTCAGTTCAAGGGGATAGAATTTCTCAAAATATTACAAATCATTTATTAATTTTTTTCTTATGCTTTTTTCGGTGAACTTTATTTGTTAGTACATTATATTCGTAACACTCTCTTTTAGCTATTAACATTAGTTAAATATATAAGCCATGCCATTGTCATATATATATATATATATATATATATATATATATATATATATGTGTGTGTGTGTGTGTGTGTGTGTGTGTGTGTGTGCATAAAATTGGTGAACGAACAAACGGTTTTAATAACATTTTTCTTAAATCCTGAAGCTCTTCAAATGTTGGACAGTAGAGTAGGATAAAACCTAAAAGAGGCTCTTATCTCACATCTTCAAAACGATTTCATTATTAAATTTCCTTTCATTAAAAATTGCAATAACCATATAGACACACACACATACACCCACATATATAAATGGACTCATCCAGGTTCAAATCCTGGACGTGGTAATTGCATTTCATTTAGAGTTAATACCCTCTTGCTATGGGTAAATAGTAGGGCAGACTGGGCTCTTTAACCTTGGTTAGGCAACCGGTCTCGGAGAAGGAAAACTCTGAATCGAAACCTGTTGAAATCCGCTTAAGAAATTGACCTTGTGTCCCCTCCTGCTTGTGCGGAGGGGTTGGATATATATATATATATATATATATATATATATATATATATATATATATATATATATATATATATATATATATATATATATATATATATATATAAAGTAAGCAAAGTCGTCGGGGTGGCCTAAAGTCGTTACCAGCCTATAAGCGAG
>CM042154.1:103099661-103159661 GCA_023376005.1 Doryteuthis pealeii
AGACTCCAGTGAAAGACCATCAGCTAACACTGATGTGAAAACTCAAATAATAATAATAATAATAATAATAATAATCCTCTGTTTTTTAGGTCAAAGAAGTAAATATGGATCACCTAATCCCGGTCAGTTGACGAGACCCAGCGTTAATAAACAAGAAGAAAAGAACGTATCTTCAAGTGGAGATTCCCGTCTTGATTGTTTAGATTTAGGGCATGTCAACCCTTGCTGGGCTATTTTATGTTAAAGACGTTTTGTTTTACAAAAAAAAAATCAATGTGTTGTAACACAATGTTTTATAAACTCATTATTTTAATAGCTATTATTTCTATTTAACACATAGATGGATTATTAATAGGTACTAACACACCGGGTCCGAGTGGACCTGGGATTAATGGCGATAGAGTGGTACTCTACACCACCTAGACTTCCAAAATTGGAACTTCACGATTAGATAGGGTTTAACGTCATACCCAGGACACTAATACCTTCAGACATTGCCTTCTAGCCCATATAGGATAAAAATGGTTACGGATTGGGAAATAATTTAGGTGTTAGGGTTTGCCATGACCAGCCGATTGATCGACCTGTGCTTCCCCCCCACCGTCTAGGTTCAGTAAGTGCTAAAGTGGAGTGTAGCATATAACGGACTGCTCAGCCACCAAGAAACAATGATCGTGGGTCACCACCCACAGCCAACTGGTGGCACGTTGGGGGGATTTTCCCCCGCTGCAGAGGCGCAGTTACTGCATTTTTCTGTCCCAGCCGACAGGGCGCATGCCCGTCCTGGTTTAACACAGGGTGAAAATAAAAGAAAACGATAAGATATCAAATATTTGGATCTTACTAGTGAACTAAAACAAAAGTGGAACATGAAGGTAAACGTGATACGAATTGTGAGTTGAGGCACGTGGAACAGTTGCCAAGATTTCGAAAAAGAGACTGAATCAATTAGAAATAAGATTAAAAAAAACGATACCACCCAAAAAAGGATGAAGAGTCTTTGACACCGAGGAAACTTGCTGTCACTCAGACTTCAGTGAAAGGCAACCAGTCAAAGCTGGTGTGAAAACCTCGCTGTGAATAATATAATAATGTTAATAATTTTAATATCATCATCATCATGTCGCGCTTTCAGCGCGGATATTCATGACAATCTCTCTCCATCCGTCCCTATCACTCATAATTCTCGGTCCTCTATGCAGCATCCTGTATCCGCACAGAGCTGATCAATGTACGTCTTTGCTGGTCGGCCCACACTGGCGTGTCCATGTGCTGGCTTCCACAGGAGGACGTCGCTTATGAGTTCGTCCTTGCTTCTCCAGCAGTGTCTTGTCCGTCTTACTCGGATGGTTTGGGTGATATGTGGCAGGTGGCCGTACAGCTGTTTTCTCGTGGGGTGTTGTTTCCACGTCTTGTCCAGGATCAATCGCAGCATTCTTGTGCAGCTCCCATCTAGTTTATTCTCTCGTCGCTTAGTTACGGTCCAGCTGGTGCAGCCATACAGCAGCACTGATACGACAGCGGCCTGGAAGAAACTCGGTAGAATTTTAATATACCCTATAATATGATTTCGTAATTAAATTGCATCATCAATTTTCGTTCAAAGGATCTCAAATTTTAACAGCATCAATACAAACAATCAAAATTATGTGTTTAATGTTCCAGGTGTAGAAATGAAATTTGATGGAAATGTAGAAGCCTTTAAGCATTAAACATTGAATTTTAAGCTGTTTTTCACATGCTGTTAAAATTTGAGATCATTTGAACGAGAATTGATTACGAAATGATATCACGTTTTCGGAAACACTCTGTATATCTAAAATAATAATTTAAAAAAATATTCTGAATATATATATATATATATATATATATATATATATATATATATGTGTGTGTGTTGTGTGTGTGTGTGTGCTTCTTTGTGTGCGTGTGCGTGAATAAGCATGGATATATATGTGTGTATATTTATGTGAATATATAAATGTATGTATTTATATGTGTGTATATTTGTGTAAATACATAAATATATATATATATATATTTGTCTATTTGTGTGAATATATATATATGTATATTTGTGTTAATATATATGTATATATACACGCACAGACACACACACACACACACACACACACACACAAACACACACACACACACACACATAATATATATATATATATATATATTATGCAACATTACATCGTATTAGAATCTGTTTCCTTACGACTCTCTGTTGCAATTTTCCTCCATTTCAAGATATTCCACTCCAAATATGACAATTAAAACAGCATTTTTTAAATGTGTTATTTCCTATATTATTGCGATTTCCATTGGGAGATTAAAAAAAAACAGACGCCAAAACCAATGAAAACAAAAACGAAAACAAATTAAAACAAAACAAAAAGCAAAAAAAAAAAACGCAAAATGTCTTCCTTTTAAGGCCCCACCATGACCGGACATCCGACGTTTACAAATTTGATCACGTGCCGAGTTGTTCCTGCCTCGAAGACGAAGAGTCGCCATTTTGAGGCAGTTCTAGTGTCGTGTTAATCGCTTACGCCTTCTTTACTGCTTTCCTTTTTTTGTCGTTGGCTTTTATGTTGTACATGGCATACGTCGTCCGAAAAAGCCCCCGGGTGTCAGATTGGGAAATGTACGCCTTTTTGTCATGTGGTTTTAATCACATATTGAACAGACAAATACAGGACAATGTGCATTGGCAGGTATTAACGCATCAGTGCGCATATAAACATCGCAGCTTTTATAAATGTATTTGTGATATCACATTCTCTCTCTCCCTCTCTCTCTCTCTCTCTCTCTCTCTCTCTCTCTCTCTCTCTCTCTCTCTCTCTACACACACACACACGTAGATAGATATATTATTATACTAAAGCTGACTGAATCAATAATTGTTTTCAAAAGGCGGCTTTCCTGTTTAGTTTAATGACACAAAATGCATGCTAAAATATTCCTTAGTTTTAGGATTGAATTATGTTTGAAGAAATCCATTTTAATTGTTTCTAATTAGTCGTAATCTCTCTATGTATATGTTAATTACCTCCTCGTTATATATGTTAGTTTCTCAGTGAGTGTAGAGAAAGAGATTGAAGAGTATGAAACGTGTTTGTATGTTAAGTTTCATAAGCAGTCAGTCCATAGCTTCAATATCTTGGCTCTTAATAAATTTGAATTAGGTCAAACGTTCGCTTGCTTAGAAATCTTACAAAATGATTTTAATGTTGTTGTTTTTTAATCCTTCGGCCGTATATGTACATGTACATATTTAACAATCCCTCTGTGCGAGTAGAATAACACAAGGTCGATTTCATAAGTGGATTTAGGAGGTTTGAATTTAGTTTCCCTTCTCCTGGTTTTCTAAGTAAGGTTTAATGAATGCAGTCTGCCCTACTATTTACCCATATCGGGAGTGAGAATCGTTGAATTCATAGGTAATGTGAAATGCAAATAGCCTCGTTGCTAATTCTAACTCGTCTCTCCGTGTCCATTTTCTACGACGGTAACCATTACACGATGCACCTTCAGTATATATATATATATATATATATATATATATATATGATGCATCATGTAAATTGTCGGCATTTTATGTCATTGTAGATATGTTATGTCATTTCCTTAAACGGTATATATATATATATATATATATAATATATATATATATATATATATATATATATGAAAAAGGGAATCTAAAGACCCCGAAAATTTATGATAACAAATAATAAAAAATAAGTGAATCCAGTACTCCATAACATCGAGTTCCGTCATTTATTTTTAAATGCTTCATAATAACGCCCAACTTCAACATAAAAAAACATGTATATATATATATATATATATATATATATATATATATATATATAAACAAATAAAAGTTATAACAAATAGACTTTATTGTCTAGGCAAATTGTAACAGAAAGAATACTGAACAGGATATAAGAATACAAAGCATATATGTGTATAGTATAAATGTTTCAATAGAAAAAGGTTCTGAGGCTAACCAATAGAGAAGGAAAATCGTCACTTACATTTTGCAAAGGCCATCGCCTAACATTTACGCCACCTGTCCAGTAGATAAAAGACTCAACTGGTATGTGTGTGTGACCTCCTTAAAGCGGGAGGATGAAGAAGCGGTCGTGTAATAGATGGATGGTACACGGAATACCTGTAGGGATCGAACCCATTTGTTACATAATTATTGGATCCCTAATGCTTTTATAAGGTATTGTAGAAATCATTATGGCGATTAGTACAGGTGATGGCCTTGAGAGTGAGTGACAGCGCTTGACCTCACTCTGACCTTGCCTTGCGGGGATAAACCGTGAGAACCGGAACCCCGATAGAAGGCCCTCTTCCTGTTTAAGGAGTAAGCAACTCAGTTAGAACTTAGAAGCCGAGCTAGCAACATGTAAGCCTCATCTGCGCAGATTGTCTGGGTTGGGGATCTGGAATAAAGTAACATCAACATAAATCGAAGTCTTGTGTTTATTACCAAAAACTAACAATAACACAGGGCTTCTGATAACGAGAGATCCCCAACAGAAACCAGACCCGGAATTCCAAGAAGACCAGACTTTAGAAGATATACCAGACCAAGATAGATGATAGACGATCAGAACCAAAGCCGGCCAGAAGAATAGACGACAGAGTAAGAAGTAAGAAAGGTATATAACGTTATATAGATTTGGTTTAGTGAAAAGACCAGTATATAACACATTTAGTCCTAAAAGGGGGAGAGAGAAACTGGTGTGATACCTTTGAAGACTGGTACTTCCTGTTATACTACCGATCGCAACGCCTAGTTGCCAAACGAAAAGACGTATTTAGAACCGTAACAAATAATTAAGGTGTTTTTTTTGGGGTGGTGGTGGTGCCGAAACGGATTAAATGTATTTTAGTCTATTTCAAAGGGGAACATAAATTTGATATACGACGAAATTGAGATACGAGCAGAATGAATTAAACTCTCAAATCATAGTACTATTATATATCCTAAAATGTCACCTGATACTCTTCTTTTTATATATAACTAGAAGCGGCTACCCGGTGTCACCTGAGTAGAGGGAGAGGGGTAAAAAGGTAGTCTCACAGATCTATTATTGTTGAATCGCGAGATGGATCCTCACAGGATGCCACATTAAAATCCATATGTATAAAAGACAATCGGAAAAGAAAAAATTATGTCCCCTATTTAAAATACTAAATGCAAAAGATTCCATGCTGTTATCATTTAAATTTCATTTTTTAATTATCTTCACGAATATAAATAAAATATTAATTATTTTTTCTTAAAACCCAAGCCCTGGTGACATTTAATGTGTATATATATTTACTTTGTCGTTAATTGCTTTATTTTCGAAGTTTCTTCCGGACATATACATACACACAACTGCCCTTTATATATGTTATAGATGGTAAGCAATATCAATTTATTACATTGTAAAAGAAAATTAACATTTTGAAGAATAGGTACATAAATAGAATAAGGTAAAAAAGCTGTTTAAAAAATTCTAGTTTCCTATTACGCCATCTTCATTACATTTGCCTTTTAAAAAATCAGCAGTCCGCAATTTATATATGTTTCTGGATTCGAAACACTTCAGGCACAATGTATTGATTGCATCTTTACAAACCTGTGATTCGTTCTTACAAAACACACTCACTTATCTCAACTTTTTCTGATGCATATCGCATTCATGCGTCCTGGCCTCCTGCCCTAAAAAAACACTAAGCGGTGCCTGCTGAAAAATGAAACCGTGATAGTAATGAACCAATTAACCTCAGGTTTTTATCGACAAGTAAATGTAAATATTACCCCCCTTTTAAAATATCTTCACGTATTTTTTTTTATATAATACGACCGAGTTTCGAAAATAAAAAAAAAGATCAATACATTAAGCACTGCTTTGAATTAGAATAAAAAATATCTAAATATAAAATACCGGGTAAATAAATACCTGGGGTAAAATATTTACAATTACTTGTCGATAAAGAATTAGTTGGGGCAGAAATATCGCTTTCATATCGCATTAACTTGTCGGTAAAAAAAACTATCAAGTAGCTAAATTGTTCATAACTAGCTCGGTTCGATTTTTCAGCAGGCACCGCTTAACATTTTTTAAGGCAGTATGGTAGGACGCACGAATGTGATGTGCAGCCTTTTCTTTCTTCTAGTTGAGTATTTCTTTCTATTATATCGTCTCTTCTGCGATCACCCAGGTTCTCAGTCTCATTCTCTCTCTCTCTCTCTCTCTCTCTCTCTCTCTCTCTCTCTCTCTCTCATTTTCATTGTCTCTTTCCTCTTTTGTTCCCGGTTGTCTCTCACGCCACCATCTTGTTTCATTACCAGCAGTCTTCTCTCGCTGTTGTATCCTGCCTTCTCGACACCACGATGTTTTCATCTTTCAACAAGATCACATTTCTATGTGCACATAAATTTATTCACGCAATTACTTATACACATTACAAATGGGAGTCCTCGTGACATAGTAAGTAACATGCGAAACTGCGACATTGTACTTAGTGAGTTCGAACTCCAGTCACGCTATTACGTTTACATTCGAACTAATACTCTTGGGAAAGGTATAAACTCACTAATCAACAAGGATAGTATTATGATCAAATAACCCACGAAGGTTGATAAACCGTTAAACAAATAGACCAAAAAACCAAACCTTACAAAATTCGGTTCATGAATACGAAAGCACCCCCCCCCCATCAGAGATGGAAATTGATGTGAAGCTTTCAGCAACTTCCGACTGATTCTTAACTAAAAATCTATCTCGATGATTTTTTCCCCAATTGGACACATAGCGTAGTGTTTAAGACAGTTCTAAATGACAGGCTGCAGGTTCAGTCCTAGCCAAGAGTGATATTAAGATAGAATAATAATTAACACAGCTTAACACCTGTTAGCGGAATGAGAATAGAATGCCCCTGTGGGTTGAATAAAGGGTTTGAGTTTAAAGTTCCGTGATGGCTCCGAAAAGTTCGAAAAGAAGGTTCCCGAGTTCGACAAGGCTTCCGAGTCAGACAAGAAATACCCGAAGAAGGCCGGAGGGCGCATCGCCGAAGCGTAGTACAGATAAGAATACAGATGAGACGATAGTACGATAATCCAAATAATTACTAAAAATCTGACTTCTAACTCTTTTAGAATCCCTCGTTCAAACATGATTTTCTCGTCCAATGAAATCATATATTATTTATAGATACTACTTTATGAAACTTTGCATGTAGTAATGTGGATTTTCATATATTTTATATGAATACTACTTCATGAAAATCGAGATGTAATAGTGTTGGGGGTTTATAGATTTTATATGGATAGTAATTTATGAAAATTGGCATGTAGTAGTGTTGGGGTCGCGTAGGATACATTCTTGGGGCCTCGGGACCATGAAATCGGCACCGGATAAGGGAAATGTATTTCAGATGCAAAACAAAAGAGAAATCAGTAAAGCTTACTGTGTGTGTGGGAGGGGGGTTGGCAGAGACAAATAAGAATGAAGCAGGTGTGATCCCGTCACCTGTTTTCCTGTAGTTGACATTTGATAAAAAATAAACATCGTCGTCATTTTGTAGTGCACTCTTTATTATAAAAATTGCCATCAAGGAAGTAGAAACATAGCGAAAGACGGAAGTGAAATTTGACCAGACATTCCCTCTCAGTTAAATAATCGATGATCAGTATCTATTATTTTGAGAGTTATATAGAAGTTGAAAAGTAGCATAGAAGTGGTACTCAAATACATTAGGTCAAATAGGTTTGAGTAGCCGGCGGTTACCCCGAAGTCAGTTTAATACCTTGGCTGGATTTGAATCGTTTCAGTATTGTAATAAAAAGATTAAAGAAGTTTAAATAAAGTTTTGAAAATTAATACTGTTCTTCTACAAATATATCGATGGCATTAAATAAGCTAGGGAAGTTGATATGCCATTAAGGAAATAAACAAGACCAATCCTTATTTGTTTTATCTTTTGATTTTAATGTACATTAATTGATCTTTTAATGTTTTCCTTTTGTTTTTGTTTGTTTGTATCTTGTTTCTATTCTATTTATGTACGGTAATTGCATAATAACTATATGATGTTTTGTCTTTGATAAATACATTTGTATGAACTTTGTTTGAATCTTGGAATGAAAAAAAAGAAAAGAGATGGAAGCCAGAAAGGAATGAGGAAAAAATGAAAGATGAGAAATAATGAGAGGAATAAAAAAAGAAATAAATCGAGAGAAGAAGGAAAAACTAGAAAAGGGGAAGAAGGAATCAATACAAGGGATAAAGGGGGGGTAAATGTGGAGGAGACAGGAAAGATAAACGTTGAATGAGTAGGGAAAATAAGGGATGCAAAAGAGGAAGGTGAGACCAGGGTGTGTGTGTGTGTGTGAGAGAGAGAGACAGAGACAGAGACAGAGAGAGACAGAGAAAGAGAGGAGAGAGAGAGAGAGAGAGAGAGAGAGGGGTAGAGAAGAAGGAAGAAAGAAAATAAAACAAAGAAGGAAAAAGTTAAAAAAGAAAGAAAGAAAAGAAGTAAATGGGAGATATGAAGAGAGAGGGGAGAGACAGAGACAGAGACAGAGACAGGTAGAGACAGAGAGATAGCGAGAGAGGGGGGAGTATAAATAAAACAGAAAAATAAGAAAGTAAAGCATGAATTGGATTTAATGAGCGAGTTGTAAATAAGTAAGTAAGTAAAGTCGACGGGGCGGCCTAAAGTCAGTATCAGCCAGTCAGCGAGGGAGTCTATCTCCTTTTCAATAGCGCTAGACAAGGAGATTGTTTTTAGCATCTGAGCTGGAGCGCCACACCTACCACCAGCTCTTTACTTTACCGCACAGATCCCTGTGCTACTCATACGCTGAGTTGGCGAGGACCGGTATCGAACTAGGAACCTTGTGGTTTCTAGAAGGGGGTGAAAAGAATCAAATAAGAAGAGAAAGAAAGCTATTGAGAGATACGAGAAACCTGAGAGAGGAAAGTGAACAAACAACAAGAGAGAGAGATAGAAAGAGGGTGGGGAGAGAAAGTGAGGGAGAGAGAGAGGGAGAGGGAGAGAGAGAAACAGAGAGAGAGAGAGAGAGAGAGAGAAGTGGAGAGTTTTGTTGTGTAGAAATGAGATTAAACAAAAGAAGCGGGTAAAGGATAGAGAACGAGCCAGTAAGATAGGAAGGATAAACGAAGCAAGAGGGAAGGTGAGAAAAAAGGAAGAGAACGAGAGAGAGTAAGAGAAAGAGAAACAAGGCGAAAATATGTCAAGAGAGGAAGGAGAAACAAACCGAGAAAGGAAGAAAGCAAAAAAAAAGGAGAAACGAAGCGAGAGAGTCGGACGCGAATAATAAAAGAGAGCGAAACAGAAAGAAACAAAGGAAGGAGAAACGAGACGGGAGAGGGAAGCCGGCAATACTCCAAAGGGGGGGGGTGAGAGAGGGAGAAACGTGAGAGCGAAAGAAGAAATAAAGCGGGAGAGGAAGTAAAATCAAACGAGAGAGGACGTCGAGAAAGAGAGAGAGAGAGAGAGAGAGAGAGAGAGAGAGAGAGAGAGAGAGAGAGAGGAAATAGCCTGCAAGAAAGAAAGGTGAAATCTAGCGAGAGAGCAGGGCGCGAAAGATGAGGAGACGGGAGACGGGAGACGAAAGCGAACAGTGCAAGAAGAAGAAACAAAGTGAAAAAATTAAAAACAAGCAAGACAAGGATAAATGAAGCCAAAGAAGGAGAAACAAAGCGAAAGAAAGAGAAACGAAGCAGGGGAGGAAGGAGAAACAAATCGAGAGAAGAAGGAGAAACTAAGTGAGTAAAAAAGGTGAATCAACGCGAAAGATGAAAAAGAAGTAAAGAGAGGAAGGAGAAACAAAGCCAGGGAAGGAGAGACAAAGCGAAGAAGGAGAGAACAAGCGAAGAAGGAGAGAAAAGAAAGGAGAGACAAAGCGAAAGAAGGAGAGACAAAGCGAAAGAAGGAGAGACAAGGCGAAAGAGGAGAGACAAAGCGAAAGAAGGAGAGAAACAAGGCAAAAGAAGGAGAGACAAAGCGAAAGAAGGAGAGACAAAGCAAAGAGAGAAGACAAGGAAAGAAGAGACAAAGCGAAAGAAGGAGAGACAAAGCGAAAGAAGGAGAGAAAAGAAAGAAGGAGAGACAAAACGAAAGAAGGAGAGAGAAAAGCGAAAGGAGAGACAAAGCGAAAGAAGGAGAGACAAAGCGAAAGAAGGAGAGAAAAAGCGAAGAGAGACAAAACGAAAGAAGGAGAGACAAAGCGAAAGAAGGAGAGACAAGGCGAAAGAAGGAGAGACAAGGCAAAAGAAGGAGAGACAAAGCGAAAGAAGGAGAGACAAAGCGAAAGAAGGAGAGACAAAGCGAAAGAAGTCAGACGAGAACAATGAAAGAGAATAAAACAGCAAGAGAATAATAATGATCAACACTGGATAGAAAAAGGAACAAGAAGAAAATGGCGAAAAGCTTGTTGTCAAAAGCAAGTAAGTCAGTGATTGCAGACAGTTGCTTTAGGTTGCAGTATGCAACTTGCAGTGATGCCAATTAGCGTTGCAAACCTGAACGAAGTAACTTAGTAAAATCTTTGAGATCGAGTTGCATGTCCAGACTATTGGTTAGTCTCGAGAGGAAACTAATGCAGAAGACCAACGAAATCTGCTGCATTATTAAACAGCATTATCTATATATTGCCTCCGGTTGAATAAATATATTGGAAAATGGATAAATTGGAGGAAGAAATAAATAATAGTGAATGAAAGGAAAAACGAGTTAGAATAGAAAGCTTAATAGTAGAAACAAAGAAAGCAATAGTAGCATATCTACGAGGGTAAGTCAAAAAGTAACGCCAATTTGTTTAGAGCACGTATACTTACCAACACACGAACATTTATTATACATCAAAATAAAGCTGGACATCTATGAATCACACCTCTACTACATAGTCACTGCTTCTCTCAATAGCAATATTCCCCTTCAAATGAGAACACGTATCTCTGCCCCATTAAATTCTCTTGAAGTTTTTTGAGCCACGTCTTCACCATAGATTTCACTTCCTCATCACTGGAATAATGTTTCACTCTCAAACCCTCTTTCATAGGTCCAAAGAAATGATAGTCTGAAAGCAATAAATCTGGTGAGTATGGAGGATGCGGTAAAGTTGTCAACCCGAATGCTGCAATTTCTCCCTTGTCATGATACTTGTGTTTGGTCGAGCAGAAAGAGGACATTGTCGATTGGCAAGTTGGGTCATACCCATCAGATTCTTGCTCTGAGTCTCGTTAGGGTCTCAATGGAGGCTTTAGTGTTATTAATAGCTTCACATGTAATAAAGAAAATGATATTACTTTTTGACTCACCCTGTGTGGTATATTGATTAATAAGAACCGGAAGCACCGTTTCGGCCATTGGTTTTGATAACAAACGGAAGCACCGTTTCGGCCATCTTTGAGTTGTGATAATAAAAAGGCGGAAGTGATTACTTCTCGCGGATAACGTACAACCGGATTACTTGTTGTGTTCTTTATTCGATAAGCAAGTTGTGATCTCCTGTTAGGTGAATGAAAGAAAACAAAGGTAGCATATCTATTTACCCAAATCCTCCGTCTCAGCAGGAAGTGATATAATGTCAATTTTTTAAGTGGATAAAAATTGTTTCGAAATCCTTCTACTAAGCTAAATAAACCCCCACTGTCCATTGCAGGTGGAAAGGTGACAGATGGAGTCATTATTTGCCAAGGGTATTGAGAACGAAGTGAAACGCAAACCGGAGGGATCTCCGTGGTGTAGTGGCTAACGAGATGGACTGCGAACGCCAGTCACGCTATTAGGTTCACATTGGGTCTAATATCCTTGTAAAAGGTGTGTACCCACTCTTTCCCCCAGCTATAGTTTTAATAGTACCACTACTATGATGACTTTGACATTATATAACCCACGAAGACTGATATGCCATTAAACAAAGAAATAAAAACCTAAACAAAACTTAGTAAATTGAAACAAAGAAAGAACCTGAGGAGGTGGGAGTATATATATATATATATATATATATATATATATATATATATATATATATATATATATATATATCATCATCATCATCAAGTCGCGATGTTGGCACGGATATCCATGACAATCTTTCTCCATCCGTCCCTCTCGCTCATCATTCTTAGATCATCTGTGCAGCATCCTGTATCCGCACAGAGCTGCTCAATGTACGTCTTTGCGGTCGGCCTACACTGCCGTGCCCATGTGCTGGATTCCACAGGAGGACATCGCTTATGAGTTCGTCCTTGCTTCTCCTGTGTGTGTGTGTGTGTGTGTGTGTGTGTGTGTGTGTGTGTGTATTAGTTTAACATTCAATTGTGCAGACAACCCTTGGTGTGTATATATGTGTATAATATATTATTATACTAAAGCTGAGATTATCAACTTTCTTTTCCTAAAGGATTTTTCTATTTATGTTATGGACACAATATTTATACTTAGATATTCCTTGGTTTTAGGACTACTCATTGTTTAAAAGAAATCAGTTTAATTGGTTTTAATTAGCCGTAATTAGCAATTAAGTCAACAACAGACCAATCCCTGTCTTATATTATATACGATTCTCTTCTTCCCCTGTATATAGATTTAACGTGAGTAGGAGAGTTAACCGTAGTGGGAGGGCCCACAGCCTGTAATTGTTTTATTACTAAAGAATCAGCAGTCACCCCACCCTTTACCCCGTAACTATCCGTAGATTCGCCCCTTCCCTTTCTCCAGACCATAGTTGTTTTGTTTTAATAAACTGACTGCTGATAGCTCTCTCTCTCTCTCTCTCTCTCTCTCTCTCTCTCTCTCTCTCTCTCTCTCTCTCTCTCTCTCTCTCTCTCAGTGATACTTATACTAATACTTAAAATTTATCTTAAAAAATGTAAATAAGATTCGGACTGACTTCTGAAGAGGGTCGGAAAATTAAAACGAAAGGTTTTTTGGTGGTCCCTAATAACAGTTTAACTACAGTATATGAGTTAACATTTTGCGAATTGGGTTACGGTTTTAGGGGATTAAAGTTGTTTTTAATTATGTATTGCTTAAAAGAAATAAACAGCAAAAAACCCAAAAAAAACAAAAACAACAAAAAACCCCAAAAAAACAAACAAACAAATTACTATACATTTAATGAATTAATGAATTATTGAATCTATTATTGAGACAGTTGTTTGTGTTAGTATTGCAGTGTAAAATTTCAATTAAACTTAGTTTTAAAAAATATTTTCAACATTAAATGTATAGTAATTTGAGTTTTTTGTTTATTTTTTAAAGCAATACGTAATTAAAATCAACTTTAATCCCCTAAAACCGTAACCCAAATTCACAAAATGTTAATTCATAGACTGTAGTTAAACTGTTATTGGGGACCACCAAAAAACTTTCCGTTTTAATTTTCCGACCGTTTTAAGAAGTCAGCCAAGATTCGTACACTAGATAACTTAAAATTGTTTTCCTGGCTGTAAAAAAAATTAAATACAATTTGTCATGTTTTAATATAGATTTTCTTTTTCAATTACTTTAACCATTAATTTTTTAAACTTATAGGGTCAATAAATGTGAGTGAAAATTTAGGAAGAGTGTTAAGAGTAAACCTACTTTTATGCTTATTTTACCAGCTCTGTAAATATTTCTTATTGAATGCAAGTAATATTAAAATAAAAACACAGATTTAACACAAACGTTTATTTATATTCATTTATATTAATATTTTGTGAATGATAAGGATACCAAAACTTCTTTTGGTATTATTCGCTGAGTTCCATCTCGGCCTCCTGCCTTAAAAAAACGCTAGACGGTGATAGGTAAAAAAAACAAACCCACCTATGAATGAAGTCCTTAGCTGAAGCGGTGCCTGCTGTATATAAAAAAATAATTTGTCTATTAAATTTTTGAAAATATTAAAAAGGAAAATAAAGAAAAAATAGCGCTTTAGGCGTTTTACCAAAATATTTAATGCTATATTTTACCAGGTCGGTTTGTTTTTTTACCTATCACCACGTATGGTTTTTTTAAGGCAGGAGGCCGGGATTGAACTCTGCGAATAGTACCCTTTTTTTAAATGAAAAATATCAGGCACTAGCAAAGTTGCAGTAAAATCTATATTTTACCCCCCCCCCGGGTTGAAAAATTACTAACAATCAGAGAACTATCCGATTAATGACAATTTCAGTGTTGATTTATCAATCAATGGATTTTATAATGCATCATTTATTTTATTTCAAAACTTTCTGATTTTTTTCAGGTCACTTAACTTTTAGCCCACCACATGTTTTTTGGTGGGGGCGGAAAATATCTAAAGTTGTAAAGTTGAAACTAATTACAGTATGAGTAAAAAGACAAAAGACTGAAGGTGTAAATAGAAGGGAAAAAATTAAGGGAGCTATCCTGGTAGAAAATAAGTATCGACAATCGGAAAATAAAATGTAAACTAAAAACTAAGAAAATCATTTTTGTAGATTTTTTTTTTACTCTTTTGGATTTAATTGACTATTATCTTATGAAAGAAAAATATACATCGAAATTTGTTCTGTTTAAAAGGAGGGTGTCCTAAATTTTCAATATAGTGTTTCTACAAAAATTATCAGTTAACAATAATAAACTAAAGTAGTTATTAAATAGATATTTGTTTTTAAAATCTAGAAATAGGAAATTTGAAACTTAAAATTAGGCGTTTCATATTTGAAATGAATTTTAAATATTAATTTACCATAGCAGAAATACCTAATTAAGTCAGAAGGTTTTGAAATAAAATAACTGATGCATTATAAAATTTATTTATTATTAAATCAACACTAAAAAAATTATCAAAATTGGAAAATTCCCAGATTTTTGGTAATTTTTTTCAATAGGGAGGGGAGGGTAAAATTATTTTATAAAATACAGATTTTACGTCATCTTAGACAACGTTGATGTCCATGTTTACGATAAATTGGCACAAAATTGACTGAAAAATAGTTTAAAATGTATTAATAATAAATTACATTATTGAGATTTTTTAACAATCTAACCCAAGCTCAATGGATGACCCAACGAGTTATATCTTTTCTAGTATATATATATATATACCGTATGCACCGAAAATCTGCAAAAATCTCTCAGGAATTTGCTATTTATGTAAATAATGACCCACAATGAACACGATTCCCTCACCTCAATGCATAACATACCACTAGATGAATTGGCATGACGTTAAAATCAATACGTGTTACCCAGACATATTACGTGGTCCGTTTTTATGACGGCAATACTATTTTTAAAATCATTAACTGGTGAATTTTAACAATATCCGTACCCCTCACCTGACAACCTCAGGGTAATTTTTAAACCGTCTCACAAAACTCAGCTAATTCACAACAACTTCGGAGAGATATGGTCTCACTCATTAAAAAAAACAAAAAAAACAACAACTTTACACTATAATTTAATGAAAATGTTCGTAAACAAAACGTCACATCCAGTAGTTAAGACATCACGTGGTTAAGCAAAGGAGAAAATTGACTGCGATAAGAAGTTTATTAGAAAACTGAACTCCGAGGAAAGACAGCTCTCCCACTTAAACCGTCTCGATTGTCACTGTAAATCATACAACCTCAATATAAGATTTATTTACATATTTTGTTAATTCAGACTGACAAACATTTTATGAATATAACACTTCCAATTTCTCTGAATGTTTGAGATGAGGCTTGATGACAATGAAGATGAGGACAATAGTCCGAATAACGCAGATAATACTATTTGCGTTATTCGGACTATTGTCCTCATCTTCATTGTTATCTGTACAACGTTTCGGTCCAATTGGACACATGACCTAGTGGATAAAGGGATTAGGTTAGGACAGTTCTAAGTGTTAGTTATCTCTAAACTGCAGGTTTAATCCTGGCCAAAGGCAGCAGTAACATAGAATAATAATTAACACAGCTTAATACGTCTACCCCAGCTATGGTTAGCGGAATGAGAACAGGAAACCCCCGTAGATTGAATAAAGGGTTAGATTCAAAGTTCCGTGATGGCTCCCAATTACGACAAGAAGGTTGCCGATTACGACAAGAAGGTTGCCGAGTTTGAAAAGAAGGTTCCCGAGTCCGAAAAGAAGGTTCCCAAGTCCGAGAAGTTTCCGGAGTCCGACAAGAAATACCTGAAGAAGGCCGGAGGGCACATCGACCGAAACGTTGTACAGATAACAATGAAGATGAGGACAATAGTCCGAATAACGCTGATAATACTAACACTTCCTATGTTCAGCAAAATATATTGAGTACTGTCATAATTTCCATACAAACCTAAAATATATCATGAGTGATTATAGCATATGTTTTAAGCATTCCTTCAAAAACATAGCCCCATTACTTACACAAATTATCCACCAACAAGTCTAATAATAATTAAACAAAATAAAATAAATAACTACATAAAAATAACAATCGGCCAGATTCCTCAGACAGGAAGAACCGTGTGGACATGCTCGGAAAATAGGTGTTTCCTGGCGCCAAAAAGTACTTTGTGGCAGTTCCTCCAAGACCGTGACTAGGAACACAATAATTTCTGGCTCGGGGATAAAATTACTCCCCAAGAAACAGCAGTGAACCTTGAAATAAAAGTTAAACCTTGTAAGTACCCTTTGTCTTTTGTCTTTCTTTCCTTTCATTCATTCCTTTTCAGTCTGACCACCACAACAAGGTGGGTCTTATAAGTTTCTATACGGAATTTATTTTAGTAAAAAAAACCATGAATTCTGAATTCTGCTAAAAAATGTCATAATATAATTATTTTCTATCTTTTACTTGCTTTTTTAATTGAATTGCAAAGAAAAGTTCTGATATAATTATTCAAACTCTTATCTTAATAGAGAAAAAATAAAAAAAATCATTTTTTATCGCTTCATTTTTTCAGATTTCATAAAATGAAATAAGGGGGGGGGACTTCGTGAAAAATATTTCCCCTAATATATTTTAGAAAAAACTTATTTTAAACATAATTTCATCAATAAATGAATAAGTAACGAAGTTTTCGTGAACATTTGACTCTTAATGTAGTGAGATAGCCAATGGCGTGTTATTTCATTTACATATGTGCATTACTGCAGGACATATATAGAGACACTTTAGGGGACTAGAAAAGTTATCTACGAGAAGCCGAACCCAGTGCTAAGATTAAGCACGAATAAAGACTACTGCAACAAGGAACACAAAACCACACCTCACAACACATGGCGTCGTCGATAGGCATACTTGCAAGTTTAGAGCAACCTGACTATGTTGAGATGTGGATAAAATGTTTTTCAGCCTTTGCAAGAAGCAAAAAATTACAAGACAAAAAGAACATTGGAGGACAAAATGAGATTACAGACTTATTTTTAGCGTCCGCTGGATGTGAAGCAAACATGAAAGTAGCCGTTATAGCGTATCCAAAAGATTTGGAGGACCTCACCTTTGAAGAAATTGCACACATCATAAAGAACAATGTAAGACCTAAGAAAAAACTGGTTATTGCTGAGAGGACTAAATTCCTTTCTACGAAGCAAAATCCCAACGAACCAGCAAGGAATTACATTCAGAGACTAAAAAAGGCCGCGAGATTCTGTGAATTTCAACAGCTTGGAACAGGAGATTTTACCATCGAAGAAGAATTAATCCAGTTACGGTTCATAGAAGGAATGCAGGACAGGAATCAAAAAGACAAAATTTTAGAACGTCTACAGTCAAATAACATGGCATTAGAAACATGCGTGGAATTTGTACAGCAACTGGAAATGATATCCGAATTCAAGGAAGATACTCAACACAATACAATGGTATTTCAAATAGAAGAAAATGCAGCAAATAACACTGACGTGTTACAAGTAAAAACAAGGCTAAAGAATTGTAAGTACTGCAATTTTCAACATAATATTGACAAAAGAACAAATTGTCCTGCTGATGGACAAACCTGTTATGTTTGCAAAAAAACAGAATCATTTTAGTACGGTATGCAGAGTCAAGTCGAAATGGACAAATTCGATAGAAGACGTGTACCAAGTACGGGTGAGCAAAAAACAGAAGTTGACAGTAAAATTAAATGAAATACCATTTGAGATGCAAGTTGATACAGGTAGTGACGTGACTATTATTCCAAAGAACTTTTGGCAACATATGGGCAAATCCAAGTTAAAGAGAAGTCAATTGAAATTAAGACAATTTGATGGCTCGTACATCACTGCATTGGGACAATTCGACGCTACGTTTGAGGCTAATAGAAGATTCGAAGTGGTCCCTATAACTGTAGTGGATTGTTTAAAAAATCATGGACTAATAGGCACAGATATTATAAACATAGATACAGACAATTTAATCGACTGCATAGAAAGTAAAAAGCAAAAAATAGGAATCTTGAGAGGTTATAAAGCCACAATACGAGTGAAAGAAAATAGCCCCCCTCATATTACGAATCGCGTAGGATACCTATACATTTGCGACCTTTAGTAAAAAAGAAATTGGAAGATATGGTAGCAGAAGGAGTGTTAAAACCAGTATCGATCGGTGGTAGTAACTGGGCCTCCCCAATTGTAGTTTTACGAAAAAAAGATGGGATTTAAGAATATGTGGTGATTATAAGATTGGTGTGAATCATAAAATCTGTTCAGATTCGTATCCTATTCCTGAGCTTGAAACTGTGTCGCATACATTAACAGGCACTAAATATTTTACGAAAATTGATTTAAAGGCAGCTTACAATCAAATACAAATTGACGATAAATTTCAAGAAATAACCACTATTAACAGACCCCTCGAATTAATGAGATGGACGAAAATGCCATACGGAATAAAGACAGCGTCGGCCATATTTCAACGAGCAATCGAAAATGTCTTAAAGGGAGTAGTAGAAAAGATGATAATTTATCAGGACGATATTTTAATAGGGGCCACCAGTATAAATTAATTGTAACAAAAAACGCAGCGAGTTATGAACAAATTAAAAGAAGCCGGAATGAGCGTAAACTACGATAAATGCAAAATTAATTGCGAGAAGATAAATTATTTGGGCTTTCAAATATCCAAAGAAGGCATTTCGCCTGACCCAAATTTATTAATTAAAATATCGCAGGTGGCATCCCCAGCCAACAAAAAAGAATTAGAATCGTTTTTAGGATTGGCTAATTTTTATAGCAGATATGTGCCCAAATATTCCGATTTAATTGAAGCATTTGCAGAATTACGAAGAAAGAATAGTGAGTTTGTGTGGACACAAAAACAAGAAACGGCTTTTACCAAAATAAAAGTACTTATGGAAAAACGCGTTATTAGAGTTTTTGATCCCAGAAAAGAAATAACCTTAACTACGGATGCCAGTGAATATGCTGTGTCTGCTATATTGTCACAGGACGATCATCCGATTATGTACCTGTCGCGAAAGCTAACCAAGGCAGAATTAAACTATTCAAATATAGAGAAGGAAGCTTTGGCCATAGTATGGAGCACACAGTGCGCCCGACAATTTCTATTGGGTCGAAAATTTTTACTAAAATCTGACCATCGACCTTTAGAATTCATTTTTAATCCAAGGAAAGAATTACCCAAGGTCACATCCGCCAGGTTAATGAGATGGGCCATACTGCTGATGGCCTTTGATTTCGATATCATGTACGTCAAAGGAAACACTATTCCGCATGTCGACGCGTTATCCAGATTAGCATTTAACAAAGAAGACGACGAAATAAGCGACACTGAAGATGTATTACATTGGGTCGAAACCGATGTAATGCCGATTAAACAGCTTCAAGAAGAAACCCTTCTGGACCCTATTCTGAGCAAAATATCGAATAGAATAAGGAGGAATAAATGGAACGACTGCTCTAAAGCTGAAAGGCCTTATAAAGAGGTTAAACATAAACTAACTATGGACAGAGGGGTTATATGTAACGGAGATTTGGTTGTACCTCCGCAAAAAATGCGAAAAGAAATAATTAAAAGTGTACACGACGATATACATTGTGGAATAGCGGCCACACAAAAAGACTCAAATTGGAGAGCTGGTGGCCAGGATATTCGCGTGACATTGAAGATTATGTAAAAAAATGTCCCAAATGCATGGAAATCAAAGACTTTCCACAAAAATCGACTCATTCGTGGCCAAAGGAACAAGAACCATGGAGTCGAGTACACATGGACCATGCCTATGCCAAAGGCGTAGGACTACTTTTGATTTTAGTAGATTCGTTCTCGTGGTGGCCAGAGATTATTCAGGTGCGTGATAGAAAATCTGCAACTGTCATTCAAATTTTGAGAACTGTATTCTCAAGGATCGGCGTAGCGAGAACCCTGTTATCGGAATTCTGTGATGAAAGTCTATGTTCCTGGTTGAGGAAGATAGGATGCAAACCCTATAAAACTCTACCCTACCATCCACAATCAAATGGGGCTGCGGAAAGGATGGTTAGAACGGTTAAATTAGGATTAAAAGCATTTGAGCCGTCACGTGAGACCATAGAATCTTTTCTACCTAAACTCTTGATGAGTTACAGATCCATTCCTCATGCTGATAGAACACTAAGTCCTTCTGCCTTGATGGGAAGACAGATCAGATCTCCCATAACCATGTCTTTTTCGACTAATGAAAAAATGTGGTACAAAAAGAATAAGGACGCGCAACCTGAAAAAGCGTATTTTATTATGCAGAAAGGGAACAACATCGCTATAATAACAACACAGGAGAGAAGTGTGCTGGCCCACACTGATCAGCTAAGGAATAGATATGAGGAAGACCTGAGTGTGGAGGAATCGGAAAGAAACGAGGATATAAACCAATATGGGGGAGACGTTATAGAACCCATAGATGAAAGCGAGTCGGATTCCGAGGTGCCATACCAGGGATCCAGTAGTGATGAAATGAGACCGCGGTCACCATTACGAAGAACACCCCAAGGATATTTAGGATAAGCAATAGATCAACGAGGGGAATAAAACCTCTCCGTTTCAGGGAGGTGTAGTGAGATAGCCAATGGCGTGTTATCTCATTTACATATGTGTATTACTGCAGGACATATATAGAGACACTTTAGGGGACTAGAAAAGTTAGCTACGAGAAGCCGAAACCAGTGCTAAGATTAAGCACGAATATATACTACTGCAACAAGGAACACAAAACCACACCTCACAACACTTAATTGATTTTAGATAGAATTTTTAAAAGGCCTATTGTCGTAACGTATTTTTTGGCTTCGTTAAATTTCAATTGATTTAATGGTGTGAAAATGTAAACATTTTTTCTTTCATAATTTTTATTATTTCCGTAAGCTGAAACTTTTTTTTAATCATCAGGAGTTTTTTTTTTTAATGTTTCTTTTTTGAATGGTCCAAAATTTTAAAGATAATATTAACCTTTATTTAAGTTTCACTGCGTCAGATTGGCCGTCTTTCCTGAACTCACACACACAATAAAATTGAACTCCGCTGTGCTATTTACAGATGTCGATGCTGAGAATTTACCCTGTTAATCGGCTTTGTCAACACTTGAAACTAATATAACAAGAAAAAAGACTGCCAATCTTGAATGACACATAAACCTATAACAAAATAAATAATGAATAAAATCCAATAATCGCGAAAAGTCAAAGATAAAAGTGGGACAGAGAAGAAAGAAATAATTAGATGTTTGCGTATTATAAAGCCTCACGCCGTAAAGAAACAACATCTCAAGAAACACAATGAAACTAGAAAGAGAAATGTAATTTAGTAGTTTTTATTTACTGAGGTTTGCTTAGATATGACACACAGGCCATGTAATCTAGTAGCTGACCTCTATCTCAATGCATTCAATTTAGATCACATGCGACGAGTAATTGAAAAAGACAAATCGTTCAGAAATAGAATTGAGGGGGACTAGAATAAAACGGATAAGAATGAAAATGAATACAATAATAATGTCACAGAAGATGAAACTGAAAATAACGTAGACATAGAGTCTATATTATTAACATTAGGTTTATTCATTATTCTTTCTGAAAATTAAAATTGCCATAACAAAAGAAAAGAAATGAAAATCTGACCAAGTTACCTTTAAGCACCCCAGGTGCGACATTGATTCTGAGGGATATGTTTCGCTTTGCACAGTCAACATCTGGTTAATTCTTTGGATTAGGGGTTAGGATTAGGGTTAGGGGTTAGGGTTAGGGTTAGCAGTTAGTTTTATAATTTAAAAAAAGTGTCTAAAATCGTCTGTTAACAAACAACCGGATGTTGACGGTGCAAAGCGAAACATGTCCCTCTGAATCCAGGTCGCCCCAGGGGTGTTTAAAGATAACTTGGCCCAGAAAATCTTTAAGTTTTATTTTTCGATGATATCTCTGTATGCCCACGTAGTAATATCACATCTACAGAAAACGATATCAATATGCATATTCAGAAATAGAATTGTAGGGGACGAGAATCAACCGTAAAAGAAATAATTATATATTAATACATTTATAATGTCACAGGAAATAAAAATAATGTAGACATAGAGTTAATGTTATGAACGTTATGGTTAAGTTTATTATTGCTATTTATTAAAATCAAAATTATTCATAAAAACAAAACAAAAAAAAATCCAAAAGTTCATAATCTTTCTATGTTTATTTTCGGTGATATGTCTCTGTATTCCTATGTAGTAATGTCTCATCTGCCAATAATGATGTTAATATACGCATAGGAAAAGTATAGACTACTACAGACAGATTATCGATAACATGGAAAATTATTCATACAAAATGTTTGGGTGTTTTGATCTTTTGTCATCCAGGTCTCCTGTCCTAATTTACACTATGTTTTAGAGATCGAGCGTCACGCGAATTTCCGGCCCAACTTCGATGTTTTCCGAGTCTTGCTTTTGACTTTTTTTGTCCTATACAAGGTGTGTCAAAAAAGTATCATGATTTTTGTACTTTTTGCCACACCTTGTATTCTGAAAAAATAACGTTTCATTAATTCTTAATTTCTATTTTGTTAAATCTTGAAACTTGCTACTTTTTTTGACATATTTTAGTCTGAAAAAAAAATGAATGGAATGTTATTTTTTCAGATTACAAGGTGTGTCAAAAAGTTCAAATATCTCAATACTTTTTTGTCACACCTTGTATAGTCACGGATGAATAGTACATATATACCAACCCTCCGCAAGAGCAGGATGTGATACAATGTCAATTTTTTAGGCGGGGTTTAACAGGTTTGAATTCAAAGTTTTCCTTCTCCTAAGACTGGTTCCCTAACCAAGTTTGAAGAGCCCAGTCCACCCAGCTGCTTACTAATAGCTGGAGAAAGAGCAGATGGATGCATACCTTTCCCAAGGGTATTAGCGCTATATGAAATGTAGACAACCTAGTCTAGTATTATCTGCGTTATTCGGACTATTGTCCCCACCTTCATTGTTATTTGTACAACGTTTTGGCCGATATGCCCTCCGGCCTTCTTCAGGTATTTCTTGTCGGACTCGGAGGGCATATCGGGCGAAACGTTGTACAAATAACAATGAAGATGGGACAATAGTCCGAATAACGCAGATAATACTAATCTTCAAGCCTCATCTCAAACATTCAGAGAAATAACCTAGTCTAGGATTTGAACTCGGGTCGACGAGCCCATCTCCTCCGACTCTAGCCATTACACACGTGTCTTCATTGATGAATAGTAGGACTGATTGGCTCTTGGTATAGCAATCGGTCTAGGATAATGAAAACCCATCTGTTAAAGAAATAATTCGAATAATACTAGCATACTTCAACTATCAACAAACGTTAATTTGAAAGGAACAAGGAAAGATAATTATGACTGAAGATGACGTTAAAATTGCTAAGGAACTATTGAACCAAAGTAAACAAACAACCAGAATAGGAAATAGTTGATAAAACCCTCAAAGCAATCAAGAAGAATCACTTGATAAAATATCAATATTGATTTTTCATCAATTAGGGGAGTACGGCATCACCATAGACACCCCCACCAAACAAATACAAAATCAGAAGAAAAAAAGTCTTGACGGTGGGTCTTAGAGTATACTGACGTATCCCCTGCAGCGGCGTAAGATTCCACTAAAAATAAGTGTCCTGTGTGGCCACACAGTTTAATGTCATAGCCAGGTTAACACATTTATTCACATTTTTGTGGAGTTGTTTCTTAAGAGATTTTTTTTACACAGTTATATATATTATGATATTGTTTTACGACACAATGGGAAATATACAAATCTAGGTTAAATTTAGCCGTTATAAATTCTTGTAAGACGATCCTGGGTCGCACGGCAGCAAATGTAAGAAGATCTTGGCGCGGTACCCAAATATGACAGTCCTATACTGTCGTACCAAATATCACACCGTACTGGTGCCCCGGGGATAGTATGCTGTGGTAATGGTATGAATTATGACAAGCACTACTGGATGAGCCTCCGGTCAGCTGCTCTTTCAATACCCTCTGTATTGAACTGGGATCGACGCAACTCAGTCGGAGTGCCTTTGTGACGGGTTGTTAAATTAGTAGATATAAATTGCCGGGTTTGCTGGCAACTTAAAAAATCAGTCAACACACCATCAACAATAACAACTGTTTTTATTCATATATAATGAATAGGAATAATATATGAATGTTTTGCACATTTGTTTGGATAAATAAAAACACGATGAGCTTCGTTTGGCGTTTTGTTTTATGCGAAATTCTGGAATCAATTTTAGTAGCAAAAGTCAATTTTTCTACTTGCAACCCTCTTAATTAAGAAATTCCCGTAACAAATTTTCAGTGACAAATTTCGTTTTTCGGTCCAAACTCGGCCATCCCGGGGGCCCGACTGTTTGTGTCGGTGTCTGCCTGTGTGTCTCTACGCGTCGGTCCCTACGCGTCCGTCTCTCTGTTCTGACTGTCTCAACGTTCTGACTGTCTGCTCGCCTTTTTAAAAAACGAGAATTATTTTGATATAAACAATTGTATGATTGTATCTATATCTGTGTCATCGGACTGAGGTGAACTAAGTGTGAACCTTAAGGTCACCCCCCTGATCTGACTGCCATGTCAAATCTTTTAATGTTAACACTGCAATCTTTCCTGTATATATAAACAATATGCAAACCAAAAATGTACTTGATATTTTTGATTTTTGCATTTTGCCCCTAAACAAACCCAATGACACTAACACAAAAAAAGTATTCTACACTTTTCCCTTTTCGTTAAAAATTAGTTGACGCCAACAAAAGAAGCCATCTTGTTACATTCTAAAAAAATGTCTGTGAGATATTTTATCCAGAATTTTATCTTTTAAAATTAGTCGTGTGAGTTATTTGATTACTACGTGTTATACACAACTCATAATAATGTTTCGGTAGATCTTTTGCTATGTAATCAATAGCAAATATAAAGATGAGGTTCAGGGTAATTCCAAGTCAAATCAGCCAGGCGATGTCATCCAACACCTTCAATCTTTCTGAAATGTTGTTGACTATGTTAATCCACAACATTTGAGCTTCCAATTCCAAAAATTGGTGGAACTATGTCGATTTTTGCTCTCCAGATTTAAGGGGGTTGCGAAAAATGACGACTTTTTTAAAACCTATTTTTGTCAGTAAAATGAGTTTTAGAGTCCCCCTACTACTAAAAATTGGTTTATAAAAACATTTTTGCCCAAGGAACTCAAGAATGGTATAAAAAAGTAAGTTATTGATGATTTCTGATTTTTCATATTAAAATCAATATCCCAATGTTGCCTGCTTCTATGATAACATTTTTTTCTATGATTATTTCACATATATTGACCATTATTTGTACCAAAAAGATAGATTACTCGTGCAGTAGTTTCCTGATTGAACTTATTTGATCCTGACCGTTGACCTTTAGAATACACCGAATGCACCTCTGCAGAGGGGTAAGACTCCCCCAATGAGCCACCTGTTTGCCGTGGGTAGCGAGCCGTCATGCTTAAGGACGGAATTCTGGTGGATGAGCTGTCCCTGATATGCAACACTTTGGCCTTTACTTAGGATAGACGGGTGGTCGGAAGCCCTCTCCGGTCAACCGGCTGGTCACGTCAAGCCCTAGCACATATATAATTGCTCTAACCCTATTGCCCTCATGGCAAGCCCCAACCCTTTTTATCATATATGTGCTAGAAGGTGGTGGCCGAGAGTCTTCATATCCTTGGAATGACGTTAAACTCTATCTGATGGTGAGGTTCCAGTTCTACAGGTCTGGGAAATGTGGAACACTCCTTCATCATCATTTCTCCCAGGTCCACTACGACCCGGAGTGGTAGTATATGTTAGGGTCCCTTCAATGGGTTAAATAGAAAAACACGAGTTTAAAAAAAAATGAGTATTCATTAAGAATTAATTTATTTCAAAACTTTGTCGGCATTACATGACCCACTGAGGTTGATATGCCGTAAAAACAAACCAAAACAAACCAAAACCACTTTTTGGTTTAATCATTTTGTTTTATCTCCTATCACAGAAACAATCTGTGTAAGACACTTTGGACACTGCTGGAGAAGTAAGGACGAACTCATAAGTAACGTTCCCCTGTGGACACCTTACACAATGACACACCAGAGTAATCTGACCAGCACAGATTTACATTGATCAGCACTGTGCGGATACTAAATGTCGTGAGGGGCATTTGCCAGAAACGATGACCGATAAGCGGAGAGAGACAGAGACAGAGAATCCCTGCCGTTAGTACGACATGAAGAGGATGATGATTATACACAAATGATTACGATACTAGTATGAAAAATGAGTTACAATATGATTACGTTACTTGGTTATTAACTCTGATATATTTATTTTATGAAATATAAATGAAAGTATTATTTAGTTTTTTCGAACTGTTATATAAACAATGTTTCGACTGATGTGATCTCCGGCCTTCTTCTGGTGTTTCTTGACGAACTCGGGAGCCTTCTTTTTGAACCCGGGATACGTACTCTATGTTTTGGTTTGCTTGACTAGATTTTACGGCACGTCGACAATTTTTGGGTTTATTCTATGCGGAAATATTTTGTTTTATTCGTTCTTGATGGATATTCAACCTTTCTTTTTAACTCATTTTTTTCTTTTAAAATACCTTTTTAAAAAAATTATATTTTCTATCTAAATTATAAGATGAGACCCTAACAGGTACTACCACTCGGGTGCAGGGTAGATGATGGGGATACTTCACACTCCCCAGAGCTCTAGAATTGGAACTTCACTATTTGATGCAGTTTAACCTCATCCCCAGGACACTAAGACCCTCAGCTACAGCCTTCTAGCACATATATGATAAAAAGGGTTTGGGCTTGCCATAAGGTTGGCACTTAGTCTAGCAAGAAGATAGAGAAGCCACAAATATAAAGTACATTAAACATTTAGAACACATTAACCCTTCGCATAGCAACGGTATATGTTTGTTTGTTTGGGAAGCGCGGTGGTGTACTGATTAGAGTTGTAGAAAATGGACTCGTCGACCCGAGTTCAATTCTTGGACGAAAATTACAGCAATAGGGTCGCGGCAATGATATAGGTACAAGGGTTTGACGTAACCAACTGATTGATCGGAGAGGGCCCTCCGACCACACGTCTAGCCTAAATAAGGACCATATTTGAGTGTTGCAAACCTTAGACTGCAAAGCCACCAAGATTCCGTCCTTAAGTATCATGGGTCACCACCCACAGTCAATGATAGCTTTATAGGAGGTGTTTTACCTCTCTACAGTGGTGCAGTCGGCGTATTCTATAGCTGATAGGGCGGAAGTATTCTATATAAGGGATTATAGATAAAGGGCTCGATTTGAAGTTCTGTGAAGGCTTCGACAAGAAACACATTAACGAACTGAGAGCTCATTGACTGAAACGCTGTGTCCATAGAAATTAAATTGAGGACAATAGTCTTAAAAATCTAAACAATACAAATTATGAAGCTTTATCTCAACATTTTTGACAAATCTATACATATATATACGGCAGTTGTGTGTATCTGTATGTCCGGAGGAAACTTCGAAAATAAAACAATTTTGGGTTTTTTATCGCCCAATGTCTGAAGCGCTCCTCTTGAGGAGGAATGCCGACGGGATCTACGCATTTGTTGTGTCTGTCATACTATGAGCTTCCGTTCGTGAGTGGTCCTACATTTAACAATCTTTTGCCATACCCGCCTAAATGGGATGCGAGGTAAATAAGTAAGTAAAGTTCTCGGGGTGTTTTAAAGTCGGTATCAGCGAGGGAGTCTATCCTTTTTCACTAGTGCTAGACTAGGAGATTGTTTTTTAGCGTCTCAGGCAGACACCACACGTACCATCAGCTCCTTACTTTACCGCAGAGATGGCTGTGCTACTCATACGCTGAGTTGGCGTGAACCACGAAAATTGCTGTTTCTAGTCGGATACTCTACCGACTGAGCTAGGAGGTGCGATTTCAATCATTTGTACACGCTATACCCTAATAATTATGATACTAGTATGAAAACTGGGTACAGTAAGATTATAATTATTTTATCTATACATATATAAAGGGCAGTTGTGTGTGTATATGTATGTCCGGAGGAAACTTCAAAAATAAAACAATTAACGACAAAGTAAATATATATACACATTAAATATCACCAGGGCTATTTTTTTACATAGGAATTTAAATGGGGTATCCCACGTGGATTCAACTCATGATTCTGTAATAATGGATCTGCGGGACTAACTTAAAAAATCCCTCTGAACCCAGGCGACGCCGGGTACCCGCTGCAACTGAAATATATATGAAATTGTAGTATATTTTTTGGGACAGAGACAGTCATACCAATATCAATATACTACTTGTTACATACTGTGCTTAAGTATTAATAAAAGTACTTGTTTGAAATATCGAAGCGGAAAGATTAGTGTAATGACTAATGACTGAATGGAGGGCAAAAGAAATCAGAAAAAGAATAAAATACAAGATTTCAATAAAAACTGACAAGTTACAAAAATGTCAGCGGTATTCAATAACCGGAAGTTTTCTTTCGATTTTTTTGCCTTTATTTCAATTATTGTAGCTTGTCTCATTTTCTTTCTTTTATTTTACTTACCTCACCTCCCTCGTTAAGTTTTTTTTTTCATTTGTTTCGTACTGATCGTTAAACCTCTCTTTTATTTCTTTTTTTCTCTCTTTCCTTTATTTTCTACTCATGGTAAGAACAACCCTAAGAATTTTAAATACAGCCCCACCGTCAGTCCTGGCCCCCAAGGCGAGGTCAGACGGCAAACAATTTATCAAAACGTAACGAATGGAAACCTTGTCATTTTGCTTGTTTCGCTCAAGTTGTTTCGCAAAATGGCTGCAAATATTAATGTCGGCCATTTTCGAAATGGCGGTCAAAACAACCATCAGATATTTCGCGCGCTAAAATGGCTGCCAGTTATAAAAGACGCTTGACTGAAGAAAGTGAAAAAGAGAGAGTCGAAGGCCATTTCAGGATTTTTTTTCAAGCTAATAACTTCTTTCAATCCCAACGACATGCATATCCCCATTTGGAACGTATCTAGATAACTTGCCTGTTGATTGCATCTATCCAGGATGAACCTTCCCTTATCTGCGCAGTTTCTCAGTTTGATTGACCCATTGATTTTAACGGTCTGTCAACCTGTCTAGAGTTATTTTATGCCGAAAGGTTAGAGTAATTACGTTCATTGTACGTTCATATTTATATTTTTGTGTTACTGTTTTTTTAACAGTTTTTTTTACACGGTCCTATATTGCATAAAAAAGGGTTGAATAATTGAGTGATTGATATCAATGGCCTGTCAAACCGTCTAGAGTTATTTTATGCCTAGAGGTTAGGATAATCACATTCATCATTAGTTCATATTATATTTTTGAAAGGTTTGAAATCAGATTCCTCCTCCAAGACCGATTGCCATACCAAGGTTAAAGATCCCAGTCTTCCAGACTATCTACCCGTAGCTGGAGGGAGAATATTCGGATTTATACCTATCCCAAGGGTATTAGTGCTATGTGAAATGCTACCAGCCTCGTCCAGGATTTGGGTCTTATTATAAACCCCACCGACAGGGCGCTATATGACGTAGAGATAAAGTGGAAAACCTTGTCAGAAAAGAAATAGAAACAATAAAAGAGAAGGAAATAAAACTAAAAGAGAACGACTAAAAGTATCGGATTATTTTTGCTATATAAGGTGTGCTGGAGGCCACAACTTAAATGCATAGACTCTTCGTGGTCGCGTGGATTCAATCCGTCAATTAATACGCTCTAATATGTGGTTGGTGAACTATTTAATCGCCGACCTTGAAAGACGTTCAGTTGCTCGTGCTTAACACGGACGAACGGATCAAAACCAAGGATTCTGTTTAACATTGAGGAAGCCGAGGATACACAAGGAATCTCTGCGATTAACACTGAGGAACACAAGGCTTCTGCTTAACACTGAGGAAAACAAGGGTTCCACTCGAAACGGACCAAACTTAATGCCTCAAATCCCTTGATCTCCACTGTAAAGTATTTTCACTTTCAGTCTAAAAATGGCTACAAGAATCTTATCAAAAAGAAAGAAGAAGAAAGAAAGAAAGAAAGAAAGAAAGAAAGAAAAATAAGTGCAATTATTTCTATAGCTTATCTTATCACGACAAGTAGAAGTAATTCTAATTTATGATTATATTTCAATAGGAATAGCCGCTTATCAAATCGGTAGACGATATAAGTAATATTTAATGCAACAGACAAGACGATTAGTTTAATCTACAACTTTATCGTTAGCCAATATACAGATGCAGACAAAGATCCGTTGTCATCGAATAAATTAAAACAAGTAATTTACCCAGATTTCGCATTTAATAAAACAACCAAATAAGTGCCCCCGGACAGAGAACAATTTCGTGGCAATAAAAGTAACAATATCTACACAATTTCTGTATGAATATTAATTTATATAAAGTTCTATTTTCTGTTTTTATTTTAGGTATTATTTAAAAGCTTGACATGGTAAGAGCTCGAATCTTTGTTTAAATCCATAGTGAAATAAATCAGAGCAACGAAGGGGTGTCTCCACATTCGCCAGAGTTTGAGAACTAGAGTTTTACCAGCGGATACTGTTTAGTTTTCATATCCGGGTCATTAGATGCTAATGTGTCATTTTATTTCACACACACACACACACACACACACGCACGCACGCATACACACACACACACACACACATATATATTTTATATAGGTTAAAAGGACAGGATATCAAAGAAAATAGAAATGAATATTCTGTATATATATATATATATATATATATATATATATATATATATATATATATATATATATATATATATTTTAAAATGGATATATATATATATATATATATATTTTAAAATTATCTTCAAGTATTTCTAAAAATTCTCCGTTTTTCCACAACGAATTTTTTCATTTGAAATAAAATTTCACACTGATAAAGGTTGAATCTTCTCTATGTGCTGAATATTTTCACACACATGAACTGACCGAAACACATGTGTAAGTGATATTGATTAAATTCATCTTTTATTATCCATTCTGTTCTTTCTTTTCTTTCTTCATTCTTCCTCATATTGTCGGATTCATTTCCAATTTCCATTTTACATATATATATATATATATATATATATAATATATATATGAAGAAAATATTTTAAAATATAACAAAGACAGGATGTTATGATTAGGGGAAACAATTTTATGTGTCAATACTTAAGCATTTTGGTATATTGTACCATCTTCAGGACACTGTTAAGTAAGGTTTATGTGAGGGACAAAATGAATGATGTTAAGTATATTGAATTGTATACCCATTTTTGCACATGCAATGATCACGTCATTGGCTTTCGTAAACAAACGCGCATATCAAAATTAACGGTTAATAGCATCATATTCACACATTCACTATACACTTAACATCTTTCATTTTGTCCCTCACATAAACATTACTTGACAGTGTCCTGGAGATGGTACAATATACCGAAAGGCTTAAGTATTGACTCATAAAATTGTTTCCCCTAATCATAACATCCTGTGTTTGTTATATATTTAAAATATTTGCTTCTCATATTGTCGGATTAATTTCCTCACCATATTTTCTCTATATATATATAGATATATATATTAAAAAATTTTTTAGATGAAACAAAGAAATCACAGCGCTCAACCACAAATTTGTAGGAGCTTTATTTATTTATTTATTTAATGTCGAATAATAATTTTTAAAAAGTCTAAAGAGAAAGGGTGAATTTTTAGGGCAGGTCCACACAAGAAAAATTATTCATAAATGCATGGATAAGCGAAACCCAGCATCCACCCTGAAAGATAAATTTACAGATTTTTACAAGACCTTACCATCAGAAAGTTTGAATATAAATGAACTTTTTCAAATGTGATTTTGGATATAAAATTCCATAAGAGAATGGATTTTCGATAAAGGAAACTCACCATCCACCCTGAAAAATTAAATTGCAAAATTTACAGGGCTTTACCATCAGAAAATTTGAAAATACAACGTCTTTTAACATATGAAGTTGATTACCTAAATTCCAATTAAGAACGAAACTTCATATGGTTAAAGGGAGATAACTTTGTGAGCATTTAAAAAAATGCAAAAACTGAAAAATTCAAAAACAAAATCTAAAACAGAAAGAGCATCCACAATAATCAACCGACGTAATTTGCGGTCAAAAAACATAACAGCAAGAAATGTCTTTACATAAACACCGGAAGAATTATTGGCAACCTGATGATAGCAATATAGCTTGAAACCTGGGTAGTTTCCTATGGAAAACAATTATATTTTTTAAATTCAACAAATAAATAAATAAATATATATACATATATACACATATTCCCATGATTCTCTATCGCGAACAGTTATTATCAGTCATCAACGCTAGCAGGTCATTTGCGCGGCATCCGGAAACTTCCGAAAGCTTAGTGATGTAAGATTTTGCAAGTCGGCCCACACTGTCTCGTTTCAGATTGGCTAATTTTTACCGGAACTCCCTGCTGTTATTGGAAGTGTTCATTAATAGAAGTGTCAAATGTGTGTATATCTTATACCCACAGATAGTCCAACAACCGTCACCTTCATTTCCCATATATTTCAAGTATGTGCCTCTCTTTTTGCTATCCTTCATCTTCATTTCCGGAGCAGCGAAATCCACTACAAAAAAAGGGATTTACTTCTTGTTAATTAAAACTATCTCTGGCATTCTGGCCAGGATTGGGTGATCTGTTTGTTCCTACTACTACTACTACTACTACTACTATTATTATTATTATTATTATTATTATTATTATTATTATTATTAAGGTTTTCACGCCTGCCGTAGCCGGTGGTTCACTGGAGGCTGAGTGACCGCAAGTCTCCTCTGGTCTCAGGACTCCTCTGAGTATTCTAACCGATCTTAACAGTGTTCTAGTTTGGATGTTCTCGATTCTTCTCTGATTTCTAATTCACCCAATTTTTTTCCAGAACTTTAGGGACCATTCCAAGGACACCAATAAGAATTGGCACGATCTTCATGTTTCATTGTCCTCTTAGTTCTCTGGCAAGGTCCAAGTATTTGTCTATCTTTTGGCTTTATTCTATTTTCAGTCGGTGTTTCGCCAGGACGGCAAAATCCACGAGATGACAGGTTCTCTTCTTCTTTATATTATTATTATTATTATTATTATTATTATTATTATTATTATTATTATTATTATTATTATTATTGTTGTTGTTGTTGTTGTTGTTTGTGAGTTTTTCACAGTGCCGTAAGCTGGTCGTTCACTAAAGGCTGAGTGACAACAAGTCTCCTCAGGTCTCTAGGACTCTTCTGAGTTTTGTAGCTGATCTTAACAGTTCTGTTGATTGGATGGTCTCGATTCTTCTTTGGATTTCCAATTCTTCCACACTCTTTTGGCAAACCCTTGGGAACCTTTCCAAGGGCCCCAATTACAACTGGAACGATCTTTAGCTTCATGTTCCATAGTTTGATCCAGCTCTCTGGCCAGGTTCAAGTATTTGTTTATCTTTTAGTTTTCTTTCACATCACTCTCTGATCAATAGGGACGGTAAAATATTATTATTATTATTATTACTAGCAAATATATGCACCCTCCGGTGCAAGTATTTAACTTTTAATGTAATGAAATATCGCATTAAATTAGAAAGGCTAATGAAACTAAATAAGAATGCAGATAAAAAGATTTGAAACAGAGCGGGGGGTAGAATCGAAAAATAGAACAACTGAAACTTACTCTTCTATCACTCTCGTCTTTCATTGTTATTTTTTCTAATTTAAGTATTTAGTTAAAATAGGAAGTAAAGAATAAAATTACAGTTATCTTTTCTTGTTAATGGATTTCATTTAAGATTCATTGAAGAGATTTTTGCTAATATTCATTAAAATAAAACCAAACAGTCAGAAACCAATAATACTAAGCATATATTTACTAAAATTACATTTTTAATATCAATATGCAAATTAGCCTTCCCGTTCACACTGTAAACCACTATTTTGTTGTATATATAAATACAATTGCATGTTATTAATATCATGTAGATATGGTTAACAGTATAAATAATGAAAAACAATTTTATTAATAATTGAGGTTAAGATAAGGATAAATTCATGGTGAATGTGGCGTCAATTACTAAGGAATTGTGACTTGAGTAGTGATTTAGTTTCGGTTACAGTCTGAAAAACAGACAATCTCCATTATAATAAGATTATTATTATTATTATTATTATTATTATTATTATTCCGGTTTTTACTATTTTTCCGTCTGTAAAAAATGATGTGGAATTGGACAGTTATTTGTTTATTTATCTATTTATTTATTTATTAGATTGCCAATAATTTTACAAAATTGTTTGGATTTTCTTTTCTTAAATATCGTATAATTGTTTCTTATTGTCATGATTTTCTTAAAAATCGCTCAATCTTCTTCTCAACAGAATAAGTGTCTCTTAAAAGTATTTTTAGTTTTTATTTTCTTAATAATTACATCAATCATGAATTGATTTTCTTTTGGTAATTTATTCAGAAATTAATGTAAGAAATCTTACTTTTGAAAGAAGTATATCATTAAATTCTTCATTTTCTAAGAAGAAAAATTCTGCATGGAAATCTTTTTTAAATTAAGTTAGTCTTTAAAGAATATAAATTGTTAAAAAGATTTAAAGCAAAATTATTTTCCTGCATATATATATATATATAATATATGAATATATTATATATGAATATATTATATATGAATATATTATATATTATATATGAATATATAATATATATAATATATGATTTAATAAAATAAAATAAAATTTATTTTATTTTATTTTAAAAACAGAATGCGCATTTTCTAAATTTAAATTTTAAAAAAATAAAAAAAATTCCGGCTATAATATTGAACGTTTCATCTGCACCACTTTCATCTCATAACGGTCCACTTTCGCCGTTCTCTCTATCATACACAACTCGCTCTTGAGGAAGACCACTTCAATAAAGGGTCGAAACAGAATTCTGTCAGCGAATTTAACATCATGTGTTTGTTTTTTCTAAATATTTATTTCACACTGTCGGATTCACTTCCATTCATTTTTCATATTGTCTTTTGAAAAAACAAAAATACCAGGATTTCTACATCTTATCCGGTGAACATCGTGGTCTACAGTGCTGGGATTTTTGAACTTTTTGATACTTTCTTTTACATTTTTATACACATTTACATCAAACTCTTTTGAGTTTTCTTTGTGGACTATAATGCTTCTGATTTAATAAAATAAAATAAAATTTATTTTATTTTATTTTAAAAACAGAATGCGCATTTTCTAAATTTAAATTTTAAAAAAATTAAAAAAATTCCGGCTATAATATTGAACGTTTCATCTGCACCACTTTCATCTCATAACGGTCCACTTTCGCCGTTCTCTCTATCATACACAACTCGCTCTTGAGGAAGACCACTTCAATAAAGGGTCGAAACAGAATTCTGTCAGCGAATTTAACATCATGTGTTTGTTTTTTCTAAATATTTATTTCACACTGTCGGATTCACTTCCATTCATTTTTCATATTGTCTTTTGAAAAAACAAAAATACCAGGATTTCTACATCTTATCCGGTGAACATCGTGGTCTACAGTGCTGGGATTTTTGAACTTTTTGATACTTTCTTTTACATTTTTATACACATTTACATCAAACTCTTTTGAGTTTTCTTTGTGGACTATAATGCTTCTGATTTAAAAATAAAAAAAATTTATTTTATTTATTTTAAAAACAGAATGCGCATTTTCTAAATTTAAATTTTAAAAAAATTAAAAAAATTCCGGCTATAATATTGAACGTTTCATCTGCACCACTTTCATCTCATAACGGTCCACTTTCGCCGTTCTCTCTATCATACACAACTCGCGCTTGAGGAAGACCACTTCAATAAAGGTCGAAACAGAATTCTGTCAGCGAATTTAACATCATGTGTTTGTTTTTCTAAATATTTATTTCACACTGTCGGATTCACTTTCCATTCATTTTCATATTGTCTTTTGAAAAAAACAACAAATACCAGAGTTCTACATCTTATCCGGGAACACGTGGTCTACAGTGCTGGGAATTTTTGAAACTTTTTGATACTTTCTTTTACATTTTTATACACATTTACATCAAACTCTTTTGATTTCTTGTGGACTATAATGCTTCTAGATTTTAATAAATAAATATAAATTTATTTTAATTTTTAAAAAAGAATGCGCATTTTCTAAATTTAATTTTAAAAAAAACGTTAAAAAAATTCGGGCTATAACTATTGGAACGTTTCATTCTGCACCACTTTATCTCATAAGGTCCACTTTCGCCGTTCTCGTCTATTACACAACTCGCTATTGAGGAACCACTTCAATAAAGGGTCGAAACAGAATTCTGTAGCGAATTTAACATCATGTGTTTGTTTTTTCTAAATATTTATTTCACAGCTGTGGATCACCTTCCATTCATTTTTCATATAATATTATATAGTAGGGATATATATATATATATATATTAATATATGTGGGTTTTTGCGTGCTCCGGATACAGGTTCTGGTGAGTAATAGTATTATGTTGAGGCGAATGTTAGTATTAATGTATTGGTATTTGGTTCATCGGAAGGGATTGTAGATAGTCCAAATTTACCGACACGGTTCAAATTAATGCAAGTTAAAACAAGACTAGAGTCTTCAGAAATATTTATTCCTCAACTAACCATGGATAACGCTAACAAGTATTTAGCATAATAAGTACGTATAGTGCTTCACTCGTCAGCCCACAGAATTCTTAGTACAAGTATCGACTCCTAAAAGGATAAAATACTAACAATCACTATCAAATATATATATATATATATATATATATATAATAATTTATGTGAAGAGAGGAAGTAATCCGACCGTTATGTAATATATCAAGAAAAATGAAAAAACACAGGTTTAAATGGGTTAAGTGGTGGAGTTTTGGCCCGACGGACCTGCAGTGTTTCGATCTATTAAAATAGATCATCTTCAGGGCAATGAGATAAGAATTGTGTATCAAGAAAAGTGATGAGAAAAAGTTGAGTGGTAATCTCTATTCAGTCTGTTTAACAAGTTTTTTTTTTCTGAAGTTTGAAAAAAGGAGACGGTTTTTGAAATATGCATCAAATATTCTATTTTTAAGTGTGTGTTGTAGCGCTGTTAAGTGTGTGTATTGAAGGAAACATTGGTGCATTTTTTAGGTATGTGGTAGTGTGTGTGGTGTATAAATTTTTTCTGTAGCGATAACGATCAGCGGAAGTGAAAACTCAAGTTGGTGTGTGTGTGTGGTGTGTATGTATGATGTGTGTGTGTGTGTGTGTGTGTGTGTATTGTAAGCAGGTAGGGGAAGAGGTTGTGTGTATATTGGTAAGAGGTAAAGGGGAGTGTCATGAAAAGAAATTTTTCATGTTATATTAAGAGAGAGAGATGGAGAGTTGGGTGGTGTGTGGGGGGGATTGGGGCATTTAAAAATGAAAAGATTTTATTTTATTTTATTTTATTTATTTATTTTTTTTTGTTAGAAGAGTAATTGTATTGTTGTTTTATAGTTGTACTGATTATTTGAGATTAATAATATATTACATATTACCAATCTACGTTAAGTATAGAATTAAATTTAAATCCCCAATCCCCACACACACACCCAAACTTCCATCTCCTCTCTTAAATATTAAAACATGAAAATTTCTTTTTCATGACATCTCCCTTTACCTCTTAGCCCAATATACACACACACCTCTCCCACCTCTTACTAATAACACACACACACACACCACACACACACACACATACAGAACACACACACACACACACAACACACCACACACAGACCTTGAATTTTCACTCCGCTGTCGTTTTATAATGCTACAGAAAAAATTTTATACAACACAAACCACTACACAATACCTAAAAAATGCACAATGTTTCCTTCAATACACACACAACAGCGTTACATTACTCACACTTAAAATAGAATATTTGATGTCATATTTCAAACCGTCTCTTTTTCAAACTCAGAAAAAACTTTAAACAGACTGAATAAGAAAGGATTCCACTCACTTTTTCTCATCATTCTGTGATATATATTTCTTATCTCTGTCATTATTTATATACCTGATATAACTTTTATAATTTTATAGTTATATTTCATTATTTATTACCTATATAACTTTTAATTTATAGTTTCTATTTTCATTATTTATTATACTGGATATAACTTTATAATTTTATAGTTCTTATTTCATTATTACATACTTGATATAACTTTTATAATTTTATAGTTTATTGGCTTATTATAACCTAATATAAAGTTTATGAGTTTTATGGGTTTATCCTACCGTTTATAATTTTATAATATATCAGTTTTTATTTGGTTTATTTGGCTTTATATACTTTTTAGCTTATTAGTTTTTATCAACTTCATAACTTTACATAAATTTGGATAGTTTATAATTATTATCGGCTTTAATTATATCTTATATAACCTTTTCTATCTTTTGTTTTAGCTCAGTCGGTAAGAGTTGTCCGATAAGGCATCACAAGATTTCGGGTTCGATATCGGCCTCGCACTTAGCTGTATGAGTAGCAAGGGATATGTGCGTAAAGAGTGAGGATCTGATGGCAAAAATGATCTTGGTTTAGCGCTAAGTGAAGGTGATATACTCCTCACTGACATACTGATATTGACAAATAGGCTAAGCTCACCAACTTTATTTTACTTATTAACCTTATAAAACTTTTATATTTTATAGTTTTCATTGACTTATACCTAACATAACTTATATATTTTAAATAGTTTTATGATTTTTGTGCAGCTCGTTTCAGTTTTTAATTACAAGTGTACTTTTAAAGCATAAAAAATAACGATATATACGAAACCTTTTATTAAATCCTTATATCATTCGACCTTTAAATAGATTTTTACTATTATAGGTGTGATCCCATGGCGATATGATTCTGAAAGGTTATATGTTACCCTTGTTAAAAAGTGATTTGAACAGTCGCATCACTCATCACAACACATTTTAAAATAGAATATCCAATAATCTCGTCCCCGTAGTGTAAGCATTTGTTTGTTTTTGTTCTTACAGATACTAAAAAGATTTTTTCAATGATTAAACGTTTCGTAATTTTAGAGTAACTTGTAGATAGAAAAATAATAAAAAAAGATCGGAAACACTTTTTTAAAAAAATTGGACAGTAAATATAGACTAAATAGCATTTAGCCTCTTTTTCGGAAACATATTCGCTTGTATTTAATGGTCTTAAAAAATGGCGGCAGATAATAAGTTTATAGATGTATCATTGTGAAAGTAGAAATATATTATTAATTTATAATAAAGTCAGCCAGTTTCTCTGTCGATTCTCTATTAAACTCTTATTTTTCTTTTCGCTCATTGACCACTTTGGTTGAATTTTTTAACGTTCATTTCGTTTTATATTAATATACAACTACATACACGTATAGTATACGTATATATATAGTATATTATTATATATATATATATATATACGTATACGTATACGTATATATATATATAAATTATAATATATATATATATATACGTATCGTATAACGTTATCATATTATATATATATATATATATATATATTATATATATATATATCTATGTAATATAAGATTTTGAAAGGCAATTTACAATACAATATGTGTTGATTTATTTAATTTTGTTTTTTTTTTCAAAACTAAATATTTTCGGAAGTAAAATTCCATCTCAGAGTTATTGAAAGTTGAAATATTGAAAGTACTTATCCACGGCGATAATTGTAAATCTTCTGTTGTTTAAGAAGTTGATGAACGCGTATATTTGAAAATTTTTTCCGTGATGTTAATCGGCTAATCGTGATGTTAAAGCGGCTCGGCTGCTCCTGCGCGTGGGTAAATGTTCGAAATTCTTTTAATTTTTAACTATAAATATAAGCTTGCTCGGCATAGTGATATAAAGTTTGTTTTATCTTTTATAGTATCATTGAAGCAGTTGTGTGTATGTTATATAAAGATTTTGAAGGCAATTTCAATGCAATCTGTGCTTGAATTTATTTAAATTTTTTTTTTTTCAAAAACTGAATATTTTCGGAGGTAAATTCCATCTTCAGAGTTATTGAAAGTTGAAATGTGCATTGAAAGTACTCCTAGGTGATTTTTTTATAGTACTTAAGGCGATATTATAATCTTCTGTTGTTTAAGATTAATTTATAATTTGTTTAATATATATATATATATAATATATATATATATATATATACCTAGGCAATATTTGCAACCTCGTGGGTGCAAGTATTTGAGTTTTAATTTAATAAACATATTATATTAATTAGAAAGGCTAATGAAACTGAATAGAATGCAGATAAAACAATTTGAAATCGAGGAAGGTATAATAAAAAAAAATAGAAAAACTGAAAGTTTTTATCTTCTCACAATATGCTAATTTTTCCTATTAAGTTAAATAGGAAGTAATAATAAAATGGCAATTACAAACTTCCTCTTGTTAATGAATCTATTCCTAAGATTTTCTCCGAGTTTTTACTGCATGTTCATCTAAAAACAAACAATTAGAAATCATACTAATACTAAGCATTTATTTATTAAAATCAAATTTTTAAATACTTAATATGAATAGCCTTCCCGTTCAAACTGTAAACACCGTTTCTTGTTGGATATAAAATAACAATTGTATGTTATTAGTATACAGATACGGCCACAGTATTACGTTAAGCAATATTATGAGTAGTCATGTTTTAATGATAATTGAGGTTTAATATAAATAAAACATAGACTTGACGTAAAATAACAAAGGGATTCGTGATTGTATAGTATAATAGTTTCAGGTTACAGACAAAAAACAATCATCCATTATAGTAGGATATATATATATGTAATAATGTCAGACCATATAAGTATAATTCGCGAATGATCATTACAAAATGTTAATTTTCTTCTCACCAAAGGCCCCAGAATTTTTGTATTTCTCTTGGAAATTGCACAATCAAAGATGATATTAGTAGGATTATATTTTAGAACCAAACTCTCCAGCATTGAAATTCTGTAACCAAAGATAATATTTCAATAACCTCTGTAATAAAAAATTCAGTTGAAAACGAATTTACTTATTTTTGGACTGCATACAAATATATTTAGTTACCAGTGCTGTTCGGATAGGTAATGAATAATTACCCTGTTACGCCTAAAATAGGCGATAATATAATTAACTTTTATTAAATCCTATTATCTTGACCCTTTAAACCTGTTTAGATTGTATAATGTATTTCTTCTTTAAATGAATAAAATCTGTATCTTTGGTTTATATGAAAAATATACTTTTATTTCTAAGATTTTGATTGTACTATTTGGACTGCTACAAATTGGTCTAATTAAGAGTTTCAGTGCTACCAGCCTCAGTTAATGAATAATACCTAATAATACTGTTTAGATTGCATATATATTTTTATAAATGATAAAATCCTGATATTTTGGTTTAGCAGGAAAAGTCACATTTTATTTAAAAAGGTGTTGACTGTATTTATTTTAGGGGCGATACTCTCTCCCCTCCCTCCTTTCTCTTCTCTCTCTCTCTCTCTCTCTCTCTCTATATATATATATATATATTATATATATTATTAATATATATATATATATGAAGTAGTAAACAATGTGTTTGAATGGCGAATGCGACAATTTGTGGGAAGATTATTGCTTAATTAAAGTCAATACCTAATTTTTGTTAATTAATTATAATAACTAAATGAATTAAGGCGTGCATATCGTTTAAATGTAAAGCGTAAAGACTTTTCTTCAATTTGTTTAGCGCTTTACATTAACCGATATGCACGCTAATTCATTTACGACTCTATAATTAATTAATTTAACAAATTGGTTGACTTTNAGAAGAGATTCTTTCATTGTTATTTTTTCTAATTTAAGTATTTAGTTAAAATAGGAAGTAAAGAATAAAATTACAGTTATTTTTCTTGTTAAAGATTTTCATTTAAAGATTTCATTGAAGAGGATTTTTTGCTAATATTCATTAAAATAAAACCAAACAGTCAGACAACCTTATTCAAAGGTTGGAATTACTTCTGCGTAAGCATATATTTCCTGAAAATTATTACATTTTAATATCAATATGCAAATTAGCTATATACGTGGCGTTGATTTGTGTATGTGAGGGTGTTTGGGGGTTGTTTTGTTGGGTGGTTGCGGCGTCTTCCGTTCCGCTGTTAAACCATATTTTGTTGTATAAATATACATACAATTGCATGTTATTAGTATGTTGAATATGGTCAACAGAGGCTTCGGCCTCTGGACCATTGATATAATTAAGCGGCGTCGATCCAGGGGCCGCAATCCCCAGGTATCAACACCTGCCCCCGATGGTTAAAGAGGGGCAGGGGCTGGTTTATTGCCCAGTCCATAGAAGGCGCCCCCCTTGAGGGGGAATGCCGACGGGATCGACGCATTTTTGTACCTGCCAGCTCCATGAGCTTTCGGTTGTGGGTGGTCCCACGTTAATAGACTTTGTGGCCTGACCCGTACAAGTGGGGTATCTGCGTGTAAACTATCATGTAGATATGGTTAAACAGTAAATAATAATGAAAAAACCAATTTTATTAATAATTGAGGTTAAGATTAAGGATAAATTAGGTGAATGTGGCGTCAATTACAAGAAATTGTGACTTGAGTAGTGATTTAGTTTCGGTTTAGCAGTCTGAAAAAAAGACAATCTCCATTGATAATAACAGATTATTATTATTTATTATTAATTATTATTATTATTATTATTACCAAAACACAATCCGGTTTTTAACTATTTTTTCCGTCTGTAAAAAAATGATGTGGAATTGGTCAGTTATTTTGGTTTATTTGATCTAATTTATTTATTTATTAGATTGCCAATTACTTTTACAAAATTGTTTGGAGTTTTCTTTTCCTTAATATCGTATAATGTGTTTGCTTATTGTCATGATTTTCTTTAAAAATCGCTCAATTTCTTCTCAACCGAAATAAGTGGTCTCTTAAAGTATTTAGTTTTTCTTATTTTCTTATAATCTCCCCAATCAATCAGAATTGATCTTTTTCTTTTGGTTAATTTATTCGAGATTAATGAGATAAGAAATCTTAGCTTTTGACACCAGAAAGTATATCATTAAATACTTCATTTTCTAAGAAGAAAATTCCTGCATGAAATTTCTTAATTTAACGTTAGTCTTTTAAAGAATTAAATTGTTAAAAAGATTTAAAAAGCAAATTATTTGTCCCTTGCCATCTGATATATATATACTATATATAAATATATGAATTATTATATATGAATATATTATATAATGAATATTTATATATTATATATGAATATATACATATATATAATAATGATTTAATAAAATAAATAATTTATTTTTATTTTAATTTTACCAAAACGAGAATGCGCTTTTTCGTTTATTTTCCTAAATTTAAATTTTTAAAAAATAAAAAAAATTTCCGGCTATAATATTGAACTTCATCTGCACCAGCTTTCATCTCATAACGGTCCAACTTTCGCCGTTTCTTCTATCATACAGCAACTCACTCTTGAGGAAGACCCACTTCAATAAAGGGTCGAAACAGAAATTCTGTCAGCGAATTTAAGCATCACTGTGTTTTGTTTTTTCTAAATATTTATTTCACAAAGCTGTCGGATTCACTCCATTCATTTTTCATATTGTCCTTTTGAAAAAACAAAAATACACGGAATTTCCTACAATCTTATCCGGTGAACATCGTGTCTACAGTGCTGGGGACATTTTTGAAACTTTGATACTTTCTTTTACCATTTTTATAGCACATTTACATCAAACTCTTTTGAGTTTCTTTGTGGACTATAATGCTCTGATTTAACATAAAAATAAATAAGGAATTTATTTATTTTAATTTTAAAAACAAGAATGCGCATTTCTGAATTTAAATTTTAAAAAATTAAAAAAATTCCGGCTATAATATTGACGTTTCATCTGCAACCCACTTTCATCTCATATACGGTCACTTTTCGCCGTTCAATCTCTATGCATAACAACTCGCTCTTGAGGAAGAACACTTAATAAGGGTCGAAACAGAATTCTGTCTAGCGAATTTAACAATCAAGTGTGGTTTGGTGTTTTTCTTAAATATTTATTTCACACTGTGTCGGATTCACTTCCATTCATTTTGGTCATATTTGTCTTTTGAAAACACAAATACCAAGAGATTCTTACATCTTATCGCGGTGAACATCGTGGTCACAAGTGGCTGGGATTTTTGAACTTTTTTTGAATACTTTCTTTTACATTTTTATACACATTTTACATCAAACTCTGTTTGAGTTTTCTTTGTGGAACTATAATGACTTTCTGATTTTAATAAAATAAAAATAAAATTTTTATTTTATTTTATTTAGAAAACAGATGCGCATTTTCTAAATTTAAATTTTAAAAAATTAAAAAAAGTTCCGGGCTAAAAGAAGTTTCCATCTGCACGCACTTTCATTCATAACGGTCCACTTTCGCCGTTCTCGTCTATCATACACAACTTCACGCTCTTGAGGAAGGAATCACTTCAAGGTAAAGGGTCCGAAAAGAATTCTGATCACGCGAATTATAACATCATGGTTTTGTTTTTTTCTGAAATATTTATTTCACACTGTCCGGATTCCACTTCCATTCATTTTTCATATTGTCCTTTTGAAAAAGCAAAAATACCAAGGATTTCTACATCTTTCCGGTCGAACAATCGCGTGGTCTACAGTGCTGGGATTTTTTTGAACTTTTTGATACTTTCTTCTTACATTGTTTTATACACATTTACCATCGAACAACTCTTTTTGAGTTTTCTTTGTGGACTTATAATGCTTCTGATTTAATATAATATAAAATAAAATTTATTTTATTTTATTTTAAAAACAAGAATGCGCATTTTCTCTAAATTTTAAAATTTTAAAAAATTTTAAAAAAATTTCCGGCTCATAATATTGAAACGTTTCATCCTGCAACCACTTTCATCTCATCGAACGGTCCACCTTTTCGCCGTTCTCTCTATCATAGCACAACTCGACTCTGAGGAAGACGCACTTCAATAAAGGGTCGAAACAGAATTCTGTCAGCGAAATTGTAACATCAATGTGTTTGTTTTTTTCTAAATATTTATTTTCACACTGTCGGTATTCCACTCATTCATTTTTCATATTATATATATAAGATACTCTTATATATATAATATATATAGATGTGGGTTTTGCGTCTCCGTACAGGTTCTGTGAGTAATTATATTGAGGCCGAAGTTTATTTTGTATTGGTATTTGGGGTCAGTCGAAGTGGATGTCAGTAGTCCGCGAAAATTTACCCGGTCAAATAAATGGAAATTCAAAACCAAACTGAGAGTCTTCAAATATTATATTCCTCAACTACCAATAATACGCTAACAATATTAGCATCAATAAGTTACGTTAATGCTTCCACTCCCTCAGCCCAAACTTAGTACAAGTACATCCTAAAAGGATACCAAATACTAACATTCACCTCAAATATATATGGGATATAACTGAAGGACACGAAGAAAAGACTTGCGGATTGCTGGTTGGTATAATACTATATATATATGATATATTATGTTGAAGCAGAAGGAAGTAAATCGACCGTAATGTAATATATCAGAAAATGAAAAAACACCAGGTTAATGGGTTAAGTGGTGAGTTATTGGCCGACGCCTGCAGTGTTTCGATCTATAAATAGATCATCTTCAGGGCATGAGATAAGAAATTATATATGCACAGAATGATGAAAAGAAAAAAGTTGAGGTGGTAATCCTTGCTTTATTCAGTCTGTTTTAAAAAGTTTTTTTTGCTGAAGTTTGGAAAAAGGAGACGGTTTGAAATATGCATCAAATATTCTATTTTAAGGTGTGAAAGTATGTAGCGCTGTTATGTGTCGTATTGAAGAAACATTGGTTGCAGTTTTTTAGTATGTGGTAGTGTGTGTGTGTGTATAAATTTTTTGTCTGTAGGATAACGACAGCGGAGTGAACACTCAAATGGTTGTGTGTGTGTGGTGGTGTGTTGTATGTATGTGTGTGTGTGTGTGTGTGTGTGTGGGTGTATTGGTAAGAGGTAGGGGAGAGGTGTTGTGTGGTATATTGGTAAGGAGGTAAAGGGGAGATGTCATGAAAAGAAATTTTCATGTATTTAGTATTAAGAGAGGAGATGGGAAGTTTGGGTGTGTGGTGTGGGGGGATTGGGATTTTTAACAAGAATGTAAAAGATTTTATTTTATTTATTTATTTATTTATTTTTTTTGTTAGAGAAGGAGTTTGTATTGTTTGTTTATAGTTTAGTAACGGATTATTTGACGATTAAATATATATTAATATTAGCATTACGTATAAAGTGATAGAAAATTAAATTTTAAATGCCCCAATCCCCCCCACAACACACACCACAAGGACTTCATCTCCTCTCTTAATATAAAACATGAAAATTTCTTTTCAATGACATCTGCCCCTTTACCTCTTACCAATATACACACACACCTCTCCGCCTACCTCTTACACAATACACACACAACACACACACGACACACACACAACACATGACAGACACAGCAGCACAACACACACCACACACGCAACACACAACCTTGAGTTTTCACTTCCGCTGTCGTTTATCGCTACAGAAAAAATTTATACACACACAAACACTACCACATACCTAAAAAATGCACAATGTTTCCTTCAATACACAACCTAACAGCGCTACATACTCACACCTTAAAATGAATATTTGATGTCATATTTCAAAAGCCGTCTCCTTTTTTTTCCAAACTTCAGAAAAAAACTTTTAAACAGACTGAATAAGAAGGATTACCACTCACTTTTTCTCATCATTCTGTGATATATAATTTTTCTTATCTCATGCCCTGAAGATGATCTATTTTAATAGATCGAAACACTGCCGCGTCGGCCAATAAACTCACCACTTAACCCATTTTAAACCTGTGTTTTTTCATTTTTCTTGATATATTACATCTATATATATATATTACATATATATATATATATATATATATATATATATATATATATATATAAGTCTTGCGGTAGATTTTTTGTTTTTGGCTATTATAATAGTGCCGACTGATTATTTTTAGGTGGTGCACAATGATTTTTTTCATGTGATTTCTTTTCTCCAGGCAAACGTTTGTATTGCGTAATTAGAAATTATAGAGTCGGGAGTTTTTTTTTTACATTGTCGGAGTTTAGAAATAGAAATCAATAATATATATATATATATATATATATATATATATATATATATATAGTTGTAGAAAAAGTTATTTCCCTACCAAGGCTTCGGTGTTCTTAGTACACCATCTTCAGGGGAACAAGTAAATCTAGTGGCTAATGAAATATATATTCGCCTGATTTAAGCTTATTTTTATTCTATATCTCCTAAAGGTCCCAAACCTTTATGTATATATATATATATATATATATATATATATATATATATGTGTGTGTGTGTGTGTGTGGTGTGTGTGTGTGTGTGAAGAGAAATGGAAGTGAATCCGATGGTCTGTAGTATAGTGAGAAATTTTAAAAAACACAGGTTTAAGTTTTCTATATATAAACTTCCCTTTAATTATAACTAAATTACCCCCAACATTTTCTCAAAACACACACCCATCTAGTAATACGATATTTTTCTTTGATCTTTCAACACACAATAAATTATTGTACTTTACCAATTAACCCAATCATTTTAACAATAATAATATATTTTATAATAATATATAAATTTTCCCCTTAAAATCCCCCCCACATATACTCCCCATTGACACAACTTTCCTTTACATTCTCCTTTTTCATCACCCACACACATTCATACTTTTCCACGAGAAGCTCTCATAATAAATCGCACCCCTTATGTATTATATATGCACATGTACGTGGATACCTATGTATGTGGATTTTTGTGTATAGGTGTGTGTATATACAAATTAAATAATTGATAAATGCACAATTATAATAAAATAATTAACAAAAATCGTAATTATAGATACACAATCTTCATTAACAAATAATTATTTATATAAATAATTATAAATACACATAAATTGTTTGTATAAATAATTAATAATACACAATTGTAATAATAAAAAATCATTATAATATACAATTACAAATAAAACAAAAATAATTCACTTACTTAAAACACAAACGTATGAATATAAACATACGCAGATATCTTTCTTCCTAACATCCCCTACTTACACGCCCACACGGCAACTGAAAAGTTATAAGAATATTTTCTCACCACTTACTTGAAACGAACATTCTTCTTAATCAACATGCACACACGCTCGCACAACATTAAGGATTGTTTCGATGTCGTATTTCGTAACATATACACACACACGCGTACACACGCACACACGCACACACACAACACCTAGAAAATGCTCAATGTCCTTTTTCGATACATACGCACGCACACACACACATACATACACACGCACACACACTCACACACACACCATAAAAGAAGAATAGTTGATGTCATATTTCAAACCGTCAATCTTTCCAGCGTTTCTTCAATTTTCAAATTATTCTAAGAACATTAACTCCCTTTCAGAACATTTTTGAACAGATTGAGAAACAAGGTCTATCACAGTCTCCTCATTATTCTGTAATAATTTTTTTTACTCTTCCTTATATCAACAAAAGCCCTGAAGAAGATCTACTCAACAGATCGAAACACTGCAGCGTCGGCTAATAAACTTACCACTCATTTTAATTAAACCTGTGTTTTTTCAAATTTCTTACTATACCACACACACACACACACACACACACATGCACGTATATATATATATATATATATATATATATATATATATATATATATATATATATTTGGGAGAATATGTGCTTAATTGAAGTCAGACCTAAATTTTTTTGAAAGTTAATTCATTAATGATTAATTAGGAACTTTCAAAAAAATTAGGTCTGACTTCAATTAAGCACATATTCTCCCAAATATTGTCTGCTGAAAATAGCTATATATATATATATATATATATATATACATATAATATTAAGAAAGCCACTGAAAAAGATTTAAGAACATGTCTTAAATGTGTTCTCCATTACATGTACTTATTTACTATTTTTTTTTCTTATGTCTGCTTGGGTATCTTCTCACTATATTCTTCTGATATATTCATAAGTAAAGAGTGCTCAATATTTCCATAGAGCCTGTATATCTAAGTTAGGGTAGTGATGATAATGAAAACAATAATAACTATGTGTAAAGGAAAAAAAGGCATATTAAATAAATCAAACAAATAAAGTAAAATAAAGTAGCAGATCAAATGGAATAAAGAAAAAAGGAAAATATAAACTTGTAGATTCGAAACCTCTTCCTTAAATCCCCACATAAGGATGACCAGCCTGTCCATCATGCCCCTCAAACTAAACTAGCAAATTAGCAAACGCTAAATTGATGCAGATTAGAAAGATTAGATTGTTTGTTACCAAGCGCCGTTGATTTCATGTCTTCCCTATCTAATGTATATATATATATATATATATAATATATATATATATATATATATATATATATATATATATATTTTTCTGTAACAGTTTATAGACAATACTTCGAGATAAGGTGTAATCGATACAAGTAAATTTCCAGCAAGATTGCAAAAACATAAAATGACCTCTTAGATCACTATTACATATGATCGATCAATATATATATATATATATATATATATATATATATATATATATATATATATAAGATCAATTCAGCTATATCATAAGTCTTTTCGTCTGGAATGTTGTATACTTTCAAAAGAAAATAGAAGAATTAGTGTCACTCGTGATTTATTTATACTGCTAATATGAATGAATATGATCTTAATTAAATTTGAAGCTTAATACTGCTGAATTAGTTTTATCATCTTTTTTGAATTGAAACATTACTTTTCCAATGCATGTATATATATATATATATATATATATATATATATATATATATAATTTTGTGTGTGTTTATATGTATATATGTTTATTGGAAAAGTAATGTTGTACAGATATATATATATATATATATATATATATATATATATCTGTTTCCGTTTCTTCACTCTGTGGTCCACTGGTTCGAACTCTAGTGGCGGAGATTGTGGTATGCATGATGAGACCAAATGAGGTCGAAACAGCTGTCCAGTGCTCCGGATGTCGCACATGGTGTTTGTCAAGATGTCTGGTCATGGTAATCTAATTCAATTATCAATTATCAATGTAATTCCTCTATTTATGAAATTAATATATATATAATATATATATATATATATATATATATATATATGTGTGTGATCTGTACAATATTACTTTGTAATATTAGAGTGCTTTTGTGTTTATCCTCACCCACTAGACGATCACCGTCACCGACATAGCAGTCATTGTTGACTAACCTATATATTTCCATGGCATTAGTAACTGAACGAAAGGAAATACAACAATGGAAGGAATTACGTTTGAGATATGAGTGTTTTTGTGTTTGTTGGCGTATCTTAGTATATATATTTACCAACCCCCTCCGCACGAACAGGATGCGACACAAGGTCAATTTCTTAAGCAGAGTTTAACAGGTTTGAATTCAGAGTTTTCCTTCTCGTAGACCGGTTGCTTAACCAAGGTTAAAGAGCCCAGTCAGCCCTACTATTTATTCATAGCTGGGGGGAGAGTAAGATTCATACCTTTCCCAGGGGTATTAGCGCTAAGTGAAATGCAATTACCACGTCCAGGATTTGAACTCGGGGCGACGAGTCCATTTCCTATGACTTTAACCATTACACCACGTGCTTCCTACATATCTTAGTATAAGGTAAGCTGAAAATCAGAACTTGTATATATTAGCTGTTCGAAAACAGCTCAATCGGCAGAATCAGCCAATCAAAAACGCCTAAACGTGTATTTAGTTTAATATTTAAAGGCATTGATAAATTATTCTACAATATCTCGCTGAATGCACAGACCAGAAGACGGGATTATACAACTCAGCAGGGATCAACTGACAAGAATTAAAACTGATAATACATTTTATAATTCAAGAAACGATTAAGCCTTATGCCACAAGGGATCTCCACTGTAAAACTACTTTCAACTACAGCTCTAAAATGACAACACAAAGTAATTCTCAAGCGAACTCAACCATCTTTTCTATGTGATACTCCTAATCTAACTCTATAAGAAAATCATATTAGTTTGACACTTTATTTGTACACGAAATTGGCCATTTTTGCCCACTCTCAGGGGGATTATCAGGCCTCAAAAGTCACATAAAACTCCGAATTTATCACTTTTTTCACCATCAGTAAATTCAAGGCATTAGAATCCACGAGAAAAAACAATAAAATCGATAACGTACATATTCATCAAAATACGGAGACTTATAATGGCTAAAAATGGCATTTTAGGGGCACCTTTGAAGCCCCATATCTCCCCCAATTCTCAAGCAAACTCAACCATCTTTACTATTTGATACTCCTCATCGAACTCTATCAGAAAATCATATTAGTTTGCACTTTATTTGTACACGAAATTGGCCATTTTTGCCCCCATTCAAAAGTCATCTAAAACTCCAAATTGAGCACTTTTTTCACCATCAGTAAATTCAAGGCATTATAATCCATGAGAAAAACAATAAAATCGATAACGTACATTTTCCATTAAAATACATAGACATTAGCATTAGAATCCATGAGAAAAAACAAAGTAATTCCCCCCAAGCAACACATGCTCACTTGATTTAAATGTGCAGAACTGGGTTTATTGCCCAGTGCCTGAGGCCGGCTCCCACCTTTGAGGGGGAATGCGGACGGAATCTACACATTTTTGGGGCCTGCCATCCCGTGAGCTTCGGTTCGTGTATGGTCCCACGGTAAACGACCTTGTGTCATACCCACATAAGTGGATGTGAAGTAAATAAAATGGTTATACAAATCGTAACAGTGTTTCCCCTCACCGACGAGACGATCACCATCACCGACATAGCAGTCTTCGGTGACTATGGAACGGCAGATTGGCGACTTATTAAAATGATTTTCCACTCGTAATGTGTTTTTTTCCTCACATATCGCTGGAAGTGTTCCGGATGATTGCATTCATAACCGCGAAACGTTAGTGGTCTGAGGGAGGTGGGGTGGGTGGAATCAGTCATCCACTTCCTTATTGCACCATTCAGCTTTCATCCCGATTTTTCGTTTTCATCCCAAAGATGAAGTAATCACCGCAAAGACAAGATTTTTTTTTGCGCGGTGGGTGGGGGTCGGGGGGCATCTGAAATGAGCCGAGAGAACATAGTTTTGTCAATAACAATTTCTAGTACTCTTGTTAATTATTATGTTTTTGTTTTTATTGTAGTTTTTTTTTTCTTTTTTTTCATTTTTTCATTTTTTCTATTTATTTTATGATATGACTGCATAAATTGTTCTTTGTGCGGACAATAACCATTATGGTGGTCATTGGTTTTGTACTTTTAACATTCAGAGATTTTTCTGATGGAAAATGTCGCCTCTTGCTTCAGTGCTTTCATGAGACTTGAAATTAGATTGGATTAGAAGAGAGAGAGAAAAAGAGAAAACATAAGAACAAAAACACAAATTATGTATGAACACAAACAGAATGATTATATATATATATATATATATATATATATATATATATATATAATTTAATATACCAAGCGTGTTGGTAAATCCTTGCGGTGAGAAAAAATCCAGCAAATAGTTTGATTGTAAAAATATACTACCAAACATCAACCGGGGAGAAAAATTTTTTTGAAAAAAAGAAAAGACCAGATAGTCGTACCAACAAAAAATAATCTATTGGTACAATATTTGGCCAAAAGAAAAAACAATGTATATGTATATATATGTATATAAGATATATATTTATTCATATAACCGCTAGGAGAATAGATAATAAGTAAAAAGTGCTCAATACCTAAGTAGAGCAAATAATAAAGATAAATCTAATGAGTCAGACGAACCGAACCTACTATTGTTTCGCTTAGTTTCTTAGTCCCGAAGAGCATTAAGCGAAACTGATAGTAGGTGCACCTGACTCATTAGATTTATTTATATATATATATACATATATGTGTGTGTGTGTGTGTGTGTGAGAGAGAGAGAGAGAGAGAGAAAGAGAGAAAGAGCGAGAGAGAGAGAGAGAGAGAAGAGAGGGAGAAATATATTTACAAGCTCGTTATTGTATATCTCAATATGACTCATAATGCAACACACATCCACACTCATCCACACATACATATATATGCACGTAACCTATAAGCAAACTAATGTCAAATCATCTTTTCTGGCTTTTTATTCAACCTGTTTACTTGCATTTTATTTCCATTTATATATATATATATATATATATATATATATATATATATATATATATATATATATCACTTTTTATTAACTTTAATTGTTTGCATTTTTTTCTTTTATTTTTATTTATCTATCTACCTATTTATCTATCTATGTATCTCTCTATCTATATATATATATATATATATATTATTTATCTATCTATCTATGTATATATATATTATCTATCGCTTATATATAAGTACACTTCTAACATTTTTAATAAAAAATATTTTTCTTCTAAATCAAAGATTTATTACTTATAGTGGAATATTATGCAATAAAATATATTATTCGGGATGATTTGTTAGCAAAATCTACTGAAATGGATCTCTGTAACTACAAGTAAGCAACTCTTCTGTAACCAAACATAAAATAATCTCATAAATATATACGTATATGTATGTATTCAAGCTCTCCTCAAGGACGTGAAAGAAGTTCATTTTAAGGGGTAGGTTAATAGGATTTACTTCACAGTTGTATTTGTCCTAGACATGTTGCCAGGCCAAGGTTAATGGGCTAAGTCCGCTGTAATATTTTACCTATACTTTGAGGGAGAACAGCTGGATTCACACCTTCCCCAAATGCAAACAGCCTGAAATCGGATCACCGAGTTCCTTTTATATGACAATAACAATTACACCCGTGTGCCTCCTCCCCCCCTCTCTCTCTCTCCTCTCTTTCACTCTCTCTCTCTCTCTCTCACACACACACACACACACACACACGATTTACATCATCTAGAGCACCCACCTAGGAATCGCAAAGTTCTGAGTTCGATACCGGCCCCTGCCAACTCATGAGTATCACAGATTAGGTACTCTGATATGTGCGCTAAAGTGGTGGAATGACGGTTGCTATGGTGTTCCACCTCAGCAAAAACAATCTCCCTTGGTCCAGCGCAATCAAAAAGGGAAAAGATTCCCCTACTTTCCATATGATACACAAAATAGGCCGCTCCTCCAACCTCGGAGTAGTTTTAATAATTAATCTAAAAGTACTCAATATCTCATAAAATGAAGAGCTATAATAATTGTGGAAAAAAATGATGGGTCTAACGCGGTTTCGATTGTAGTGATCTCATCAGGACCCCATGTTTTGACAGACATAATCAGAAAAAAATCACTGCATCTATAGATCAACATAATCAACATAAAGTGTATTCTATCATACGTGGAGAATATCACGAAGGAAAACAATGCTATACATAATCCAGCTACATAGGAATTTACTTAAATAAATAATTTACTATTATTTCGATCTTAGAAGGTATGGTGTTGTTTTGAAACAGCGATATCTATTCAATTTCGTTATATTTTTATGTCAATATACCCCTTATATGTTAGAATGTATCAAAAGCATTTTCGTTTTATCAATTAAGTGAGTGTTTATCGAAAATGTCTCTCGAGCGTTCGTATGTTTTTGAAGTTTATATAACGTTCGACATTTCGTGGCTTTTGATGATTCGAAAAGTTTTCGAGTGTCGGTCAGATTCTTTCTGCTACGTTGTGCTCGTAAAGAATCATAATCGTCGACTGATGGTTGTCCAATTCTGTGCTTTAATTTAAGAGATGTGACCCCATCGTTAAAACCAATTTGGAACAAAACGGTCAGATAGTGCTGCGACCAACTTCAGATGCTTTGAAGTCTGCTCTTAAATGATACCATAAATTGACAGAAGTTTAAATTTTGTTACCGCCATTAAAACGTCTGTAAACAGATATTGTGCAACTCTATATAGGCATGCTATAAACTCTGTTTGGCATGGTAGTTTTTATTGTCTGTATGAACAACACTACACAGCATAAAGCAATGAAAAGTCAGTCGGATATAGCTCCTGGTCAAATGTAGTTGTTTTGTCTAGACACACTAAAGACACGCGAAACGTCGAAACACGGTGTCTGTGGATGGCTTATATATATATATATATATATATATATATAATATATATATATATATATATATGGTAAGAATAACGAAAAAGAGCAAAACTTAAACAAGTAGATGTAAGAGATATATTTCGTTCTGCATTGAAAGGACTTCCTCAGTCGTTTATTAAAGCATCAGTGCAACATATATTTGTAATTTAGAGAAGAGAAAGTGAGTGGGAAGGGGTGAGTTTAGTGATGAAGTCAGGAGAAAGGGAAAAGTTTGTGAGGATCTGATTGGTCAGAGGAAATCTATGATGAATGGGGTGGGAGAAAAGATCAAAAGTATGGAATCTGTTGTAGTTTTATTAGTTTTAAGTGTCTGTATGAACAACACCATAAAACAATACCATACCTTCTAAGATCGAAATAATAGTAAATTATTTATTTAAGTAAATTCCTATGTAGCTGGATTATGTATAGCATTGTTTTCCTTCGTGATATTCTCCACGTATGATAGATTACATTATTCAACATTGTTAGCTAGCTAGTTATCACCATGCTTTCCATATCTATCAATCTATATATCTATCCTCACTTTTGGGACATATTGCCAGGCTGTACGGAGAAGTAACTACTTATCATTTTCTTTTCTTCAGTAGATGGAAAATTTGAGTCTAATTATTTAAGTCAATACTTTTATCTCTCTCTTCCTCTATCTATCTATCGATCTATCTATCTATTTATCTATCAAAGTGTCCGCATTATATATCTATCAATGCGAGCATATTAATATCTATCTATCTATCTATCTATCTATGCGAGTTTTTAAGTAAATGCTAATACACCGTAAGAAATGATCATGTTCATGTTTTCGAGTAATTCCATCTCAAATCATCCAGGCCATGTTACCCATCCCCTTTAATTCATCTGAAACCCATCCCTAAATTTCAATTCATCTAAATTTTTGCATTTAATCTTGGATGATTTGGACGGTCTCTCAGAGGTTATATCAAGATGATAATGGTCATATTTTTAGGAACAACAGTATTATGTTAACTTTAGACAATTACAAAACTTTGAGCTTCAAATTGCAAAAATTGGTGGAGTTATGACGATTTTTAGCTCTCCAAATTTGAGGGGTGGCGCGAAAAATGGCGACTTTTTGTAATGTAATTTTGTCTGTTAAAGTGAGTTCTAGAAGTTCTCTACTACTAAAAATTGGTTCATAAAAACATTTTCGCCCAAGGAATTCAAAAATGCTACCAAAACAGTCTTAACCAGTTTTAAGTCATTAATTTCTGATTTGCTAAATTTTAACTGATGTTGCTTCAGTTCTGAGCAAAGACCAAACTATTTTTTTTGTACAAATAATGTTCAATATATGTGAAATTATAATAGAAAAAATCTTTGTCAGATGCATGCCACATCGAGATATTAATCTTGCTATGAAAAGATAAAAAAATCATCAATACTTAAAGATGGTTTGACTTTTAATTCCTTTAGCAAACATGCTCGGAAAAATTGAAGGGGTTGGGTGAAATTTTACTTTTTTTCTGGATGATTTGACATAGAATTACCTTTTCATTAGATTTTGATATCCACCTTTTCTTTTCAAATTTCCTTAAATGTATTAAACTTGGAACTTATCAGATATAATGATACTCTATATAAGTATATAATAAGTATAAAATATATAAGTGATACTCTATATAAGTAAATCTATATAAGTATGCTATAAACACCCATTACTATGTTATTGTACTACTTCTAAATGTTTTTTGTTTGTTTGTTTTGTTTTACGGCATATAAACCTCAGTGGGTCATTTAATGCCGATAAAGTTTTGAAATAAATCAATTCTTAATGGATAATACAATTTTTTTATGAATACATTTTTCTATTTAACCCATAGATGCGACCCTAACAGGTACTACCACTCCGGGTCGGAGTGGACCAGGTAGCAATGGTGATGAAGGGGTGTGCCACATTCCCCAAACCTCTAAAAATGGAACCTCACCATCAGATAGAGTTTAACGTCATTCCCAGGACATATAGACCCGCAGCCACCGCCTTCTAGCACCCATATGATAAAAAGGGCTGGGGCTTGCCTCTAAGTGTTTTTACAAAATACTTTTTTATTAAACGCTAATACATAGCAAAGATGGTCGCTTTGGCTGTGTTTCCATTAGATTTTAACGTACACAATTCTTTTAGGTTTGTCAAGCGTTTCCAGACTGGTACAAAATAGATAGAGGGGGATTATATATTAGGCTGCTATAAATACCATTTGCAATGCTATTGTACTATTTTTAAAAAAAGTGTTTGTACACAATTTTCTTTGTTTTGATAAAGAAGATGGAATTTCAATTTAGTTCTTAAATAGTATGTACTATAATAGTATCTCTTGCTTGAAGATGTTGTAACAATATGGTTTGGTTTGTTTTGTTTTGTTTTACGGCATTTCAATCTCAGTGGGTCATTTAATGCCAATAAAGTTTTGAAATGAATCAATTCTTAATGGATACACAATTTTTTTAATAAATACATTTTTCTATTTAACCCACATATGGGAAACTAACAAGTACAACCACTCCGGGTCAGAGTTGACCAGGGAGCAATGGTTATGAAGGGGTGCTCCACATTCCCCAAACCTCCAAAACTGGAACCTCATGATCAGATAGAGTTTAACGTCATTCCCAGGACATGTAGACCCACAGCCACCGCCTTCTAGCACCCATGTGATAAAAAGGGCTGGGGCTTTCCGTAAGGGCAATAGGGTTGGGGAAATCATATAGGCGCTAGGGCTTGATGTGACCAGCCGATTGATCACAGGGGGCCTCTCCGACCGCCCTTCTAGCCCAAGAAAGGGCCAAGGTGGGGTTTTGCAAGTCATGGACTGCTCATCCCCTGGGTTCTGTCCTTGAGCATCACGAGTTGCCACCCACGGCCAAAAGGTGGCCCCATTGGGGGATTCTTATCCCTCTGCAGAGGTGTAATCGGTGCATTCTAACGCCGCAGCTGACAGGGTGGGTAACAATATGGATAATGCTCATTATTACCTTCAAAGTTTGTCTCTGAGACCTGGATGAGGCTATGTAATACAAATGTTTTCCTCGGTAGTGCGTTTATTTCTTAATTGCGTATGCTGTATAAATAAAGAAAATAGCACTTATTTATTTCAAATTTTGCTTTTGAAACCTGGATAAAGTTATTTATCACAAAAAAATGCTCTTGAATAGTATGTGTTATTTTTTATTTGCTCATGTTTTATAAATACACAAAATGTCCATTATTCCCGTTAGATTTTGCTTTTGGTTAAGTTCGTTACTTTAATGACATATCAACATTCATGGATTATTCAATCTCAAATCGGTACTTGTAGAAGGAAGGATGTTGTACTATTGAACCCTTAGCTGGTGGGATGAGGGCTTTCATACTTTTTTTCAAGTGACCAGAATAACGTAATGTAACACAAATTCTGTTACTAAATAGCATTTTATTTCTTAATTGCTTATGCTGTAAGAATATAGAAAATGGACATTATTCCATTCAAAATTGGCTTTTGTCACCAGAATAACGCTATGTAACACAAATTCTGTTACTAAATAGCATTTTATTTCTTAATTGCTTATGCTGTAAGAATATAGAAAATGGACATTATTCCATTCAAAATTGGCTTTTGTCACCAGAATAACGCTATGTAACACAATTCTGTTACTAAATAGCATTTTATTTCTTAATTGCTTATGCTGTAAGAATATAGAAAATGGACATTATTTCATTCAAATTGGCTTTTGTCACCAGAATAACGATATGTAATACAAATCTTGTCCTAAATAGTGGTGTGTGATTTCTTAATTGGTCAAATTCCAGAACTGTAGAAAATGGCTATTAATTCTTTTAAACGTTGTTTTTGTATCCTAGATTATGCTATATAGTTATTTATTAAGCTAAGTTTAGATGTGACACAAGGCCGAAGGTATGGGGCGCCCAAGGAGAATCGAACGCACTAACAATGGTTTGCGAATCAGCTTGATAACCATTACACCAAGTGAGGTGCCCAGATTACGCTGTATAACCAACAGTTTGTTTCTGGATAGTATGCGTTATTTCTTAATTGC
>CM042154.1:103164661-103187161 GCA_023376005.1 Doryteuthis pealeii
AATAATAATAATAATAATAATAATACGGTTAATCATATAATATGCGAATGCAGCAAACTAGCACAAAGAGAGTACAAGACTTGGCACGACTCTGTGATGAAGGTAATCCACTGGGAATTGTGCAAGAAATTCAATTTTCACCATACAACTAAATGTTATATGAGCAAGTCTGAACCTGTCCTGGAGAACGAGACGCATAACATTCTTTGGGACTTCAAGGTACAGATGGATCACATAATCCCGGCCAGGAGACCGGACCTAGTATTGATCGACAAGAGAACCTGTGATCTCATGGATTTTGCCGTCCTGGCCAAGCACCGAGTGACAATGAAAGAAAAGGAAAAGATAGAAAAATTATTGGACCTTGCCTGAGAACTGAGAAAACTGTGGAACATGAAGATGAAGGCCGTACCAATTGTAATTGGTGTCCTAAGAACGGTCCCCAAAGCTCTGGAAAAGAGTTTAAATAATTTGGTGAATTGGAAATCAGAGGAAGAATTGAGACCATCCAAACTACAGCACTGTTGGTATCGGCTAGAATACTCAGAAAGTCCTGGAGACCTAAGTAGAGTTGCTGTCACTCAGCCTCCAGTGAAAAGCGGCTAAGACAGGTGTGCAAACATAATAATAATAATAATAATAATAATAATAATAATAATAATACATTTCTGGATCTTGCCATAGAATTGAAAAACCTGTGGAATATGAGGGTGAAAGTGATACCAATTGTAACTATGGTTTTGGAACGGTCCTCCAAGAGTTTAGAAAACAGATTGGAGGGATTGAAAATCAGAGGAAGGATCAAGACTGTCCACGGAACAGTAGTGTTAAGAACGGCTACTCTACTTGGAAGTGTCCTTTAGATCAGAGAAGACTTGCTGTTACTCAGTTTACAGTGACGGACCACCAACTAAAGCTGATGTGAAAAGCTCACAAGGAGTGAAATAATAATGATAGAAATTTTACCATACTAACAAATTGCATATACACAGACCAGAATATGTCCTAGAAAATCATCTGAAATTTTTATATACGAATATATGTCTAAATCTGATTAAGAAAAAAAAAGAACTTGTCATCTAGTTGATTTTCCATCCCAATTAAATTCATAAAGAAATAACAAAAAGCGTGCTGAAAAAATATTGAATATGAAGGTGATGATAATACCGATTGTAGGCAAAGACATGGGAAAAGACTGAAGTAATTGGAAATCGGAAGAAGGAGTGAAGCCATACAGAGAACAGTATTGTTGAGATCGGCTAGTATACGTAAAAGAGTCCTGTAGATATTAGGTATCTTGAGAAGTAACCCATACTACAGAGAAATAACATCATCTAAGGCTGGCGAAAAAAAATCAGGGAGGAAACATTAATAATAAAATAAGTATAATAAGTTATAATAAATAACATCCTGCCAATACCAGTAGGGACATACAGTTTTAATATGATAAACTAGACGTTAATTGAAATAAATAAAATGGATACTAAAGTTATGAAACTATTGACCTGCTACAGAATGCATCACCCAAGAGCAGATATAGGATATCTCTTCATAGAGAAAATGGTGGAAGAGGCTTTATTTAACTATAAATGGCCTACAAAACAACCACTATAGGATTAAAGAAATACTTAGTACGGTTGGAATCCTTCCGCCTGCTAAATACAATGGCGTAGTGTCTATTTTTAACTGCATCTGCATGAGTGGCTAAAGATGCCAATTATTGAATGGCAATCTCTGCTGCAGTGACTGCACGCAAACAGTGATGCTTGCAGAAGTTGCTGTTGTCTCTCCTTCCTTCTGACTCTCTTTTCTGGGGCGACTTCTTTACTCTCTTTTTCACTCTTTTTGACAAGGAGGCGCCAGACAGCTCGGTTTTCTGCATCAATCTCCCATGTCTTGGTGTTGATGTGGCTTGTCTTCATATCCTTCTTGTAGGCGTTGTTTCCCCACCGGTCGGGAGCCTTCTACTAATTTGCCATACAGTAGGTTTTTGGGAATGCGGCTTTCGTCCATCTAAAGAAATACTTAGACACTACAACATATTGGATGCTACAGTTAGTAAACGCACAGAGAAAATAAAAAAAATAATATTCAATTAATAACAAAAGCAATACATTTGCTAAAAAACTCGATCTCACACCGAAAGAAATAGACATAAAAGATAAAGCAATAGAGACAGCAAGAAGCAAAAGCACAAAGACTAAATCAATTAAAAACGCCTGAACGATACACACCGAGAATTAGAAATGCTTATATAGATATAGTAAAGACTAATCGATCGCTGAAAGCTGCTGGGCTGACGACACAGAGAGAGAGAGAGAGAGAGAGAGAGAGAAGAGAGAGAGAGAGAAGGGAGAGAGAGAGAGAGAGAGAGGGGGGGTAATAATAGCCCAATTGGTCCAGAGCTTACCAACGAGAAACCAACAGAAAAAATATTACAAAAAATCGGATCAAACCAAATATGTAGACTGTGAAAACAAAAACTAAATCAATTGACCATTTCGAGTCTGGTTTTGCAATCCGATAGAATATAAAGAAAGGCATGATGAAATAAGCCTTTATGTTAATTGGAAAATATGTAAATATTATGGAATTCTGAAACCTGAAGAATGTAATAAACATCAACCCGACCAATAACAGAAGCCATAGAATTTGCTTGTCTCTGAGATATTGATATTCAAACTGATGGAGAAATTCAAAAAGTAAAATAATATGATAAAATATCTTATAAATATTTCAAAGATTAATATTTCTAATATTACTTGAAATGAGACATGTGTTGATGCAGGGGATATGAAGAATATACAAATAAGAAGATGAGCTGCCAATAATGACAAAACTTAATAAAAAATAAACAGACAGACAAGAAATCAGAAATTAGCAAATGTGTTAGATAATGGATAGGCAGGTAAGAAGTGTAAAAATAATTCGAATTACGGATAAACTAGAAAAATACAGTTGGAGTTTATATAGTTTTATTGATAATGCTGTGAACTCAATATTGTCTGGAATGAGGCCTATCATTTGCTAATAATACGAGGTTGAGTAAAAAAAGTTGTTTAGGACAGATATAATTACCAACACAGGAACATGAATCATACATCAAAATAAAGCTTGTCCTCTGTGGATCACATTCCTACTTTTCCACATAGTTAACGTTTCGCTATAATAGCAATATTTCACCTTTGAATGAGAGCATGTATCTCTGCCCCATGAAATTCTGTTGATTGTTCTCTGAGCCACTTCTTCACCACAGACTCGACTTCGTTGTCACTGGAAAAAAACTTTCCTCACAAACCCTCTTCCATGGGGTCCCTTCTCGGCACCCACGTCCATTCGACTAATGCATCGGGAGGAAAGGTATTCGGGGGAAATAAATATGGGTCTATAAGAAAATAACTTTTGTTCTATGATAAAAAAAAATAAAAATGAACGAAATGAAGCAAGAGAGATTGTATCTCCCCGTCGAGGGGAGATACAATCCTCAGTTTGAAGAGGCTACGAGAATGTAGATACCCGTCCCGATTCAGCTCTGTCGGCTGGGACTATAGAAATACACCGACTACACATCTGCAGAGGGATAAGATCCCCTTCTAATTAGGTCTCTTGTTGGTCGTGAGTGGTGATCGGTGATATTTAAGGACGAAATCCTGGTAACTGAGCAGTCTAGAACATGTAACACTCCGTTTTGGGCCTTACTTGGCTTAGACAGGCGATCGGAGTGGACCCTTTCACGACTGAGGATCTTAGTGTTCTGGGTATGACGTTAAACCGCATCTAGTGGTGAGGTTCCACTTTTGAAGGTTTGGAGAGTGTGGCCTACTCTTTTATTGTCATTACTCCCAGATCCACTTTAAACGGGAGTAGTAGTGTCTATTAGAATTCCATCTATGGGTTAGATAGATAAGAAACGAGTTTTAAAATTATTAACAAAGATTTTTGAAAATTTGAATACTAAACAAGAATGAATAAAACAAACAAATCTTCGATATAGAATAAACCAAAAGTTAATATGCTGTAAAATCCGACCATCCGAAATTAAACGGTTTGATCCAAGAGGAAAACCATAATAGTACAATAATAAAAGAGACCCGATTGGCCACAAATCGAGTCAACAAAAATGGGAAGACAAACAACTATATAAGCAGTTCAGAAGGCGAAAGACAGTACACCACATCCTCATGCAGTTCCTATCTAGTTTTTCCTCTAATTGTTTCGATAGAGAACAAGTGATGCAGCTACACAGCAGCAGTGATTAACGGCTTTGGCTTGGAAGAACTTTTCGTTTTATCTTATTAGAGAAATCATATTTCCATATGATCTAGAATCTGACTATAGCTGTCTCTGGCTTTCCTATGCGTATATTGACATCACTTTTTGCAGAAAAGATATTGCTACCTAAACACCATGAGAACTATGTGAAAGCTAGATTTGATAGGATCCAACTGATGAGAAAATGTGGAGAAAAAGTAGAAAGAGTAAACTACATTATAAGTGAATGTATAAACCGGCTCTTAATGAATACAAAAACAGATATATCTGGACATGGAAAGTGAAACACATTTTTTTACTATATAATATATATATATATATATATATATATATATATATATATGTTATAGTCAGAAAACCTACTCTAGTTTAACTATGAGGATTTTCAGGTCAAACTAGAGTAGGTTATCTTACAATAGCATTTTACTAAATCCGCTCTACAAACGTATTGAGCACTCGTATATTCTTTATAACCCCGACTTATTCGGTGAATCACTTAATTGACGGTCGTAGTTGCAACTAACGTGATATTTTATATTCCCCAATAAGTCATCCACTGTCCACACACACACACACACACACACACACACACACAAACATGTGTATATATATATGTATGTGTGTGTGTGTGTGTGTGTTCTGCGTGTACTAATCAATCTGAAGTACCCTCTGACGTAAGAAAACAAACCTCATACGTATTAGTCTAGGCTTGGTTTGGTTTCTTCGGGGTTAGGTTTCCCATCTTGAGATAATGGTTAGCTAGCTAGTCTCGCAGATCCATCACTATTAAATAGCGAGTTCGATTCTCGCTGGATGTCCCATACGTACAACCTTGTGTTAAATCCTAATTGTGGCGACACGGGTTTTGTAAATATCTATCAACTTTCGTTGGTCAGTTAATGCCAATTTCACCCTTGCAGCAGAACAGAAATTCTATTATCTTACTCGTTGGACTTCAACATTTGATTAATAAGCTGATTAATATTCGGATCGATCTTACTGCGTTTGGTTATACTGCATTTGACCCTCCTCTATTTCTTGTAAGTTGCCTTGTTAATTGTTTTGTAATTTATTGTTCTGTGTTTTTAGTATGTATCCATTAGCACCGGATACTGGTGTTGAATAAATATATTAAGCACTCAATTTCTTCTGTGTATCATTTCACCTTGATGATACAACAATCTTTTAACTGGCCCTTGTGTAATTAGCAAATATCTTTTTTCTCATATGTCAAACATTTAAAGTAACAATTTGTAACATTGTGTATATAATAATAAAGATGAGGACAACAGTCCCCAAAAGTCTAAATAATGCAAATCTTTTAACTGACCCTAGTATTATTAGTAAATATCTTTTGTCATATGTCGAACATTGGGGATCATGTTCTTGGGTGGGTGAGGGGTCCATACACAAGTGTATTAGTCCGAGAGTGAAAGATTGGAGTTCGAACTCGCTTACTAAGATGTTGCATTCCAGCACGTTAGCTATTACCCCATTACGCATTATGAACGTAAACTGTACTTTTCCAGTTTATCGTTAATTCCAATTACTTTACACTTCTTGCTTTCTCTATCTGTTATCTAACACATTTGTTAATTCCTGGTTTATTGTCTACCTGTTTTTCTTTTCTTTAGCTTTGTCATTAATCTTCTTTTTTGGAACTGATCTTTTTTTTTCGGAATCTAATATGTTTAAAATCGGTGAATGCGAAGTATTAGAGTTATTGCGATATAGTTATTTACTAAGCTTAGCTTAGATGTGGCACAAGGCCAGAAGTATGGGCGCCCAATGAGAATCGAACTCACTAACAATGGTCTGCAAATCTAGATTGCTAACCATTACACCACGTTAGGTACCCTAAGTTATGTGATATAGTTATTTACTAAGCTTAGCTTAGATGTGGCACAAGGCCAGAAGTATGGGCCCAATGAGAATCGAACTCACTAACAATGGTCTGCAAATCTAGATTGCTAACCATTACACCACGTTAGGTACCCTAAGTTATTGTGATATAGTTATTTACTAAGCTTTGCTTAGATGTGGCACAAGGCCAGAAGTATGGGGCACCCAGTGAGAATCGAACTCACTAACAATGGTCTGCTAATCTAGTTTGCTAACCATTACACCACGTGAGGTGCCCTAGTTATTGTGATATAATATGTGCTCTAATTACCCACCTGGATTTATAGACTTGTCAAGGTCACGTGATTGACTCATGTAGCCAATCACTAAACATACTGCGTGTAAGACACACTATTTAACCCCACTGGTCATAATTAAAAATTCGCTCAATGAAGACGGACATAGGATTATCGAACCTTTACCAATACTCATGAAAGACTTATACCAAGAAGTTTTAATGTAATAAAATATTATACTAAATTAAAAAGGCTAATGAAACTAAATAAGACTACAGATAAAAAGATTTGAAACAGTGGGGAGTATAATAAAAAATAGAACAACTGAAACTTACTCTTCCATCTCTCCCGTTTTTTATTGCAGATTTTTCTAATATAACTATTTAGTTAAATTAGGAAGTAAAAAAATGAAATTCTTCATGTTAATGCATTCTTTTAAAGATTTATTCCCAAGATTTTTGCTCATATTCATTAAGTTAAAACCAAACAATTAGCACTCAGTAATACTAAGCACATATTTATTAAAATCAAATTTTTAATATCAATATGCAAACTAGCCTTCACGTTCACACTATAAACCTCTATTTTGTTGTATTTAAAAAATACAACTATGTGTTACTAGTATATCAACAGTATTAATAATGTAAAGCAATTTCATTAATAATTGAGGTTTAAATAAAAAATAAATCACGGAGAATGTGACGTGAATAATTAAAGTGAATTGTGACATGAGTCGTGATATAATTTCGGTTACAGACAGACAATTACACAATCTCTATTATAATGGGATAAGTGAAAAAAAATCCCCAAATGAGGTTTACTCGAAAAAGTAAATGAACAAAAATATTTGAATAGATATCATGAAGTACGCTTCTTTAAAAATGTGCCCTGATGCAAAGTACCCTAAGAAATTAAATAAGTAGTGCGACCGAATTTGAAGTGACCTAAAATGATTGATTGTTTGATTTTAACGGGATTCAAATCCGTCTTGGGTTATTATATCGGAATAACGGAATATCGTTTATTGTACGCTCATATGTACATTTTTGTGTAGTTGTTACTTAGGAAAAATTTTTGCTCAAATGTCAATCAAATACGAATCATATTTAAACAGATCTCTTTGATATCTAGGTGGGACACTAACAGATAATAATTCTCCGGTTCAAGATGGACCTTGGTTTATGACTGGTAGGGAGACCATGCCTGCGCTTTAAAGATGTTAACAAGAGGGATTGAAGACATGCCACATCGACACCAACACATGGGAGGCCTATGCATAAAATCGTACGACCTGGCGCCTCCTTGTCAAACAAGAAACGAAAAGGAGTGAAAAAGAGAGTAAAGAAGCCGCTGCAGAAAAGAGAGCCACAAGGAAGGAGAGACATCAGCATCTCCAGCAATCATCACCGTTTGTTTGCAATCACTGCACCAGAGATTGCCATTCAAAAATTGGTCTGTTCAACCACTCGCGCAGTTGCAGAAAAAAGACACTACGCCATCGTCTTTAGTAGACGGAAGGATGCCAAGAACAACAATGAAACGGTACTTTACACTCCCTGGTGCTTCAGAACTGGAGCCTCACTATCAGATTTAGTGTCATAATCAGTACGCTTCTTCGATAGGTGTTGCCACTCACAAGGGAATATGGTCAGCTTATTGTAAGCCCCGCTGAAATAAATATGTATCTAAAAGAATATTCTTGTCTTCATATTCAATAAAATGCCGAAGAAAATGATCAAGACAATGTCCTCAGAATTCATGTACACACCATATTTACCGTATTTGATTGGTTGACTTTAAAAACATGTCAATCTTTCCAGAGGGATAGAGTCAGCATATTCTAAACGTCACCGACATGACAGTAACAAAGTAAGAAAAATAACACTGAATTTTGAGTACTTGAAAAAACAATTTGTTAGTGACTGAACCTGGTGTGCTCTGAGAAATTAAAATATGTACCCGTATGTGAAGTACCCTAAGATATTTTTAAAAAATAAGATAGAAACCTAATGTATGCTAAAAAATATTCTATTTGCATTTAGCTCTGATATTTTCAATTGGCATAATTGTAAAAAAAAAAAAAAAATTTGTACTTTAATCTCAAATATTGTTTTTCTTGTTTACAAATAATCACGCGAAAGACAAACATCGCCATTAATATTTGTCATAGGTAAATAACAAACTCTTTGTTATTGTCTCTGTCTACCATTTTTTCTTTTTGTTTGTCATTCTTTCTTTCTTTATCTCTCTTTCTCTCTCTCTCTCTCATTCCCTCTATCTATCTCTATATCTATCTCTTCCCTGTCTCTCTCTTTCTCTATCTATATCTTCTCTCTCTCTCTCTCTCTCTCTCTCTCTCTCTATATATATATATATATATATATATATATATATATATATGTGTGTGTGTGTGTGTGTGTGTGTGTGTGTTTGTGTGTACATACATATATATATATATATTTCGATCATGTACAGAAAGAAGTACACACACAAATACACACACACACACACACACAGACACACACACACACACACACACACACACACACATATATATATATATATATATATATATATATATATATATAATTCATATATATGTAGATATTAATACACACTGATACTTTTATTTTTATCGATTTAATTTTTGCAATATTCTCGACAAAACCTTAAAAGCTATCGATTAATTTTTTTGAAAGCGTTCGTCGTATCCGCACACACACACACACACACACACACACACCATACACATATATATATATATATATATATATATATATATATATATATATAATGTTTTAATGCTCTTAGCTATCTATTAGCTTGCAATGTTCTTTGCAGTTCCTATTACGGTTCTACTTTGAAAAATTCACTTCGTGCAGATTTTCACAAAATTCAGTTTCCTCCACCTTCATCTCAAATTACGCAAGGGTTTCTTGGCGAGTGAATAAAACAAAAATAAATTTCAATGTTTACATGAACATTTAAAGTTTACTACATTTAACAGATCTTTTTATTCAGACAGGAAAGGTATCAGAGGTTGCGCATACATTGAAAATGAAATTGCATAACACAAACACACGCACATACACACACACACACACACATGCATGCACGTATACACTCTCTCACACACACATGCATGCACGTACATACCCTCCCCACACACAATTATACCCACCTTGACGAATGAAATATCCAGATTGTGACCATTCATTGCCATTACTCGTCGGTTCACTTTGATTCGGAGAGGCAATAATTGTTAGTTTTCCATCCGTACTTAAAATAAATTTATTAGAACATTATTTGTACTAGCAAATATATGCACCCTCCGGGTGCAAGTATTTAAGTCTTAATGTAATAAAATATTGTATTAAATTAGAAAGTCTAACGGAACTAAATAAGAATACAGATAAAAAGATTTGAAACAGAGGGAGTATAATAAAAAATGGAACAACTGAAACTTACTCTTCCATCACTCTCGTCTTTCATTGTTATTTTTTCTAATTTAAGTATTTAGTTATAAGAGGAAGTAAAGAATAAAATGACAGTTATTTTTCTTCTTAATGGATTTCATTTAAGATTCATTTAAGAGATTTTTGCTTATATTCATTAAAATAAAACCAAACATTAGAAATCAATAATACTAAGCACATATTTATTGAATTCGATTTTTTAATATTAATATGCAAATTAGCCTTCCCGTTCACACTGTAAACCGCTATTTTGTTGTATATATAAATATAATTGCATGTTGGCAATATGTAGACATAGTTAACAGTATTAATAATGTAGGACAATTTTATTAATAATTGAGGTTTAGATAAAAATAAAATCCTGGAGAATGTGATGTCAATAACTAAGAGAATTGTGACTTGAGTAGGAATTTAGTTTCGGTTACAGACAGAAAAACACACAATCTCCATTATAATAAGATTCAATAGAAATATGTAAAAAAATTGAAAAACAACAACAAAAACGCCAGAAAATAAAGAAAATAAATTTACATAACACACTCACACATGCACACACATACACAGACTTGTTGGCATCCTTCCGTCTGCTAAAGTCGATGACGTAGCATGTGCATAAGCTACCGAACAGGTCAATTTTGAATGTCAGTCTCTGGTACACTGATTGCGCACAAACAGCGATGCTTGCAGTGGGTGTTGTTGTTTTTCCATCCTTCTGACTCTCTTTGCTGTGACAGCTTCTTTCCTCTCCGTTTCACTCCTTTTCTTGCCTCGATTGACACAGAGGCGCCATGCCGCTCGGTTTTCTGCACCAACCTCCAATGTGTTGGTGTTGATGTGGCATACCTTCATTCTTTCTTGCAGACGTCTTTGAGGCATTGGCGTAGTCTTCCTACCGGTCGGGAGCCTTCTATTAATTCGCCATATAGTAGGTCTTTGGGATTGCGGCCTTTCTCAATCCTCCGGTCATGTCCAAGCTAGGATTGGTGATTCTCACAAATAATAACGAACACACTTTAATTATACACACCTTGTTGGCGGTGCTTAGAATACTTTGACTGTGCTCGTTCATTGACATTACTCCAGGTCCACTTTGATTCGGAGTGGTGGTCATTGTTAATTTAATAGTTTAAATACATTATTCGTATTAAATAGGACCAATAAAACACGTGTGCGTGCGTGTGCGTGCGTGTGTGTGCTTGTGCGTGCGTGTGCATGTGACACCTTGCAAATAAGTGTCTCATCGCATTGTAATGGTTAGCAAGCTATTCAGTCCTCACTGGGTAACCCATACTTGCGACTTATATATATATATATATATATATATATATATATATATATATATATTTACACCTTATTATATATATATATATAATATATATATATATAATATTATATATATATTATATATATATATATATATATATATATATATATATATAATATATATATATATATATATATATATATATACATATATATATATATATACTTATTTATATATACATACATATACATATATATACATATATAATATATATATGCATATACATATATATACATATATATAAATATACATATATATACATATATATATATATACACACATATATATACGTGTGTTTAAATATCTATGTATCTACGAATGTATTTCAAATTAATAGCAGACATTTGAATCGTTTTAGCCACCTACCAGGCAATTTCAAAATTAACACAGTAATTGTTTGTAAAACGAAAAAAAAAAAATAAGCAAAAAAAAAAAAAAGAAAGAAAAAGAAAAGGAAATAAATTTAAAAACAACCCTTCAATGCACAAACTAATTAACCTTTCCAGATGGCCCGGCTAAAACTGGCTGGCGAAACACTTGCGTTTGTTTACAACCAGCTCTACCAATAACGACAGGTGTTAGAGGAAACAATACGCCGTATGAATTTATTTTCAAATTATGTTCAACACTTTTTTCTAATTGGCACATTGCGGCGCTTAGAATACGCCGACTGTATCCCTTACAGAGGGGTGAGTCTCCCTCCCAAAGAGAGGTATCCTGGCTATGATGCTAAATTGCATCTAGTGGTGAGGCTTCGGTTACAGAGGTCAGGGGAGTATGGAGTCATCTTTTTTGTCAATACTCCCAGGTCCACTCCGGCGTACGGTCATGTCCTACTGAAATCACCATTTTCCATCGATCACAAAAGTTAAGCAGTGATTAGCGTGTTCAATACTTGGCTGGGTAATAAATTAATCATCATTAAATAGTCTTACACACGAAAAAGTTTTTGAAAAAAATCCTTCAAGCGATTAAATATGTAATTTGATTGAGTTTTTATCAATGGAATTATTTTTTACAGCGAGTTAAAATTTATTATATTTTGCTTCAGTCAGCCTAGAATTCGTAGTATAGTTTTTTCATACTAAAATTTTAACATAAAATCAAATCTTATTTATCGCATATTTCTGTTTCTATCTTTAAAATATTTATTTGGTTAATGAAGCGAATGTCAAAATGACTTCATTCAGCATTAAACGACCCGAAAAGGGTATGATGTTAAACTGAATCTAGTGGTGAAATTCCGGAACTCTGGGGAGTGTGGAGTACCCCTTTATCAATATTACTCTCAGGTCCATACTCGACAAACAGTAGTAGTACCTGATAGCGTCTAATCTATGTGTTAAATATATAAAAATGAGTCTTAAATAATGTTTAAAAAATTGAATAACTAACAAAAATGAATAAACCAAACTGTCTTCGGCATAAAATAACCCAAAGAAGGGTTGACATTCCGTAAAATCCAACCAACCAATCATATTAGTCATCGTACTATATAAATATTCAAAATGAAACCACGTGTCCATAGTGTAATTTTTGATGGGAGTGTGGAGTACTCCTTTTCAACATTACTCACAGGTACACACTCGACACAAAAAAAACTCCACTTTTTTTAAACACATTATTTAAGATTTATTTTTTAACATCTATTTAACACATAGATCAGATCCTATCAGGCACTACCACTCGTAGTGCCTGATAGGATCTGATTATGTGTTAAATAGATGTTAAAAAATAAATCTTAAATAATGTGTTTAAAAAAAGTGGAGTTTTTTTTTAAAGTGAATACCCAAGATTAATCGATAAAACAAACTGTCTTCAGCATAAAATAACCCATCAAGGTTTGACATGCCGTAAAATCCAACCAACCAACTAACCAACCAAACTTATTGGTCATTGCACTAGATAATGTTGTATTAATTTATTTTTCTTACCATTATTTCTGAAAACTTCCAATTTGATTTTTCAGTTTTTCACTATTGTGGTTTTTTTTTTTTCTCTTTCTTTTTTTGGGTGGGGGGATTTTGCCTAGGAATCGCTAGGGACTGTGCAATAAAATGGGGAGTTGATGATAGGTGTGGCCCTCCACCTCAGACACTAAAACCTTCTCCTTGGTCTAATGCTAGTGAAAAGGGGATAGACTCCCTCTATTTCTGGCTGATACTGACAATAGGCCACGGCATGTTAACCCATGCCGAAGACGTTTTGTTATATTTATTCTTGTTGGGTATTGGAAATTTTTAACTCTATTTTTTTGGAACAGATTTTTTGGAACACACTTGTTTTCTCCTATTTAACACATAGATGGAACCCTTAAAAGTACTGCCATTCAGGGTCAGGGTGGACCTGGGAGTAATGGTGATGAAGGGGTACTCCACACTCTAATCACCATCAGATGCAGTTTAACGTCATACCCAGAACACATCCACCGCCTTCTTGCGCATATATGATAAAAGGAGTCTGGGCTTTTGTGGTGCTTTTATATACCTACATTGACATCGCTTATATAATTAGAGAGTAAGATTTCTCAGATATGAGTGTTTTTCAGTGATAGAGAGAGAGAGAGAGATTAGTGGGAGAAGAGAGAGACAGATTAGAGACTTACTTGGAGAGGAGTTAGCCTTACTTTATTACTTGTTGACATCTTTACTCTTCCAGTTGCCATGTTCCTGTCTAGTTGAGTTCTTCTAAGGACGTATGTTGGGCTTTGCTTGTGTTTAATTAAATTGTAAGGTTAAAGTGATATATACTTGAATATAAAACTCCGACAAAGGGTTGATAGACAAAACATTTTATATACAGCACAAGAATTAACAGGGTACATAATACATAGAGGTGTACATAAACATACATACATGAGTAATACAAAGATACATGTCAACTTTTGGTAAAAAAAATTCTCTGTACTAGTGTACAATTTTCAAAAGTTTGAGGAAAAATATGGGGCAAATGTTTCCCTGTGTGGTGTGGATAAAAAAACTCGAAATTCACCGCTGTCCAGTTGTGTTCAAATGTCGGGTATATTGAGTCCGGAAATGAACATTTCTGATTTACATTTCGCTTTCAGAGGGGTAACAAAAAAAAAATTTGCTGTGTAGACTTGTGGTTGACATTCCGGTCACATGGTGTGGCGTTCTGTATCTATTTACCGTAGTCGGCCAAAGTAAAATATTACTGACTAATAGAATCTGGTCGCACGTGTTGAATTATAGAGGTCATTCTCCCTTCGTAGTAGTCGCCTGAAGTGGTGAGAAGAGTGTAATAACTGTCCCATGGCTGCTGGCTGATACTCTCTTCGTAGTAAAAGTAAAATTCTTCAGTGAAGCCTTTTTTTTAATATATCCAGCGCTGTAAAAAAAATGTGTGTACCTTAGAAGTCGGAGAAAAAAGAAATAATTTCTTTGGGGAGGGTCACCGTTTGTTTTTTGTTTTTTAAAAAAGTTCGTGTTTAATCCCGATACTTTACGACCATTGTTATGGTCGACTGGGTCAAAAAGGTAAGTGTTCGTATTGAAGTAGGCAAGTCACCCGTTGTAAGGATTAAAGTTTCAAAGCTTCAAAAAAGCGTGTTGATCACGTCGGGGTCACAGTTGTAAGGTTAAAGTGATATACTATGAATTAAAACTCCGACAAGGGTTGATAGACAAAACATTTTATATACAGCACAAGAATTAACAGGGTACATAATACATAGAGGTGTACATAAACATACATACAGGAGTAATACAAAGATACATGTAAAAGGATGAACATAAAAGCAACAGACATGAGACTAGGAATAGTCCATGCTGTATAAATCACTTACAGTAATGTAAGGGGGCCGAGGCCCAACGAGAAGGGGTAGACCGTGTCTAACCATGTGTCTCGTAGGTCGAGCAACCGGAAGAGAGAGAGAGACGCTCAATCAGCTGCTTAAATATAAACTGCCCCTAGCGGGAACCAGCGAACTAAACAGGCAGACATCTCCCCAGGCAAATACGAAACTAACGCAACAAAATGAACTACAAGACATTTTTTGTTTCCTGATCAAGCTTTTATTTTATCTTTATGCCCATATCACCAAGTGGGGAGACTGGCCTCATAGCACGTCTAACTCTTTGACGGCCGGGCTGAATCTCAAAACTCTCACCTCTCACCTCTCACTCCTCCTTTCTCCCCTTCGCCACGTACCATTTTTTCGTCCAATTAAAACCATGCCACGCATCTATGCCGATATCATCATTTTAAATTTTCCGTTCCAACACACACCACCACTCAAACGTTTCCGTAACTAATCAGGCCACTCAGAACGCCCTCATGGTTCCACGTCATGCCCATTATGTAACAATCGTCCCTTCCTATCAAACCAAAATTCATGGCCATATTTAAGTTTGGACATTAATTTCAACTAAATACGTAACCCTCTCTTTTTCTGTTCAACTGATTCGAACTTTCATTCGAAAAAATACTTTGCACCCTACAGACGGGAAAGCGTCATACCCATCCCCTTATTTTCATTTCTCGACTCTTTCTGTCAATCAGGCAACTCAGACCAACCTTATATGTTTCACGTCATGTCCATTATGTAACAGTTTGCTATGAGTCAATAGGGTTGGGACAATCGTGATCAGAGGGGGCTTCTCCGAGCGCCTATCAAGCCAGAAGAAGGACCAAAGTGGATTGTTGCATGACAAAAACTGTTCAGCCACCAGAATTCCATTCTTTCGTATCACAGGTCACCAACACGGTCAACAGGTAGCCCAATTGGTGCAGAGGGGCATTTGATATGTTTCTGTCCCAAATGAAAGGGCAGTGATAATATTATGTATCTATGTTATGCAAATGATGCTTCAAATAATTTGGTTTCCATTTAATGTTCTATTTCTTAAGCAAATTGTCGGATATGATTATCGAAATAATTTATCATTCGTTATTTTACAACATGAAACATATTCTTAATTACAAAACTTCAAACAGTCTACAATTTGAAATATGTTGCAGCAATAAAAAGTTTTGGCTGATTTTTCACGCCAGTCGTTATCTAATGCAAGTCTTTTTGCAAGTAATAATAAACTATTCTTAATGCTGATAATTTATACAGTTATACGATTTCATGTAAATACGAATGTACAATAAACACGATTCTAGGTTTAATGATGTTTTTTTTAAACTCTTTTTTTCATTGGAAAAGAAATGCGTTTACACATCAATCATATAATTTGAGATGTTTGTATACTTGGTGGTAACATTTGAGATCATTTGAATGAGAATTGTTTGGATTATTTTTCTTAAACACCTACTCTTATGAGATCTTACATTATTTGAAACACATATATATATATATTATATATATAATATATATATTTCTTTATATATATATATATATTATATATATATAATATTAATATATTATAAGGTGGGATTGTCACTGTTTAAAGTGCACACAGACATTGTGGACACCGGTATATACGAGGATAATCGCAAAAATGTGATCTCCCACGTGCAGAGCACTCAGGGGAACTGTTCTTTTAGCTATTGATAACATTATTTTTATTGTTGTGCATGCGCCTGGGTCAGCCCTTGCACGTGCCGCTTGGCAGTCGCTTCTAATGGAGTAACCAATTAACGCTGCCACCAAGTGTTAAGTTAGCACAGTAATTCGGTTCGTAAGTGTATGGCGAGTCGTGCATGGATGTCTAAAACGTTTGCAAATGGTGCAGTGAACTTGAATCAAATGCATCGATTTAAATGACTATGATGTAGAAAAATAGATACATGCTCAAATTTAAAAGGATATAAACATCATTGGCAATAAACAATATATATTTCTGTGATTTCTAAATATTTTTGAGGACTTTGCCTTGGAATTGATTATATAAATTGGTATATTCATAAATAAATAGTGCTCAATATCGTGGATAGAGCATGTATACCTAAGGATAGCGAGGACATGAAGTCAACGGCACTTAGTTACTGCAAGTTTCTCGCTCATGCAATTCTCAACCTGCATAGGCGACAGTCATTAACCAAGCGCTGTTAACTATCGGTTCACATTACCCTAACTCATATATATATATATATATAATATATATATATATATATATATATATATATAATGGACTCTCCGTCGATTTTCGACGTATGAGGGTTCATACACACAATGAACATCCACACAGGATTTGTTTATAGTGGTGAAGGCTTGAGTTGGACCATCCACACTTTTTGGCACAGTCGATAGGAAATAATTGGTGCATCAAGGTTGCCACAAACCCAATCAACGACCGACCTCAGGAATTTTGAATTCAGAGTTATCCCTCTCCTAGACTGGTTGCCTACCCAAGGCTGAAGAGCCCAGTCTGCCCTACTATTTAACCCATAGCTGGAGGGAGAATATATGGATTAATACCTTTCCCAAGGGTATTAGCGCTATGTGAAATGCCAACAGCATATATATATATATATATATATATATATATATATATATATATATAATATGGTGTGTCAAAATATATCGAGTTTATGGTACTTTTTGACAAACTTTGTATTCTGAAAATATAACCTTCCATTCATTGTTCATGTCTATCTTGGTAAATACAGCTTCAAGCATGGAACTTTTATGACACACCTTGTTTTCTGAAAAGAAATAACGTTCCTTTTATTATTCACTTCTATCTTGGTAAGTACAGGTTCAATCTCGATACTTTTATGACACAGCTTGTATATAAAGAGAGAGAGAGAGAGGGGGGGAGACGATGGTTTAAATTTAAAAGATACGCTTTCCTGATTACAGAATTTATTACATAGCATTTAGCATTTACTAAAAAATATGAAGAATATATGGAGGTGACAATGTTCTGATAGTAGATCTCGAGTGTGAACTTCTTTCGCGAATATGTAACTCTTATTCATCGTATTTTCCCCATTATTTTAAAACCTGTGATTACGCGGGAAGGATTTATCAAATAATGTACATATAAATATTCATTCTCTCTAATCACTTTACGCCTGCCTCTCTCTCTCTCTCTCTCTCTCTATCTCTCTCTCTCTCTCTCTATCTCTCTCCATATATATATATACATATGTGTGGTGGAGAGAGAGAGAGAGAGAGAGAGAGAGAGAGAGAGAGAGAGAGAGAGAGAGAGAGAGAAAACAAATCCAAAAAATATGAAGCAGGTGCTAAAGTTTCTGTATTATATGTAGCGCATGAACAGATATTGTGAATATGATATGGCTACTAAAAAATAGTATCCTCCCCTGAGACGACTTGAGTAAATTTTTAACTTTATAGGTGTGACATGTATGTTTAACTATTTTCTTTATAAGATTTCCAATGATATATCTGAATAGTTACAGAAAGATAGGGTCTTAGTACTAGTGCCAAATACAATGGTATCAGTACAAACATGTTTTTAGAGGTTGAAAGTTAGGTTGGTTGAATCTTACGGTATGTCAACCTTTGTTGGGTTATTTTACGCCGTAGACGTTTTGTTTTATTCATTCTTGATAAGTATTAAACATTTTCTTTTTAAACTGATTTTTTAAAAACATTTTTTAAACTCAAATTTTTCTATTCAACCCATGGATGGGACCTCAACATGTACTACCACTCCGGGTCACAGCAGCCTAGGGAGACTGAGTGACAGTTAGTCTCCTCATGTTTCCAGGACTCTTCTGAGTATTCTAGCCGAACTCAACATTGCTGTCATTTGGATGGTCTTGACTCTGCCTCTGATTTCTAATTCACCCAATTTCTCTTCGATACCCTTGGGGATAATTCCAATGGCAGCAATTACAATTGGCACGACATTTACCTTCATGTTCCACAGATTTCTCAGTTCTTTGGCAAGATCCAAGATTTTTTTTCTCTTTTTGCTTTTCTTTCACTTTCACTCAGTGATCAACTGGCACAGAAATATTCAAAGGATGACAGGTTCTCGTCTTCTTGTTAATCAATTCTAGTTCTGGTCTCCTGGACGGGATTAGGTGATCCAGCTGTACCTCAAAGTTCCAGAGAATTTTATGCGTCTCATTCTACAGGTCAGATTCAGGTTTTTGCATATACCATTTAGTTGTCTGTTGAAAATTGAATTTCTTGTACAATTCACAGTGAATCATCCAGTCGTGCCTAGTGTTGTACTCTCTTTGTGCTAGTTTGCTACATTCGCTTATTATATGATTAACCGTTTCGTATCTGTCTCCACACATTCTACACTTGCTATTCTGCAGCGTCATATCAATTTTGCCTCTATATAATTTGTTCTTATGACATTGTCTTTTGCTGCGATTATAACAGATTCAGTTTCTCTCTTGAGGTTTCCTCTTCTTAGCCATGTCCGTGTCTGCTGATATGATATCTGTTCAGTTTGTTGCTTGAAGTACCCGGAGTTGTTTTTCTTCCAATTTCTGTTTTTTTTTAAATTTTTTTTTTAATGTATTTCTACTTGTCAATATATTGTAATTGATTTTCCTGTCTGCTGCAATTAGACTTTCCTTACTTATATTAGTTTATTCTTCAAGTGCTCGGATTGTCGTACTTACCCTATCTTTAATGTTGGTGAGACTCATTACGTCTTCTTTTCTTGGCACTTATAGTTCGTCTATGTCGTCTCTCGTGTGTAATGCCTTGTGAATTGTCATATGTTTCTTTGTCCTTTGGTTCATCTGCCGGAACTCCTCTCTTGTTCATTTTAGGAATGGTCCCGAGGATCTTACAAGAGGGAAATCCTGGTGTTTATTCCTTTGATGAGATTTCTGCTACTGAGCTTGGTTTCTAGAAGCTTTCTTGTTAGTCTGAGGTATTCCTTTCTTACTTTTTCTTTAATTTCTGTTTGTTTGATTTCTTCTGCTTCAAATATTCCGAAATATTTATAGTTATCTTTTTCTCCAAGTGTCCTAATTTCTTCTCGATTAGATAGTTCTATTCCATTAGCCGTTTCATTTTTTCCGTTCTTCATTCCTATATCTATTATTATTATTATTATTATTATTATTATTATTAGCGGGACCCGTGAATATACCACATTATGATAATCTAACTATTCCCACGTTAGATATGTATACTTAAGTACTGTTTCCATAGTTCAATATTTAAAAAGTATAATAATCTTGATTTAAGTCTCTCTCTCTCTCTCTCTCTCTCTCTCTCTCTCTCTCTCTCTCTCTCTCTCTCTCACACACACACACACACACACACACACACACACACAAACTATTTTTATTTTTTCCTTTGCTTCACTATTTCCTTTCCATTGAAACAAATTAGCGTTATCGTTTCTGCACTCTCGCTCCTCGTTCTCTCACACTTTTCTCTTTCTTTCTTTCATATATTTCTTTTTACTAGCAAAGCGACCTAATGTATTAATCTTAGATCTTTTGATGTATTTACAGATTGAAATAAACGTGCATATCGTCTGTTTCCTTTAACTCTTTTAGGCTGGGTGGTCAACCAGTCTGATCTCTTGACAGAGCACAAAATTAAAGCTGATATTCCTGCTCTCTAGAGATTACAACTGCAGGTCAACATGTCCATATTGTATGAAAAGGAAGGGTTGTGGGTCACCCTGCAACAGGAGATTAGACATGTTTTTTTTTATTTCTACCTACTAGCAAAAGTATGCGCCCCCTCGGCGCAAGTATTTAAGTTTTAATGTAATAAAATATTATATTAAATTAGAAAGACTAACTAAACTAAATAAGAACTGATATAAAAATATTACTTATTTAAATATACCGGTAAATCTAACTCAACTATACTTTAATAGAGACCTCGTTTATAAATAAGATGCTATTAAGATTAGAAAATGTTTATTTCATAATCGTTAAGAATATAAGTTAAATAACTAAGGAAGTCGTGACATCAGTGGTTATGTAGTTTCGGTTACAGACAGTTACATATTCTCCATTATAATAAGATATGCAATGTGTCTTTTTTACTTTGTTCACAATAAAATCAGAATGATCCATTATTTAGTTGAGATGACGACCCCCTCTAATCAGACTCCTTCTACCAAATCCGAAGCTTCTCCGGACCGTGTATGTGTATGTATGTGTATGTGTGTGTGTGTGTGTGTGTGTGTGTGTGTGTGTGTGTGTTAAAGTAAGTAATATAGGTAAAGAGTAAAGGTAAGTAATAGCGTATTAATATGTAGATTATTATTATTGGTGATGATGATGCTTTTTGCCAAAAATAATGATCAAAATGTTATCATTTTATGAGCTACTTAGCTCAACGCAGATCTTGATTTTAATGTGAAATTTTAAATTAAAAAAAGTCATAAAGATTAATTCCTGATAAATTTTCATCACACCTCGATTTTGTATTGTACTTTGTTTGAATTTTGACTTTGCTCTTCTATACATAATTGAATTAGAAATAATTACCCTATTTCATCTGCTATAATAAAAATACGAATAAGATTTGTACGAGGGTTTTTTTTTTAGGTTTAAGTAAACGAATTAAGTGATGTGCGATTATAGAAGAAATGAAGAAGACGTTTAGCAGTCAGGAATTAAAATGGACATCACTGATAGAATAGGGCCATTGCATGTATTGTATTAACGCACCTCTATTGATTTTACTATAGAAATACATTAAAATCAAGGAAAAGGATATTGTCAGAGGTCAGAAGATAATGTCAACATCATTCATAAATTAGGGATTAAAATATGTGTAAAACTCTCTCTCTCTCTCTCTCTCTCTCTCTCTCAAACCGTCCTTCAGGACGGGGTCCGGTGTGCTTCGGCCACTGGACCGGTGAGTTGTGTTAAATTAATAGCGTCGATCCCAGGGGGCAGTTCCCCCCAGGCAATACCTGTCCACTTGGGGACAGGGCTGGGTTTATTGCCCAGCACCTGAGGCGCCCCCATTGAGGGGGAATTCTGATGGGATCGACGCAATTTTTGTTCTATCCCGCCCATTAGCTTCGGATTGTGGGTGGCCTATGTTAAAACGAGGCTTGTGCCAGTCCATACAGGTGGGGTATGAGACAAAATAAACTGTCTGTCTGTCTGTCTGTCTCTCTCTCTCTCTCTGATACGCTCTCTTTTCTTTCTTTTTCCTTCTTATAACAACAGCTTGCACGTATGAGTAAAATACTCCAATACTATTGTTTTCGCATTGTAGCAACACTATTTATTCTGCATGTTATCTAATTTATAACGCGTTACAAATGTAATGTAGTCACATACCTTTACATCCAGCAAGCCTCTGTACAACTATAACATAATTGCGTTACTAATAGTTATGTTACTGAATCTTTTTTAATTCGGAAGGAAAAAACATAGTAACTAGAATAGTTTGATTGTTAAAGAT
>CM042154.1:103189661-103199661 GCA_023376005.1 Doryteuthis pealeii
CATACACATACACACAACTGCTCTTTATATATGTACTAGAAGCGGCTACCCCGCGTCGCATGGATAGTGGGGGTTGTAAAAAAAATTAGTCACATAAATCCATTATTATTGATTCGCGAGTTGGATTCTTGTAGTATGCCCCATTAAAATCCCTATAAAAAACAAAAAGACGTTGCGTTGATCCAGCCACTCTGGAAATAAAAATTAATGTATACTATTTAAAATATCAAAGACAAAAAAAATCTATGCTATTATCATTTAAACTATATTTGTTAAGTATCTTCACTAATATAAATCAAACCTTCATTATTTTTGCTCAAAAACCAAGAACTGGTGATATTTAATGTATATATATATATATATACTTTTGTTATTAATTGTATTATTTTCGAAGTGTTCTCCCGACATACATATACACACAAATGCCCTTTATATAAGTATAGATTGTCAATAATACGTACATCCTTTTAAATTTCAACACATAGATATTTTTCTACCTAATCGCCATTTTGTCGGATGCCTTTTTGTTGCTGCTGTGACAGTTTTTGTATGTTTCATATCATACCAGCGCACCGCCATATTGTTGAGGGAGCATGAAACCTCGTCGTCGTTGTAAACTCTCTACACCACTTGCGAACGTTTTCACGTCCATACACTTTCGTTAATTAGCAATGAATTTCAATCGATTTAATGCCTTTTGCTGACTCACTCTTGTCCGTAACATCATATACTATGTCGCCGCTATGTCGTTTTTGCGAACGTTTTGACACCCATGCCCGATTCGCCATACATTTCCGTTAAATAGCCGAATAACTGCGCGAACTTCACACTTATCGGAAGATTCAATCGGGAGATGCATCAGAAACAAGTGTCAAACCAAGACTGAGTGTGACAGCGAGATGCGAGCAAGCGCAGGCGCATTCACAATAAGGATACGTGTTTCCAATAGCCGCACGAACAGTTTCCCTGTGTCACTAACGCTTTGGAGACCATACTTTTGGCAATACCTATGTATACATACATACAAACATATATACATACACACATACATATGAAAAGATAGATAGATACATAGAACAAGTTGAGATAGATAAATAGATAGAAAAAGAATAAGGCCGATAAAACAATTTTAGTCAGTCAGAACAGGCAGATAGGCAGGCAGGCAGGCAGGCAGGCAGATATATCGAAAATTCAGTCAGGTTTTGATCCCGGCTAGAGGTAGCTGTTATGTTACATATTAATTGGATCCCTATTACTTTTTAAGGTAGTATAGAAATCCTTATGGCGATCAGTGCAGCTGATAGCCTTGAGAGTGAGTGACAATGCTTGACCTCACTCTGACCTTGCCTTGCGGAAAGGGACCGTGGGAATCGGAAGGCAATAGAAGCCCTTCCGGTTTAAAGGTGTAAGGAACTCAGTAAGAGTTGCAGTAGTTAGTTGCAGTAAGTAAGTTGAGAGTTAGGACTGAAGCCTAGCAAGATGTGACTCTCTGCGCGCATTTGTCTGGTTCTGGGGACCGAATAAATAACATCAAAGGTAAATCGAAGTCTTGTTGTTATTACTAAAAGCTTAACAATGACACAAGGCTTCTGATAAGAAATGGTCCCCAGCAGAACCAGACACGGAATCCCCAGATAAGAAAGACCAGACGAACCTGTAGAAGATATACCCGACATTAGAAGCTATTAGAAGTAGAAGACTAGACAGAGAAGAAAAGAAAAGGCGCTACGTAACAGTTAGAAGTAAAGCCACACTGATGAGAAGTAAACTTTGAACACGTGTAGTGGATGATTTATATATATATATATATATATATATATATTATATATATATATATATATATAATATATAATTTTAATATACCAAGCGTTTGTTAAATCCTTGCGGTGAGAAAAAAACACAGCAAATAGTTTGATTGTAAAAATATACTACCAAACATCAACCAGGGAGAAAAACATTTTTTGAAAAAGAAAAGACCAAGATAGTCGTACCAACATAAAATAATCTATTGGTACAGTATTTGGCCAAAACAAAAAACAAATATGTATATATATGTATATATAAGATATATATATATATATATATATATATTATATATTCATATAACCGCTAGGAGAAAGCTAATAAGTAAAAAGTGCTCGATACCTAAGTAGAGCCAATAAGAGTCAGTCTTAGCCCTGAAGAGCATTAAGCGAAACTAATAATAGGTTCGTCTGACTCATTAGATTTATCTTTATATATATATATATATATTATATATATATATATATATGCAGAGAGAGAGCGAGAGAGAGAGAGAGAGAGAGAAGAGAGAGAGAGAGAGAGAGAGAGAGAGAGAGAAGAGATAGAGATAGATAGATTGATAGATAGATAAACACAATGAATTCGTGCTTGACATGCAATATCATGCGAACAATGATTTCAATTTAACTTAATTCTAAAAAAGTTGAATAATCTGTAACTTGATCAACTTAATAGATTACACGTTGGTAAGATCCTCTGCCTAAGACACCTGTTGATATTGAAGTCATTTCTATTGCATTATCTCATGTCGACTCTCTTCTTCTTAGCGGATAACATCGTCAGTTTTCTTATTTAATTTCAAAAGAATTTTATTAATTTCCACAAAAGACTTTTCGTTAGAAATACATTTTGTAATTAAAACTAAGTTATGCATTTTATTCAAAGGCTGCTGCTGCTGCTGCTGCTGCTACTGCTGCTAAACTTATTCTACAGATTAGATTTACCAATAGAAACAGAATTCTCATTCATGTAACTTTTGCTGTTTGTTTCTTTTAATACAGTGCTGTTGATACTTTTCGATTAGTGGAATCACGGGAACAAAGAACTTGGCATACGATGTGTGTTCAAAAGGTTTCACGACTGAATCTGCGTTTACCGAGGCAGTTAATGAAATGTTATTGTACTTCAAAATGTCTCCATTTGGATTCATCGCATGTATTCCAGGGTGTTTGCTATTGGTAGAAGTATCTCTTAAAGTTAAATGTTGATATGTTGCAAAACTTCAGCATTGTATTGCTTAGAGAGATGCATACACACATAGATACATACCTACAAGGATACATACATACATATATATATATATATATATATATATATATATATATATGTGTGTGTGTGTGTGTGTGCGTGTGCGTGTGCGTGTGTGTGTGTCTGCGTCTGTGTCTGTGTGTCTGTGTGTGTTATATGTACGCGCATAAATAAACTGTTCGATATATAGAAAGATAGATATATAGAACAAACTCATATATATATATATATATATATATATATATATATATATATATATATAGAGAGAGAGAGAGAGAGGGGGAGACAGACAGACAGACAGTTGGAGACCTCTCGTGCAATGGTTATCGTTAAAGGAAATGGACACTGCAACATGTCTTCAATATCCTGGACGAGGCTGTTTGCATTTCATATAGAACTAATGCCCTTGGGAAAAACTCTATATCCAATGATTCCCCGTCTACGTATGGATATAGTAGGGTGGACTGGGCTATTTAATCTTGGTTAGGCCACCAATCTTGCAGAAAGAAAACTGCTACACTCAAGCTTATAAACTGACCATGCCTTGTAACCTTCTTGTGTGGAGAGATTAGTAAATAGATAGATAGATGAATAGATAGATAGACCAAACTGAGATAGCTAAAACGAAAAATCTTCGATAGAGAGATAGATCATCTGAAACATGCAAACTGAGCTCTTTAACTTTCGTATGGCAATCGGTCTAGCAGAAGAAAATACTCCGAATTCAAACCTGTTTAACCCCACTTAAAAATGACTGTCACAATTCGATTCTGCGCTGTGTTTGGCTAAATAAATTTATACATATATAATGGGCAGTTGGTATGTATGTGTGTCCGTATGTATTTCTGGATAAAACTACGAAAATAAAACAATTAACGACAAAGTCAATATATATATACACATTAAATATCACTTTTTTCTTGCTTTTTGTGCAATAATTATGAAAATTTATGATTTATATACGAATATATTTTAAGATTAAAATATACCTAGAAATAGCATTGAAATTATACTTTAATATGTCCAGCGTTTATAAATCTCAAAAGTACCCAAATCAATACACCAGGGCTACCCCGCTCTACCCAGGTGACGTTGGGTAGCTGCTTCTAGTATGTATATAAGACAGTGTGTATGTCTGTATTTCCGGAGGAAACTACAAAAATTAATCAATTAATGACAAAGTAAATATATATACATATTTACTATCATCAGAGCTTGCTTTTTGTGCAAAAATAATGAAGATTTTATCTATATCTTGGAAGATATTCAAAAGATAGAATTTGAATTGTAAGAGTAGGGAATATCATTGGTATATATACACATTCACTATCACCAGAGTTTGCTTTTTGTGGAAAAATAATGAATATTTTATTTATTTTTGAGAAGATATTTAAAAAATAGGATTTGAATTGTATATCATTGGTATATATACACATTCACTATCACCAGAACTTGCTTTTTGTGCAAAAATAATGAAGATTTTATTTGTATCTGGGAAGATATTTCAAAAATAGGATTTGAATCGTAAGAGATGGGAATGTTATTGGTACATATACACATTCAATATCACCAGAGCTTGCTTTTTGTGCAAAAATAATGAAGAATTTATTTATATTTGGGAAGATATTTAAAAAATAGGATTTGAATCGTCAGAGAAGGGAATATCATTGGTTGCATTTGTGATTAAAATATAAATCAATTATGTATCACCAAAACAATCCATCGGTGAATCTGCGAGAATAACTTTTTATAATCCCCCCTACCTAGGCAATGCCGGGTAGCCACTTCTAGTAACTAATAAAATTCTACTGCCGATAGACAACACGCTTGAAATTGTTAGGTATTGGCATTCTTTACACAGCAGACTCTCTGAATGGTCATTTTAAAGGTAAGGGAGACAAAATAATTAGTCAGAAGAGTGTGTAACTTAGTGTAAGGATTTCCTGTAATGGTCTCCCATAAGTTGAATTGCTTTCAGTTGTTGAGCCTAACCGTAAACGAGGCATTTGAGCAATGGCGCTGTTACCAGACCTCCAAACACATGAGACGAAATTCCCTGGTAATTGGTGTGCTGAAAAGTTTATTAAATTAGGGTCGACTTTTACACAAGATATACATATTTTTACGTCCTAATGACCGCAGTCGGCTAATAAACTGAAGATAGAAAAAAGAATCGATATATAGATAGATATGAACGGACTCAAATAGACACATAGATAAATGGATACTAGACAAAACGTGACCCGTTAAGCCAAGATGTTGGCCCGGCTGGCTGTTTATAAAACGTAACATACAAATAGGTTTCATAACTCTCCAATATCTCTTTAAATACCATATCTCTCGCTCTCTATACCACGGGTGTGGCAAATTGTCTGTATATTAACCTGAATGATGGGATACTTCAAAGTCCACAATCTATTCACCTCAGAATTCATTCAATTCAAATAAAGTCCCATTATTATTGTAATCTGAGTCTTTCTTCTCAAATATAATTAACAATTTATTAATATTTGTACAGTATCAGAGAGACGCTGTGGGCGATTTAAAGCAGTAAAATAGTTAAAATGTGTTGTCAAATATGTCGATTAAGGTTATTCCTCCCTTCTATCATTTCTTCCTTCCTGTCTGCCTACCGAGGCCGTCGCCTTTCTTCAACTTCCAGAATTTTGCGTTTTTTTTTACAAGGATATATATTAGAGAAGAAATTTTAAAAACACACAGATGTTATTTAATTAATGTTGTTTTTATGACAATATTTCAATCTGTATAAGATATTCTTCAAAGCCTGTATATTATGCAACGAAGAAAACAGTTTTTTGCAAAGGATATATATATATATATATATATATATATATATATATATACCAGGGAATGGTAACTGACAGTTTCACGTCTATCCGATTTTTCAAAACAAAAATTGCTCTATCAATAATATTGAACACTCTTTATTTATAGATATTGAAAATTGATAGAGCATGTAAATTTCAGTTAGTACAGCGAAGACATAAACTCAACGGCACTAGGTAACTGACAGTTTCACGCATATCTGATTTTCAAACTAAGTTTTGCAGGTTTTTTTTTTCAGACTGAATTGCAGATTTCAAACTGTCTACAAAAAGGTATGATGAGATGTGCCCGTGAGGTAAAGCATGTCGGTATAGGAAATGGACACAAAGAGCTGAGTTCAAATCCTGTACAAGACTGTTTGCATTTCACATAGCCAAATACCTTTGAAAAAGGTAGGTCTTTATCGAATCTTTTCGCCATACGGGTAGGATGTGACTCGCACGTATGAGACAACCAACAAGAATCGAAGTAGGTATTCAATAGTGAAATAATGGGAATATCGCATCATCTTGATTAACACACATGGACTCTTACTGCCTATTCCAAACTATACAGTGTAGATTTGGCTTCAGTACAGGAATTGGCAGGAAGCGTTCGATCATCTTAGTCGTCTGTATCATAAATAGTTTCTGCGGTATATCGTCGTTTTACACACACAAAAAGGCTAAAACGTCATTTAGTTTAAAACCATTGAAAACACAAGACTTTTAAAACCGATGAAACGGGATACCATATTCTGAGCTATTACGGTGAGGATATAATTTTGTCAACTCCTCTGTGTCGGGCAGAGTGCAGCACAATACCAATCTTTAATTGGAGTACTGCATTAAGTTTAATTAATCAATGTTTTAATTAAAGTATATTGATTTGAAAATCAATCAAATTCATTTGTTTCTTATCACACTTCTGTAAATATATATGTAAGTAATTTATATTCCTATTATCTTATCTCACTTTATAAATTCTAATGTTTTGTATTAAAAAGAAAAGTATTAAAAAAAAGATTATGTATTTTTTGTGTAAAAAGAAAGATATTTAATGTTTAAATGTTAAATTACTGTGACATTGTAAAGTGAAAATATGTCTTGTTTTAGATTAATCAACTCTAGATCCAGTGGATTGGATTTGATCCCAATTCTAGCGTGATCACAGCGCCATAAAAGGCTCAAGTTGTGTAGTAGTAGTAGTAGTAGAAGGGTTAGCTAGAGGGCCACACACAGACAACAGCATTCACATATACAGTGTGTACTAAGAAAACACATACACGAGAGAATAGTGAGTGGCAGATGATAAAAAGGGATTGGTTATTTCTCGATCGCCTTTTTTTTTCAAAAAGAAGAGTAGGTCAAACTTTCCGATCATAAATTACATTCCTTACCACTCTTTGCGCTGCTCACTGTCAGCCAAAACACACCCCGACGGAACCCGAAAAACAACGTCCGTCTCCCAGTGGGACCGTTTGTTGTACTGGGCCGGGGAAGTGACATATCCGTTTCCGCTCTTCTGCAGAAAATTTGGAATTCCGTTTTTATTTTTCTATTTCAGGAGTTATTAACCGGTCACTGGTTGATATACATTTAGTGCTTAGAATCTTTAAAAAAATTCTCTTCTTTTGTTCTTATTTATTTTTGACTCTCTTTCTCATTATGCAGTAATTTATTACCGTTTTCTTTTAAATTTAAATTTTCGGATCATCTTACATTTAGGCACCCTTTTTTATCTCGATTAAGGAAGGACATTTGTTTCATTTACACCGTCAATATCCGGTTGTTTGTTAGGGGTTAGGGTTAGGTGTTAGGTTTAGGGGTTAGGGTTAGGGGTTAGTTTTATAATTTTAAAAATCTAAAAAGCGTTGTTAAAACAACCGGATATTGACGGTGTAAATGAAAAACATGTCCTTTCTTAACCAAAAAAAAAGGGTGCCTAAAAGTAATATGGTCCAAATTTCTATAGACAGTTTTAATTACGCTACATTTCCTCTAAGAATGAAAATCTATATTTGACAGATTATAAGACATATGACTTTGAACAAGCATTAAAAAAAAGAAATCTAAAAAACAGATTGAAGTATTTTCTACCCTTCTAAGAATCCATATAATCATATAACAATGCAAGTAAATGTATATGAAATAAACATTTTCTAAAGTGAAATTTAAAAAAAGGAATATAATGGAATGCTGAAAATAGGTTGATGTGATTGAAATTAAACATTTAGGAATTAATAAAATTTCAGCATTGAATAACCCGTAAGAGTTTTTATGCCATTAAACAAAACCAAAAGGAACAGAAAAATCTATGTTCACATCTATATCTTCCATTTTCTGTCTCTCCTATATATATCTATGTATCTCAGTATGTCTATATCTATCTATTAAGCTATCTATCTCAGTATGTTCATATCTATCAGTCTATCTATATCCATGTCTGTTCAAAACTGTTCATATAATGTTGTAAAAATTGAAAAAAAAACACAAGTTTTATTAAGCCTACGCAGCAGTGTTTCGGTTTATTTCAATAGACCTTCATCGGCGACGTTAGTCAGCAATTTTAAGCATGTTTTTTCTTCCTCACTTTAAAATATCAACAAAAGCAGCCACACAACATAAACAGAGGCTCGCAGGCTTTTGTTTACCATAATGCTTTTTTTCCTTAAACCAACGAAAGCCCTGATGAAGGTCTATCGAAACAGACCGAAACAATTCAACGTAGGCTTAATAAAAATCATTCATTAATGAAACTTGCGTTCTTTTTTCAATGTTTACAACATATTGTCGGATTTACTTCCACTTTTTCTTCATATATATATTATATATATATATATATATATATATATATATATATATATATATATATACTTATCTCCTTCAGTTAGTATCTATACATGTATCTATCTGCTAATGTATATCTTAATCGATTCATATCTATCTACTTACCCACATGTCTATACATGTGCGTGAGTAGCGACGGAATTGTTTTTGAGACGATTGCAGATTTAAAGCAATCATCTTGTGTAATTCAGAAATATCTAATTTTGCAAATTCTTCAAGTGTTGCATTTCCCATTTCTGAAGGGGATTTATTTCAATTGGAAATCTCAAAAAACAATTCTCCGCTATTCTCCCAACCAGTTACTTCTTCTTTTTTACATTTATAACTATTATTCTCTCTTTAAATCTATCTACTTTTAGCATAAACAAAATATAACATTTCTTTTTGCCTGTCTGTCTGTCTGTCTGTCTCTGTCTCTGTCTCTGTCTCTCTCTCTCTCTCTCTCTCTCTCTATATATATATATATATATATATATATATTCGTAAACAAAAAATATAGTCACAATAGGAGCTTATCTAATCATGTGTGGAAAATTTAAAAAAAACAACAAAAATGGGAAATAAGAAATAAATGTAATGAACACAAATCAGGAGACAAATTTTGCAGACATAGCACCGAGGAAAAACTTGCCATAGCTAATTACAAAAAACAAAAAAACAAAAACAAAAACAAAACAAAACAAACAAACGAATTACTAAACCAAAGAACAGAAATTCTAAACGCATGTAGACATAAAAAAGCATGGCTCCTAAGGTAGATAGTGTCTAACTCATGTAGGTGTATATATATATATATATATATATATATATATATATTGATATAGGTCCAAGTGATAACCTACTAGAGTTTCACTTTGTTGAGGATCTTCAGGCTTACCTCCACTGTGTAAATCAAGATATTGGTTGATTGTAGACAATTATATGTATGTGTCTTCTGCTACGAACGGTACATTTTATATATATATATATATATATATATATATATATATATATATATATATGGAAAAACTACGTAGCAGTTGCAGATATAAATAAATGGACACTACGCCATCGTCTTTAGTAGACGGAAGGATGCCAACAACTATATATATATATATATATATATAATAAAAGTAAAATCGGTGGAGTGGCCTATTGTCGGTATCACAAACGCAAGATAAGGGAATGTTTTTGAAACTGAGGTAGAGTGCTTCATCTACCGTCAGCTCCCTGCTTTACAGCACTGATCAAATAATGCTAACTGTGCACAAGAAGTTAACTAAAAGTTTACAAAC
>CM042154.1:103207161-103284661 GCA_023376005.1 Doryteuthis pealeii
GTACTTCAGCAGGATAGTCAGAAATTATACTGCTTCAGGGAAATCGTTAGTATACATCGCTGATGAGACTTAATAAAGTTGAAACAGTCTGTACGATGTTCTACACACCGAGTAATTCTTTGCGAAATTCACTTGTCATTATTATCTTCTATAATCATCGAATTTTATGCGATATGTGCATTGTAATTGCCTTCAAGCAATATATATATATATATATATATATATATATATATATATATATATATATATATATATTGTTTATGGTTAAAAAAATCGATACTCTCTTGTTTAGACATTTGAATATTTCATAACAAATAAGATACAAGGTGTCGCAGAAATACTTCCAAGATATCAAACTGTTACCACTGTTGTCCAATGGAAATTAAGCAAGTTGTAATGGTAGTTCCATCTCGCTAATTTCTTCTTCATCTTTTGCATAATATTTTTTTCGTAAACAAAAGTTACTCACTTGTTTAGACGTGAATGTATTGAAGTCAGCCATTATACTGTTGGTTTGAACAACAGCAACTGGCTAAGCACAACTGCCAGTGCCCCAAGATAGCTGATATTTAGGGAAGTAAAGAACAGTCCATTCATACATTTGGGTGATACCATTTATTGAGTCCTGATTGGCTGCTTGGTTTCTATGATGTTATGAGGCTTTATAAATACCCTGTCATTTTGCAGTAGTATTGCACAAGATTAGATTCGTATTCAGTTACGGCTTCTTGTTGCCTTGTCTTACCAATAACGACGGTAATTGGAAGTGTGATTATTCGACAGAACTGAATATTTAATAAGAAATAAAATACAGAATACGACAGAAATACCTTCCAGATTTAAAACTGTTGTGCCAAGGAACTTAGGCAAGTGGCAATGGTAGCTCCATATAGATGTTTTATTACAATTTTCCACAACATCTTGTTACTCTCTTGTTTAGGAATGATTGAATATTTAATAACAAATAAAATACTGGATACGACAGATATACCCGCTAGGTTTTAATTTGGTTTGGTTTCGTTGTTTTTGTTTTCAATCGGTATATCAACCCTTTTCAGGTCATTAATGTCGGATCAAGTCATTTTGATATTACATTATTACAGAACCAGCCGTTGCTTAAATGATCACCCAATTAAGTATTAAATAGGCTCATCACTACTTAACTTCGGTGATCTAGCAAGAGCCGATACTTTTCAACGTGGCTTGACCGTGAAACCAAATCTTAAACTGCCACCTCTGCTGTTCAAGTGAACTTAGGCAAGTGGTAATGGTAGCTCCATCTAGCTAATCTCTATCTTTTAAATAGGTTTGGTTGGGGCATTTAATGCCGAATAAAGTCATTTTGATTAAAAATAGACCCAGGTAGCTTACAACACAGCCCAGAACCGTGTAGTGAGAGTGACATCTCGAGAGCCGACGACAGCGACTTATCTCGGCTAGTAACTGGTTGCAACTAAACTAAAACTTGAAATTGTCATACGACTCTAATCGCGTGTTTTTGGAAAGGTTAAGTCGAGGTTATCACCTGTCAATGATGGTCGACATTAATTTTCCTCTCAATCCCCGTTATTTTGAATCTAACGAACTCTGATTCAAAAATATCTATCTACAGTACGTACATAATTCATAAGCTACCTATGAATTATGGTCACCTGTGCGAATTTCAAACCATAACGGGAATGAAGCAATTCACCATGTGTCAGTGCACTGACTAACACGATACTACCAATCACAGCAGGTACCTCCACACCTTGAACTGCTTCGATCATGGGACTTCAAACTAGCACCTACCAAAATATTACAAAACTTTTGACTCACCCTAATATATATATAGAAAACGTTATAGATGAACAAAGGATATATATATATATATATATATATATATATATATATATAGAGAGAGAGAGAGAGAGAGAGGGACGAGAGAGAGAAGTAGGAAGAAAGAGAAAGAAAACGATAAAGAGAAAAATGGGATTTAAGAACAGAGGTGAGATAGAGACTGAGGTAGAAGAAAATATAAAGAGTGATAAATACATTCGCATAGAGAGAGAGAGAGAGAGAGAGAGAGAGAGAGAGAGAGAGAGAAAGAAAGAAAGAAAAAACGAGAGAAAGAGCGGGTAAGAGAGGAGATCTACGGGGAGAGAGAGAGATAGATGAGTTACACACAGAGACGAAACACATGGAGATACAATGACAAGAAATAAATGAAGAGAGAAAGGAGAAAATCAGAGAAGGTGAAAATAATAATTGGAAATACAAGAAAATACATAGAGAGAGAGAGAGACAGACAGACAGACAGAGAGTGGGGGGAAGAGAGAGAGAATGAAGAGTAAGAAAGAAAGAAAGAAAGAAAGAAAGAAGGAAAAGAGAGAAAGACAGAGAGCGTGTGACATTTGCGTGTGAGAGGCACAGAGATAGACACATAAAGAAAGAGGGAGACAGAGAGAAGGGAGGAGAGAGAGACAGATATACAGACAGACAGAGAGCGGAGGGAGAGAGAGAGAGAGAATGAAAGTAAGAAAGAGAGAGAGAATGAAAGAAAGAAAGAAAGAAAGAAAGAAAGAAAGGAAAAGAGAGAGAGTGTGTGTGACATTTGCGTGTGAGAGGCAATTGGAGTCAGATAAAGAAACAGCCAGAAAGACAGAGAGAGTTTGAAAGAGAGACAAAGAGAAGGAAATATTAAAACAGACATGATGAGTTATAAAACCCATTATCATAGGAGTAAGAAAAAAAAATAAAGAAAGAGAGACATAGATGTAAAGTCTGTTTATATACTTGCTGAGTGCGTGCTTGATTGTAAATCTTCTACAGACAGACAATAAACAGATTCGAATTCACCGTGGCAAATTTGATAATGTCTCCACAAATGAGTGAACGCTGTCCATTTTTTTCGACTTCAATAATTGGGGGAGGGGGACAAATGTATTTTTAACCAGGATCTTCTATGAACCTCACCATACTACCCCAGTAGATGACATCCCCAACAGTGCCCTCCATCCCCAGGAAATCAAACCCTCACCTCCCTCCCCTGTGTCTCGTCCCGTTAACCAATGAAGAGCATAGACAAAGTAATCGATAGTTAAAGTCGAATTGAAATTCAACCGACGCAGAATTAGCTATTTCGATAGTTGTTGTTATAATCATAAGTTGATATAGTTATGTACTAAGCTTAGCTTAGATGTGGTACAAGGCTAGAATTATTGGGCACCCACTAAGAAACGAACGCACTTACATAGGTCTGCGGGTCTAGCTTTCTAACCATACACCACTGGAGGTGCCCATGATAAATTGATATACAGAGTGGACGAAAAATGATCTGACACATTTGGAGGTAGATTACAAAAAGTCGCCATTTTTGTGACCCCCCCCCCAATTTTGGAGAGCTAAAAATCGACATAACTCCGCCAATTCTTGGAATTGGAAGCTCAAATTTTGGGGACTGTCTAACTTTAACATAGTCCACACCTGTAACATTTGAATGTGTCAGACTATTTTGGTCCACCCTGTAGTTATTTACTAAGCTTGGCTTAGATGTGGCACAAGGCCAAGAGTATGGGGCACCCAGTGAGAATCGAACTCACTAATGATGTTTTGCGAATATATCTTGCTAACAATTGCACCACCGGAGGTGCACATCATAAGTTGGTATATGGCCAGTAAGATTAAGCAAACTGAGTTGCCCAAGTGCTGTGTTGGCGATTATCGGAATCGAAACCGGAACCTCGCGATTCCCAGGTGAATGCTCTGCCGACTGAGCGAAACCGGCCACTTCTATCTATCTTCTCTATATAACGAGATAACGATAATCTAGTTATTTTCTACGCGTAGTTTATATGCGACACAAGGCCAGAAGTATGGGGCACCCAGTGAGAATCCAACTCACTAACAATGTTCTAGGTTGCTAACCATTACACCACATGAGGTGCCCATAACGATGATATATTCTTTGTAATTTTTCACTCCTTAAATAGAATCATCAATACAATCATGGAGCGCTGTTACAATGAGAACCCAACAGCTTCAACCCCCTCTCTCCCCCTCTCTCTCTCCCCTCTCTCTCTCTTTATATATATATATATATTTATATATATATATATATATGTGAAGTGGTCAAACAATGTGTTTGAAATGGCGAGGTCGACAATTTGTGGGAGATTATGTGCTTAATTAAAGTCATACCTAATGTGTTAATTAATTATAATTAAATGAATTAGGCGTGCATATCGGTTTAATGTAAAGTGTAAACAAATCGAGAAAAAGTCGATCTCTGTATGTGCATTTCAGCCCATTAGGCCTCATCAGCAGAGCTATAGACAGGGCAGTGCTTTGTGCGCGATTCGAACCATACCTGTCAGGCTGATAGGCGGACATTCTAACCACTACACTAGCTGGCTTCCCCAGAATCTCTCGTTTATTTTAAATTGATATGTATATCGCACTTTTTGGGTGACTTATGGCACGACAGTATGAAGTGGTCAAACAATGTGTTTGAAATGACGAAGGCCGACAATTTTTTGGGAGATTATGTGCTTGATATAACTATAGTGTGGGACTGGCACTGTTTCAGCTTTTACTGGAACGGTATGCCAAAGTGTGGTATTATTGAAAGAGTGCTCAGTATAATATAGAGCTATTAATAATATAATAATAAATATATAAAGGTTTTATATATTTAATGACATAGTAACAATCACGACCAATAGTTTCATGCATGCGTAACTGCAAACATTTTCAGGTGACGTTGGAGTTATACTTCCAAATGTTTGCGATTACGCATGCATGAGACCATTGGACGTGACTGTTCCTATGTCATTAAATATATAAAACCTTTATATATATATATATCCCATATAAGATAGAGTGGAGGATATTAGATCATCCCAAATGCTACAAGAACAGCTCAAGAAATTGTAATCTATGAGTGACATAAAAATTTAGGATACTGAAAAATTTAATTTCGAATAATAATTACAATAATAATAAAAGTCTAAATAAAAAGTCTGAGATTTTTAAAGCATGTCGACATAAGAAAATATTCTTCCTAAATGCATGGATAAGCGAAACCCAACATCCAACCTGAAAGATAAATTTACAGATTTTTACAAGACTTTACCATCAGAAAGTTTGCATATAAACAGACATTTTCAAATGTGATTTTGGATATATTATTCCATAAAAGAATGGATTTTCGATAAATGAAACTCACCATCCACCCTGAAAAATTGAATTGCGAAATTTACAGGACTTTACCCTCAGAAAATTTGAAAATACATACGTCTTTTAACATATGAAGTTGATTACAATAATTCCAAATAAGAACAAATTTTCAAAAGATTATAGGGAGATAACATTATGAGCATTTTTTTTTAAATGCAGAAATGAAAAAATTCAAAAATAAAATCGAAAGCATAAAGAGCGTCCACAATAATCAACCGACGTAATTTGCGGTCCAAAAACATAACAGCAAGAAATGTCTTCGCATAAACACCAGAAGAATTATTAGCAACTTGATGATGGTGAAATAACCTGAAACCTGGGTAGTTGCTTATGGAAAACAATTATATTTAAAAAATTCAACAAATAAATAAATAAAGCTCCTACAAATTCGTGGTTGAGCACTGTGATTTTTTTGTTTCATCCCAATTTTTTTTAAATATATATATATATACATATATATATGGTCAGATTTTAGCCCTGAAGAGCTTTATGCGAAACTAATAGTAGGTTCGTCTGACTCATTAGATTTATCTTTATTATTGGCTCTACTTAGGTATCGAGCACTTTATACTTATTAGCTTTCTCCTAGCGGTTATATGAATATATAATATATATATATATATCTTATATACATATATATACATATAAATTGTTTTTTCTTTTGGCCAAATACTGTACCAATAGATTATTTTTTGTTGGTACGACTATCTTGGTCTTTTCTTTTTTTCAAAAATCTTTTTCTTCCCGGTTGATGTTTGGTAGTATATTTTTACAATCAAACTATTTGCTGGGTTTTTTCTCACCGCAAGGATTTACCAACACGCTTGGTATATATATATATATATATATATATATATATATATTATATATGTGTGTGTGTGTGTGTGTGTGTGTGTGTGTGTTTGAATAAATGTAGGAAAATACTTTAAATTTGCTTCATATAATTTTTTTTTCAATTGTAACAAGCTTAGCTCGTCATAGCATCTTTTGACGCAGAGCAAAACATGGATGGAACTGATTTTTCGTTCTGTCTTTTTACATATACAGCTATGTGAAAAGAGGGAAGGGTGGATTAGGCGTGTTAGGTTGATTATTAATCATATCTAAGGGGTAGGAGTTCCCTATTCTGGGGATTTTCGGTTGGTCATTACAAAACAATGTGGAATGAATTAAAGTATAAGCAACAAGCAAATAAAAAAACAAGCATGCATCAAGGAGATGTTCATTTACACACACACACACACTCATATATTATATATATATATATATTATATATATATATATATATAGATAGATAGATAGATAGATAGATAGATAGATATACCTGTGTGTATATTTGTCAATATACATCACCGTAAAGTTCCAAAATGAATATTCAAGTAAAATTAGGTAGCTATTTCAGCCGCACGTTATATATATATAATATATATATATATATATATATATAATATATATAATATATATATCGTGGGGTGTTTATTTTTGACAATATACATTTTTCAAGCAAAAAATATATAGATATTATATATATACTTTATTCAACAATGCTTCTAAAAAATAAAAAAACATAAAAAAAAACTTATTTCCTTCGCCGAAGAGCATAAAGTGTGTTTATTATTATTCACTCAGCGCCTCCCTTGCCTCATATGGCAGAAGACGTCTCAGTATCAATGACAGGTTAATTTTGCAGGAGTTTCTCGGTGCTGTATCGTGGCTAAAACAGTATAGTTTCTAACTATCCTGCTGAGGTCCCGGTTCGATTTCTGCCGGATGAAGTTGTTAGTATATATATGATGAGACATAATAAAGTTGAAACAGTCTGTACGATATCTACACACCGAAATTCTTACGTCAATTATTATCTCCTATAATTATCGAATTCAATATCGCAATAATAAGTTATTATATATATAATATAATATATATATATATATATATATATATATATATTATTATATATATTATGTGTGCAGGTGTTGGTATATATCTAAAAAAGCACCCTCTTACTTTACAAATATAAACAAAATGTATTTTTACAATTAATACTCTGTTTAAATATCAAACAAAATTTTTATGCCGCACTAATTAACTAGCTAAATAAGTTAACAATAGCCCCCCCCCCCACCCACTACAAAAAAAAAACATGTTGAGTTCAGTACTTAAATCGTAACTTCTGTCACAATAAACAAAAATTCTTTTATTTTAAATTCCTGACCGAACATTTCATCAAAATCTGATAATTAGCTGATTTTTGTGAATTCAATTTTTTTTTCTTTAATTTTTCTTTTATTTTGTCGGAACGTTTTTATATCTCTAACTGTCTGGGCGTTTTTGTCAGTCAATCTGCGAATACTTATCGATGTGTGATGTGATAAGAATTAAGCAAGAAAATTCTGTTTCATCTGTTTTGATATTAAATGCACTTTCTTTTCTTTCTCCTTCATTTGAGTTTTCCTCATCTTCCACTTTTTATATCACATCTTCATTCTCTTCCTATCATTTTCGTCTTTCGTTTATCCATTTCTCTGTATAGTCGTTTCATTCATTTTTCTTTTTGGCTCGTTTTTCTTCGTCTTTTACTTTTCTCTTTTTACCATTTCATTTTCTTCTTCTTCTCTCTTCTTCTTCTTCTTCTTCTTCTTCTTCTTCTTCTTCTTCTTCTTCTTCTTCTTCTTCTTCTTCTCTCTTCTTCTTTTTTCCATCATTGTTCTCTTTAATTTGGCACACTTCTTGTTCTTCTTTGATTTGCCACACGCCATGCTCTCAAGATTTCTGAACTGGAGTCCCACGTGAGATGCAGTTTAGTGTCTTTAGTATCCTGGGATTATAATTCGAGTAGACCAAGACCCCTTACTGGGCTGCGACCGTAGTAAGTGAGTTGGAACTGCAATCGTGCTATCAAATTCACTTTCGGACTAATACTCTTGAGAAAGTTTGAACCACTATGAAAAATAGTGGTACTATTTAACCCATCCCCCAGCTACATATTAAATAGTACCAATAGTGTTATTCTGCATGGATGATTTGGCATTAAATAACCCACGAAGATTGATATGCCATAAAACAAAGAACAAAACCAAACTATCTAGCCATGTCTTGTTCAAGGAATTTGATTAAAATCATAATTAGTTAAATAGATCCCGAATTAGGTCTGGGCATATTCTAGTAGCGACCACCTCAAGCGGAGATTTAAGAAGTTTGAATTCAGAGTTTTCCTTCTCCTAGACTGATTGCCTATCCAAGTTTGAAAAGCCCAGTCTGACCTACTATTTACCCATAGATAGAGGGAGAGTAGATTAATACTTTCCAATGGTATTAGCGCTATGTGAACTGTAGCTTCGTCCATGATTTGAACTCGGGTCGACGAGTCCATTTCCTACGACTCTAACCATTAAATCCTCCAACAAATTCTAATTCTAATGATTAAGTGTTAACTAACTTTCATAACAACCTTTGAGGGAACTGAAAAACTAAATAATTGAGTGCATGTTTCAATTTCTTTATATAGATAAATAGTAAGAATTAAGAATAAAAACCGGACATTAATGTAAATCTACTTCCGTGTATACATTGTTAGGAATCTATGACTATTATTAGTTGAATTTACTTAGTATATTTTCATATTTTCTGTTAATGACGATTTTTAACAATTGGAGTCAAACAAACTAATGGAAGAGCGTACCAGCTGAATTTAACCACCACCTCGCACAGTAAGAATCGACGGACAATGGTTTGCGAGCTGAATTTAATTTCTCTCTCTCTTCTCTCTCTCTCTCTCTCTCTCTCTCTATATATATATATATTATATATATATATATATATATATATATATATTATATATATATATATACTACTTTTTACAATCTTCTTAAAGAGAATCTTGCATAGTATATATATATATATATATATATATATATATATATATATATATATATATAAATAAATATTTCCTTACTCTTAGCTTTTATATATATATATATATATATATATATATATATATATATATAATATATATAAATGGACTCTCCCGTCGATTTTCGACGTATGAGGGTTCATACACACAATGAACATCCACACAGTGTTTTGTTTATATAGGCTTGTGTTGGACCATCCACACTTTTTGGCACAGTCGATGGAAAGAATTGGCGCATCAAGGTTGCCACAAACCCAATCAATGACTAACCTCAGGAATTTTGAATTCAGAGTTATCCCTCTCCTAGAATGGTTACCTATCCAAGGCTGAAGGGCCCAGTCTGCCCTACTATTTAACCCATAGCTAGAATATATGGATTCATACCTTTCCCAAGGGTATGGAGGCGCGTGGGCTAGTGGTTAGAGTCGTGGAAAATGGACTCGTCAATTCGAGTTCAATTCCTAGACGACGTAGCAGTTGGCATTTCACATAGCGCTAATATATATATATATATATATATATATATATATATATATATATATATATATATATAATATTGTATAAACATTCTATACAAAGATTCACTTTGAGAAGATTGTAAAAAAGGAAGAGATGCTCAAGGATGCATAAGAAATAAATGATTTTAATGTTTTTTTCCTATGAATAACACTCTTGAAATATAGGTACAAGAAGGAAAAGACCCTGTAGTCATTTTTGTCGTAGCCGTGTATCATATAGTATCTAAAGAAGGATAATGGAACCGTGAGCGCTGGAGGAGAGATTCTAGTAAGACTTTTCTCAAGACCTGTGAATGCAATCTGTCTGTTATTGATTACTCATTCATTGTATCTACTGTAGTAACCTGATTCCTTATCTACAATACTCGTTCTGCTTTTCGTTCTACTTTCTCTGTAACGCACGAGGATAAATGTACGAGGGTTAGTAAAAAAGTATTACCATTTTGTTTAGGATAGGTATAATTACAAACATAGGAACATGTATCATACATCAGAATGAAGCTAGTCCTCCTTGGATCACATCGATACTTCTCCAAATAATCACCGTTTCTCTCAATAGCAATGTTCCACTTTCAAACGAGAGCATGTATCCCTGTCCCGTAAAATTCTATCGACTCTTCTTTGAGCCACTTCTTCACTACATATTTTCTCCTCGTCACTGGAATAATGTTTGCCTCTCAAACCATCTTTCATGGGTCCGAAGAGATGATAATCCGTAGGTGCTAAATCTGGTGAGTATAGAGGATGCGGTAAAATTATCCACCCGAATGAGGTGATGTTCTCCCTTGTCATGATGCTTGTGTGTGGTTGAGCATTGTCATGCAGAAGGAGGACATTGTCTATTGGCAGTTGGGTCCTATTCGTTGGATTCTTACTCTGAGCCTCGTTAGGTTCTCAATGTAGGCCTTAGTTTCGTAAAAAAAAAACTTCACATGATTCAAAGAAAATGTCATTCTGTTACATAATACATAGGTAACAATAAATTATGTGCGTACTATAGTAATAATATTTTTGAATGAATGTTCGTTAGATTCAAAATCGAAGAGAGTTAAGTGGAAATTTCCATAATTGTTTGGGTTATAATTGATTAGTGATGACCCGACTTAACCCCTTGGGTAGCGCGCGATTAGACGCATGAAAAGTTTTAGTTTCGATGCGAATAGTGGCTAGCCAAAAGCGGACACTGTCGTCGACTCTCTAGATGTCTTCTCTTCTACCGCTGCGGCTGAGTTGAGCTGGTGTTGTTGTTAATAGAAGCTTAAAAGAAAAACGAGTCTTGTTAATTTATTAAAACAAAAAATGACCAGCCCGAAGAAATAAGCCCGGACGAACAAGAAGTAAAAGCCACCCGGAGAAACAGCCCGAGAGTCAGCCTTGAAGAATATGACGTCCAATGAATGAGCAGCAGACAACAAGTAGCCGAGGTAATAGGTAAGTGCCCCTAATCATATTTTCTAATCTGTCTGTCACTCTCTCGCCGATTATATACCGGTAATTTGAATATTAGCTACATAAATGTGAATAACCTCCCCTTGTTTATTTCACTTCGAGGAAGCCATATGTTTTGGTCAGCCATTTTTATTTCACTGTAATCAATACAACTGCATGTTTTAACACGAAGAAATCATAAAATGTGTTCTTACTAACAATTAAGTTCATTTCAAATAATGCGCAGTTTATATTTTCCTGTTAAAACATCCAGTTGTATTGATTCAAACAAATTTGTATTTTCAGTGTAGATTTACGGTGAAACGAAAATGGCCGACCAAAACATACGGCTTCCTCAAGGTGAAATAACAAGGGGAGGTTAATCTAATTTATGTAGATAATGTTCACATTACCTATATATCCAGCATATTAAGTGGGTATATAACAATCACATTTTGACACACCCACGTATAAAATATTAAACATAATTTGTGGAAAGGAACATACAAGTATCAAACCTTATCGGAATATGATGAAATAGATTATTGAATATGATTGTCTTAGATTAAATATTGGGAAATACACAAAACAGAGTATGGGTTCCTGTAATATCCTTTTGGTTGAATGACCCGTCATTGGTTTCTTTCTTAATGTCCTCCTTATATCCATTCTCATGTGTTGATCCCCAAGACGTCTATCGACCATTTTCTAATCAAGATCCCCTGGTTCCATCGACCCCCATTTGATAGCAATATTGACCACTTTCTTGATCTCTTATTTAAGTATCCATTGGGAGTTAATTTCCACTATTTATTATGTTACACGGAAACAATGGTCAATTGGATTATATCTGTTTATGGTTTTATTGTCATATGGTATTTACTATTAGTTTACAATTGACACGAATACGCAACGGGGTTGTGTTTGATTTATTCTTTGTAAATAACTTTATCAGTTTAGCTGATGTAAAAAAAGAAAAAGATACTTTAAATTATCGCTAAGTTAGGACTAATAATCTACTGAGAAAAAAAGGTTGAATTGATAAATCTCTTCATAGACAACACATTTAGAAATATTTCTCGGCAAAAGCATTTAAAACTATTCTCAGAACAATATTCCAATTTTTTGTTCCCATTAAGATAATCCTATAGGGACGGTTTAGCTCAGTCGGTAGAGCATCTGGCTAGGGATCACAAGGTACCGGGTTCGATACCGGCCCTCGCCAATTCAGCGTATGAATAGCTCAGGAATCTGAGCGGTAAAGTAAGGAGCTGATGGTAGGTGTGGTTCTGCACCTAAGACGCCAAAATAATATTGGTCTACCGCTAGTAAAAAGGGGATAGCCTCCCTCGCTGTTTGGCTGAAACCAACTTAAGGCCACCCCGATGACTTTACTTACTTTTCCTTACCACGGCACATTACTAGGATTTCGACTACTACTGTACATATAACGGTGCTAGATATTTTTCTATGCTTGTACTTGGCAGTGTACAAGAAATTTAGATCATAGATTTATAAACGATATTAATTCAACTATAGATTCCTAAGTAGAGGATTCTGGTGTAATGGTTATCGTCATAGAACATTGTTACTCAAGTTGAATCCTAGACGAGTCGGTTTGCATTTTACATAGCACTAATACCCTTGGGAAAAGTATGAATCCAATTATATTCCCCCGAGCTATGCGGGAATAGTAATGCAGACTCATTGTATTTAAAGGGGCAGGGCTGGGATCGACGCAATTTTTCTACCTACTACCCCATGAGTCTCGGCTTGTGGGTGGTGCCCACATAAAACGGCCTTGTGCTATATCATGTGAAAGTGGGACACATGTAAATACCAGTAATGCAGACTGGGTTCATTAACATTGGTCTGGTGAGAAAGGGAAGTCTGAAGTCAACCCTGTTGTTACATAATTCATGGATAGTCAATGAATTATGTATATACTGTAATTAGATATTTTTACTCGGAGTTCATTAGATTGCAAAATCGGAGGGAGTTAAGTGTGAAATTTCCATAACCGTTACGGTTATGATTGATTTGTGATGACCTGAACTTAACCCCTCCGGATGCACGCCATTACAGGCATGAGAAAATTTAGTTTAGATGCGACTAGTTACTAACAGTCAGCTCTGAATATTTTGTTTCTCCACCGCTGTGATCGATTTGGACCGGGGTTGTTGAAATAAAAGACTTAAAATAGAAACAAGTCTTGCTTTAATGATTAATTAAAACAAGAGTTGACCAACCCGAAAAAGACAGAAGAAACAACCCTACAGTGTCAGCCCTCGGAAAAATATGGTGACCGACAAATTAGCAGAAGTAAGCAGAAGAGTTAACAAGTAAGGGTTAAATCAAACTTAATGGACCTAAATTCCACCATCGTATGTCACCCCGCCGAAAGAAAAAAATACCAGAAATAAGGGAATAAACCGAATTTAATGAAATTTTCAGTGTTGATATATTAATGAATAAAATATATAATGCAGCAGTTATTTTATATCAAGAACTTTTACATTTTTTCAGGTCAGTTAATTAGAACCACGTATCTTGAGGCGTAACACAGATTCTCAAAGATACGTGTTTCAAAGTTAACTTACCTGTAAAAATGTTAAAAGTTTTACATAAAATAACTAGTGCATTATATATTTAATTCATTAATATATCAACACTGAACATTTCATCAAATTCGGTCACTTCCCTGATTTTTGGTATTTTTTTCTTTCGGTGGGGTGCGTTAAGTTAGAATTTGCCCAGAAATCACAAGCTTCCGGTTTCGGTAACAATTTGGCTAATATGATCTCTGCGGTAAAGAGAGGAGCTGATAATAGGTGCAACACCTATAATCAGCTCCTCTCTTTACCGCAGAGATCATATTAATATTTTCTCCACATAAGAAAAAAAAAAGAATAGCGCTGGTCTAATGCTTGCAAAAAGGAGATAGACTCCCTCGCTGTCCAGCTGATATCAACAATAGGCCACACCACCGACTTTACTTACTTGGTATCATGTAACTTGTGAAAATAAATGTGCAAAACATTCTTATGAATCAACGGCACGTAATGTGTAAGGAACACGATTCCCTAAATAATAAAAAAGGAATATCCTTGGAATTGCTCTATGTGAAATTGATTGATAATTCTGAGTGAAATGTGATAAACAATAAAGTTGGAGTTAGTTATGAGATGTGTTTGGGTGTGTGAAGAAATAATGGTCGTACAATTAAAAAAAAAACGTGCATTAATATTTCTTTGAATGTTTCAGATGAGGCTTAAAGATTAGTATCATCTGCGTTATTCGGACTATTGTCCCCATCTTCATTGTTTCTTGTACAACGTTTCGGCCGATATGACCACCACATGGCAGAGTGGATAAGGTAGTTAGGTTAAGACAGTTCTAATTGACAGTTATCTCTGGAACCCGAGTTCAATCCTGAATGAAAGCAGTTAGAAAAATAATTAATTAACACAACTCCTACCCCAGCTATGGTTAGCGGAATGAGAACAGGATACCCCCTGGAATAAATAAAGGGTTGGGTTCAAAGTTCTGTGATGGCTCCCGAATACGACAAGAAAGTTCCCGAGTTCAAAAAGAAGGTTCCTGAGTCCGAGAAGGTTCCCGAGTCCGACAAGAAATACCTGAAGAAGGCCGGAGGGCATATCGGCCGAAACGTTGTACAAGTAACAATGAAGATGGGGACAATAGTCCGAATAACGCAGATGATACGAGTATTAATATACAGCTTTTTCTTTTCAGATGTAGAATTGCCATTTATTGGGAAAAGAAAAATCTTTTAAATATTAAACATAGAATATTGAGTCGTTTCTTTACATTATGTTTCAGAAAAAATATATGAATTTATAATTAATTTACTTGACATATTCTTGTTCAAATGACCTCAAATTTTAACAGCTTGTGTTGAAAGAAGACAAAATTCTATGTTTAATAGATAAATGCTTTTTTCTTTTCAGATAGAGAAATGTCATCTGTTTGAAAAAGAAAGGCATTTAAACATTAAGCAAAATCATTAGTTATTTTTTGTTTGTTTGTTTGAAATTGATCTTTCATCTCTGGTGAATGTCACAAATATTTTCTTTTCTTTTAACGCTTTCATTAATTGCAAAATATTTCCTCTATTTTATTTACTTTCTCATTCTTGTTCTTTCTTTCTTTCTTTCTTTCTTTTCTTTCTTTCTTTCTTTCGATATCTGTGTTTTCTTTTTTTTCTTTTTATACCTGTGTTTTCTTTCTTTCTTTCTTTCTTTTTCTCTCTTTCTTTATTTCTTTCTATATCTGTGCTTTCTTTCTTTCTTTTCTTTCTTCATTCTTTCTTTCTTTCCTTCTATATCTGTGTTTTATCTTTTTATTTTTATGCTTGTGCTTTCTTTCTTTCTTTCTTTCTTTCTTTCTTTCTTTCTCTGTGTGTTCTTTTTTCTTTATATGCCTGTGGTTTCTTTCTTTCTTTCTTTCTTTCTTTCTTTCTTTCTATTCCTTCTTTCCTTCTTTCACTATTTCTTTCTTTCATTCTCCCTCTCTCTTTTTCTTTCTTTCATTCTCTCTCTGTTTCTTTCTATTTTTGCGTTTATTTCTTTCTTCCACCCTCAATACATTTATTTTTTCTTTAATCTTTCTTTTACAGAATGAGTCTTCTGTCGTTGAGATTTAAAGAGGACTATCCAGTTCCAGACAACATGTATAGTAGGCTTGTCAGCCCTGTCGATGGGGACTTTAGACTACACCGACTGCATCTTTGCTGAGGGATAAGACCCTCCCAATTGCGCCATATGTAGGCTGTGGGGTGGCGACCCGTGATGCTTAAGGATGGGACCGTGGTGGTCGATCAGTCCATGACATGCTGTAACGTAGCGGTGTCGTCACGGTACTAAATTGCAATAGTTTTATCTTCGTTGTAAGGGATGACAATAACACCAAAGTTATCCTCCAGAAGTTTATTGAAATAAATTCAAGCTTCTTAACTTCGAGAGAGAGGGTCAGTTTAATTAATATATTAGTCTTTAGACTTTCGGTCCTTCGATTAAATTTCTGGGTGACAAGCTTTTTCAATTGGTAAATATTAAGGCTAGCTTTTCCGACACCAACTACACGAGATCCGCTCGGCCAACTAACTCGCACCGACTCTCCCGATTACTGGCCCCGATCACCTCACTCACTCTCCGGCTGACTGCCTCCTGGGCTGACTGACGACTGACCTGTCTCGAGCCCTCGGTTCTTTTATATTCATAGCTACTCCCACGCATTTTTATCTCTTGATCTGATAACGGGCAGTTGTTATATTTCTTTGTTTAATAAAACCGGAAATTCATATTTCCGTTTGTACAATATATAACAATGCAACACACCATTTTAGCCCTTACCTCGTCTAAATGGGTGGTCGGAGTGACCCCTTCCGATCAATTGGCTGGTCACATCAAGCCCTAGTACCTATATGGTTGTCCCAACCCTATTACCTTTACTCTACCCCCAAACCTTATCATATATGTGCTAGAAGGCGGTGGCTGATGTTATTCAGTGTTCTTGATATGACGTTAAATACTATCTGACAATGAAGTTCCAAATCTGGAGTTCTGGGGAATCAAGTAATGTTCATAAAAAAGGACTCAGGTTGCTTTCAATATGCTGTGGTTTACGTGGTCACCCATTTAAGATTTGAACAGGGTCATTGCTGCTTAATTCTGGTGATTTAGCGAGAACCGGTGTTTTCAGCTTGAATTGACCGTTATTGGAAAATATTTTTATAGAGAATAGTTAATTGAAGCTATAATTGCATATGGAGGATGATTTTTAGTTACTTAAAACCAATTTATTATTAACATTAACAAATATATGCACTATCCATGTGCAAGTATATAAGTTTTAATGTAATAATATTGTATATTAAACTGGAAGGGATAATGAGACTAAATAAGAATACAGATAAAGATTTGAAACAAAGGGAGGTATAATTGAAAAATAGAACAACTGAAACTTACTCTTCCATCACCCCCGTCTTTCATTGATACATTTTCATAATTTAACTATTTACTTAAAATAGAAAGTAAAGAATAAAATTACAGTTATTTCTTGTTAATGAATTTCTTTCAAAATTTATTGAAGAGAATTTTGATCATATTTATTAAGATAAAACCAAACAATTAGAAATCAATAATACCAAGCACATATTTATTAAAATAAAATTTGAGTATAAATAGGCAAATTAGCATTCCCGTTTACACTGTAAACTTCTATTTTGTTATCTATATAAATACAATTGCATTTTATTAGTATGTAGATAAGGCCAACAGTATTAATAATGTAAAACAATTGTATTAATCATTAGTTCTTAAAAAAAATAAAACCATGGAGAATTTGACGTAAATAACTAAGCGAATTGTGACTTGAGTAGTAATATAGTTTCGATTACAGACAGAAAAACACACACTCTCCATTATAATAAGATTTGGATATGAATACTTGATATCATATAACAGTATGTAAAAAAGGATTAGGAATTGAATCCCACAATATGAGGAAAAATGAGTAAAGAAAAGAAATGTAGATGAATAAAAAATGAATTTAATCGATATCACTTTAATCGATATCACTTACACATGTGTTTCGGTCAGTTTATCAAAATGTATACGGATTACGCTATTATTATTATTAAAATAATCAGATGAAATTGAAATAATGATAATAATAATAATAATAATAATAGGAAAAATGTAAAAATATTCCGTACATAGAAAATTTTTTTACGACCTTCATCAGAGTGAATTTCTTTTTTAAATTTTAAAAAAAAAAAAAAATAAAAAATTCACTCTGATGAAGGTCGTAAAAAATCTTTCTGTGTACGGAATATTTTTACATTATTATCTATTATTATTATTATTATTATTATTATTATTATTATTATTATTATTATTTATTATTATTATTATTATTATTATTATTATTATTATTATTATTATTATTATTATTATTATTATTATTATTATTATTATTATTATTATTATTATTATTATTATTATTATTATTATTATTATTATTATTATTATTATTATTATTATTATTATTATTATTATTATTATTATATTATTATTATTATTATTTCTATTTCATCTGATTATTTCAATTTCATCTGATTATTTTAATAATAATAATAGCGTAATCCGTATACATTTTGATAAACTGACCGAAACACATGTGTAAGTGATATCGATTAAAGTGATATCGATTAAATTACATTTTTCATCCATCTACATTTCTTTTCTTTACTCATTTTTCCTCATATAACAGTATGCAAAACCCTTGAAAAACAACTACATAAAGATGTAAATATAAGGCATAAAATTTAAAAAAATTGTATCCTAGTCATGACACTATGTGAAATTGATTGATAATTCTGAGGGAATTGTGTGATGGTGTTTGGGGAGCATGAAGAAATAATCAATCATTTAGTGATTTTTGTTGTTGATATTGATCTTTGATCTCTTATGTCGCTTTCATCAATTGCCGGATATTTACATTTTCCAATGTTTCCGTTTCTTTCTTTCGTCTTTCCTCGTCACATTAATTTGTCCTTCGTCTTTTTAAATTCATTCATTCTCTTTTGGTGTGCATTCATTTGTCTCCATTCTTTTATTGTTTCATTCGTCGTTTGCTCTTATATCACTCTGCTTACACTTTTCGTGTCTCCTTCATAAGGGTTAACTTACATTTGTCTAAACAAGTACACCTAAAGACTAGCCACGTGAAACTCAGGGTCGTGCAGCAAAAGCTTGTCGTGGCAGACAGGCATTATTTTTTTAATTCATATATTCGTTCTTATTTCGACCGTCTTTCTTTGTCCTTTTTTATTCATTTTATATTCTTTGGATTTTTCTTTTTTTCATTCTATTTTCATTCATTTAAATGATTCTTTTTAATCTGTTACCGTTGTTATATTTTATCACTTTTATTTTTACCACTATCTTCTACTTTTGGTTCATTTGTCTTTTTTTTCTTTCTTCTTTTTTCTTTCCTTCATTTTTCATTCAGCATGTACTTTTTCTTTCATTTTCTAATTTTCTTTTTTATCATTACCATTTAATATTTTCTTCAATTGTTTTTTTTCTTCTTTCAGTATTCTGGATTCGCCATCTTTCTTTTTTCTGTCTTCCTTTACTTCCTTTCTCATTTCTTTGTTCTTTCTTATATTCTCATTTTTTCATTGTCATTTGATTTTTTCTACAATCGTTTTTCCTTCCGGTATTCTAGATATTTTCTATATTCGTCCTTTCTGTTTACCCTCATCTTCCTTTCTTTTTCTTTCTTTCTTTCTTTCTTTTTTTTCTTTCTTTCACTCATTTGCTTTTTTTCATTTCCCTTTAATTTTTTCTTCCCTTGTTTTTGTTTCAGTATTCTCAATGTTCTATTCATACTTTCATTCGTATTTTAAACTTCTCTTCTTTCTTTCTTTTGTTTATGTTCTTTCTTTCTTTCTTTCTTTCTTTCTTTTATATTCGTTCTATGTTTGATTTTTCTTTTCTTTTCTTCTTTTCATTTTCCTTCTCTTCGTTTTTTCTATAATAATTCTAAGTTTCATTATCTGTTCTAGTTCACTTTTATTTTTGCTTCGTTTAAATTCTTTCTGTTTTCAATCTTTCTTTCCTTAGTATTTTTCCATTTTCATTCTCTTAAACGTTTATTTAAAAATTCATTAACTATATTATATTCAATCAATTTTACGGTTACCTTTTTCTTTACTATTTTCATTTATGTTTTTTCATTCTTTTTTTAATGATGAATTTTCACTTTTTCCTTGAATCTTGCCCAATTTTCATTCAAATTAGATTTTTTTCATTTCACTTCTTAAATGTTATAATTACAAATTGCTGGATTATTTCTCTTGGAATGTTATTAGCGATTCTGCAATTAATTTCTGTAATTATTCCATTAATTATTTAGATTAATGTTCTTGTTTCGTCTCTAGTATCTTGGCCGATGCGCTCACCAGCCTGGCTAAATGGTTTGAAGTGATCAAATAATGGAATTATGTCATTTTCTAAATGATTTAGATTAATAAACACACCCATCATCAATCTATTGAAAATATAAACATATATTTAGTATCTAAGTCTTTAAATAACGCATACACAGGCACAGACACACACACACACACACACACACACACATATATATATATATATATATATATATACATACTTTATTTATATTTTTGCTTGAAGGCAATTATAAATGCAAGTATCGTATAAAATTCGATAATTATAGAAAATAAACTTGACAAGTAAATCCCGCAAAGGATGGCTCGCCATGCAGAACACCGTACAGACTGTTTCGACTTTATTAAGTCTCTTCAGCGATGTATACTAACGACTCCCCTCCGACAGGAATCGAAACCGGGACTTCACAGGCATATATATATATATATATATATATATATATATATATATGTGTGTGTGTGTGTGTGTGTGTGAAAATTTGACGAAATTAAGGAAACACTTTAAAATTCTCATCAGGTTATGATTTATTTCAACTGCAGATTGTAGAATCATCAAATAGCAAGAACATGGTTGCAACAACCATGTTTTTGCTCCGTCTGATGACGCTGTATTATACAGATGAAATAAATAACTATATGAAGTAAATTTTTAAATTTTTCATTCATTTATTCAGTATATACATACAGAGTGTTCGGGATAAATTGGGACAGTTTCATGAGAAATAAAGAAAAAGTGCTTGGTAACTACAATATTTAATGGATTCTAAAGAAATTCAACAGGCACGGAAATTACACTACTGCCAACAAGTTTCACTTAAAATAACCGCAATTAACGTCGTTCACAGCCTCAATCCTGCTCCGGAACCTGGAGCAAGCTGATGTTACAGTTTCCCTGGGAAGGGTTTCAAAAACTACTTTAATTCTGTCGATTAACTGGGATTTTGTAGTACTGGCACGACGATTGGTGTCTTTCTCAACAGCGCCACATACATAATAATCCATGGGGTTAAGATCTGGGGAGTTCGGAGGCCTAACATTGGGACAGGTGTAGTCGTAAAAATTCCCTGAGGTGTGGCAGGGGGCCGAAGCCAGTTGCCATACATATAGCCTACCATTGGCTACCCTTGTTATTGAGGGCTTGACTACAGTGTTTAGTAACTCTATGTAGGCACCTGAATTCAAACTAATACCCTCATAATTCCGTATACCTATGGTTTAGTAATGCTTACCATCACTGAAAGATTTATATAACACAGATATACAAAGAACTGCCCTGGATAACTGATATAGATAGATAAAAAAGCACGTCGTTTGAAAATCACATTGGCAAGAAATTGTCAGTTAGCACACGGCGTTGACTTAATGTATTCGTTACTTTAAGATAGATAGATAGATAGATAGATAGACATAATCAGAGTAAAATATATATTTCATATTTCATATACTGATGTCTTTACTACCCTAACGTAGATATGCATACTCTATCATATATACATATTCCTTTATATATATAACATACCGGAACTGAGAGATATACATTTTTCTTTCTCAGATTCTTTAAATTCCCAGACATTGCTGTTAATGTCGAGCCGCTTCATATATATATATATATATATATATATATATAATATATATATATATATATGTGTGTGTGTGTGTGTGTGTGTGTGTGTGTGTGTGTGTGTATATATATATATAATGAAGGAGAGAGAGAGAGATGAAGAGAGAGAGAGAGGGGGGAAGAGAGAGAGAGAGAAAGAGATTAGAACAGAACAGACCAGATATGTACATATATATTTTTCTTTCACAGATTCTTTGAATTCGCAGACATTGCAGTTAATGCCGAGTCACTTCATCAAGTAAGTCTGTTCAATAAGCCGGAAAGATGGGTCACGGCCAAAGAGAGAATTCAATTTCCTCAATTAACATGTCATTCTGTGACCTTTGATTTTAATCTGAAGAATTCTACACTTTGACACAGACGGACTCTATTCAATTAACTGCCGATGAGATTCTCGAATTCTTCTGCTTTTTGACAGTATTGCAATCCATTGTGGATACGGAAAGGAGTCGTTTCCAAGGTATCCATTCCATCAAATGCCGTCATCTTGGAAGGCGTCTGAGATAGGCCTTTATTGAGCTAGGAGCCAATAGACACATTATGACTAATTTAACCTTTCTAATTCCCATAATGCACCGGTCAATACTATGCAATTTCACTGAGAATATCTTACTTAAGAAATCTTAAGATTTTTTTAATAGACTCACAGAATATGTTCTATTTAGTTTTATTCAATCTAGACAGCATCTGATTCCAATTTATCTAGTCATATACACATTTACCATCCTCTACGAACGAGTAAGATATGGCACATGATCTATTTCTTAAGCGGAGTTTAATAGGTTTGAATTCAGAGTTTTCCTTCTCCTAGATTAGTTGATTTCTTTGAATGAATTCAATCTATAGTATTTCAAGATATTTTCATATAATTCTGGTAAAGATATCTGATAAAGTGAGATGCCAGTGTCATCTTCTTTTTGCGTAATTTTAACGACAATGTACAAGTCGCACTTTGTACATACAAGACATTTTTTAATGATTTATCCATCCTAACACCACTCCACCCATTTACAATGTTACACGTAACTAATCGTACAAAATATAAAACTTTATAAGAAAATAAATAATGTATATAATGAATTTATTCTTAAAATAATTACTCGTATTTAATTAGACAGTGATAATTAGGATAATAGGTAATTCTTCAAGACGGAGATGTAAGAAAAAAGAAAAGAATACATTAAATTATCGCTTAGTTAGGACTAATAATCTACTGAGAAAAAAAGATTGAATTGATAAATCTCTTCATAGACAACACGTTTAGAAATATTTCTCGGCAAAAGCATTTAAAACTATTCTCAGAACAATATTCCAATTTTTTGTTCCCATTAAGATAATCCTATAGGGACGGTTTAGCTCAGTCGGTAGAGTGTCCGGCTAGGAATCACAAGGTTCCGAGTTCGATACCGGCCCTCAGTGTATGAGTAGCACAGGGATCTGTGCGGTAAAGTGAGGAGTTGATGGTAGGTGTGACATCTAACCACAGATGCTAAAATAATCTCCTTGGTCTGGCGCTAGTGAAAAGGGGATAGTCTCCCTCGCTGTATGACTCTACCGACTTTAGGCCACTCACACGACTTTACTTTTTTAAGGTACTTCTACTGCAGATCAGATTTGATCTGGGAGTAATGATATGGTGCACTCCAAATCTGGAGCATCGCTATCAGATGCAGTTTATTATCATACCCAGACCCCACCAGAGGGAGTCTGTAGTGATTAAAGTGATGGACTGCTGCATCGTAGTTTTATCTTAGACAGTATCCACCAAAAAATTACAAATGTTATATACCCACTCAATATCTCGGATATATAACAGACAGACAGACAGAATAAAAATGAGGGCTCTTACTTGTTAACTTTGCCGCCATATTCTTCAGGGCTTACTTCTTGGGCTGATCCAGGAGTTTGTTTTTCTTCGGGATGGTCATTTCTTGTTTTAATAATTTAAAAAGACTTTGTTGTTTTTCTTAAGTCTTTTATTTAAAACAACCCAGCCAATATTGGACCGCGGCAATGAGTGCGACATGTCGACAACTGACAGCACGTCTGCTCTCGTCCAGTAACTAGTTGCATCTAGTTTACAACTTAAACTAATCTCCCAAACGTCAACAAAGAACCAAGAAACGAAGAGAAAAAAAAAGAAGGAAATAAAAAAAATAGAAAGAATATGAAAGAAAGAAAAAAGGAAGAGAAGCTTCAAAGGGGAAAGAGAGAAAACCAAGAAGAAAGAAATAAAACAATAGAAAGAATAAAGAAAGAATGAGAATAGAACAGTAAAAGAAAAAAACAAATAAAATACAGGGAAAGGAATGAAAGAGAAAGCAAATGCCAGTAAAAAAAAACCAAAAAACAAAAAAAAACAAAGAAAAAAAGTAGGAAAACAAACAAAAAGGAAAAAAAACAGACAAGAAGAAAGAAATAAGAAAGTAATAAAGAAAACGAAAAGATAAAAGAAAAGGAAAACAGCGAACGAAAAACGAAAGAAAAAAAGAAAATGAAAGTAAAAACTATGAAAGAGAAGAAGAAAAAGAGGAAAGAAAGAACCCCTCACCCCCCCCAAAAAAAAGAAGAAAAAGAAAAACTAAGAACGAACGGGAAAAGAAAGGAAAAGGAAAGATGGTTTCCTTTGGTTTGTTTTACGGAATATCAACCTTGGTGGGTCATTAAATGCCGACAAAGTTTTGAAATAAATTCATTCTTAATGATAATTAAATCTTATCATAAACATATTTTTCTATTTAACTCACAGATGGGACCCTAACAGGTACTACCATTCCGGGTCAGAGTGAACCAGGTAGCAATGGTGATGAATGGGTGCTCCATATTCCCGAGACATACAGAAATGGAACATCACCATCAGTTAGAGTTTAACGTCATATCCCGGACATGAAAACCCTCAGCCACCACCCTCTAGCACCCATATGATAAAGAGTTGGGGACTTGCCATAAGGGCAATAGGGTTGTGACCATCATATAGGGGCTAGGGCTTGACGCGCCCAGCCGATTGATCGTACCTCCCGTCTAGCCTAAATAAGGGCCTAAGTGATGTGTTGCAGGTCATGGACTGCTCATCCACCAGGATACCTTCCTTAAGCATCACGGGATCGCCATCCACGGCCAACAGTTAGCCACATTTGGGTGGGGGGGGGGTTCTTACTGCTCTACTAATGATTAGTCGGAGTATTCTACAGCCCCTAGCCGACAGGGCGTGAAAAAAAAGAAAGAGAGAATGAAAGAAAAACAAAATGTAAAGACAATGAAAAAGAAACAAAGAATAAAAACGAAAAGAAATAGAGATTCGATAAACTCTTGTTGGGTATTCAATTTTGTGTTTTTCAAACCCAATGCTTTAATACATAAAAAAAACACTTTTTTTTTCGATTTCCATCTGAGGCCACTTATCAAAGACTGCTTTTTTCTGAACCGTCTCTAGTTAATTCAGGAAAAAGGCTCTCATCTCTGGTATGCCACAATAATTGGGATAAAACTAAGTGCAGTCATAAAACATATTGTCAGACCACACATCTCTAGCTTCTGGCGTTAACAGTAATATTATAAAGCTGTTACTCTTGTTATCAACCTTGCCAAGGACCATATATAACTCGACCTGTATGAATGCAGACGATTATTATTGTTTCTTCTTCTTCTTCTTCTTCTTCTTCTTCTTCTTCTTCTTCTTATTCTTAACGCTTGAGCCGAACTCAAGCTAGCAGACAGAGAAGCCTTTGGAACAGAAGTTGTGCCTCTGAGCAGTTTTCTTTGTTTTACTCCAGGTGCGCCGTTCGATTCAGCGCCAGCCTCTGAGCCGCTCGCTTTATGAAAAACTTGGTGAAATCTGGTTTTGAGAGACTTGCCCATGGCTGTATCGATACCAGGCAGTAAATACTGGTGTACGAGTGAGGGTCATGTGCATGAAAGGCTTTCAATCTGACTATTTCAATTGATTGACTAAAGAGGTTTAGATAAGGTCGTTTGAATTGTGATAACTGTATGCTGCCTCGCAAAATAAACATATTTCAATGATACTCAGTGATTATTCAAGTTTAAGGTCCCTGGTCGTAGCTAAAAGGTAAAGCTTCTTTGAAATCAAATCTGAGTTTAGTTTGGATTAGTTGGTTTATCTATTTAACTCCGTATCAAATCCTTATATGTTATTTAATGCCAAACTTTAATAAATGTTTGATCATAAACATTTGTTGGTCATTGTCGATGCCGTGGATTATAAGATGTTTTCTTTGATCAATGACTATTTTGGATGAAAACATCTATAGAAATTTCAGTGTAATATTGAGACCAGAAGACATACAAGGAAGAGTGACAAAACCAATAAAAAGAGTAAAAGATTACAGTTACAGGGGCAAATTAGAGAAATTAGGATTAACTACTTTACTAGAAAGAAGAATGAGAGGTGATCTAATTGAAACTTTCAAAATAATTGATGCAAAGAAGAGTGACAAAAGTAATAAAAAGAGTAAAAAATTACAGTTACAGGGAGAGATTAGAGAAATTAGAATTAACTACTTTACTAGAAAGAAGAATGAGAGGTGATCTAATTGAAACTTTCAAAATAACTGATGCAAAGAAGAGTGACAAAAGTAATAAAAAGAGTAAAAAAATTACAGTTACAGGGGCAAATTAGAGAAATTAGGATTAACTACGGTACTAGACAGAAGAATGAGTGTTGATCTAATTGAAACATTTTAAAGAATCAAATTTCTAATTATGGTGTACACATTTTAACAATATTTGCACTCGAACTGGAAATTTACTTTCAAGGCAGATTTTTTTTTAAAACTAAGGTAATTAACCACTTAGATTCTTTGCTAATAAAGTAATAAATTTTGCAACAGACTGTCTAATTAGATGAAAAACAGCAATAGTGTAAAAAATTTTAATTGATTGGATGAATTCAGAAAAAATGGGAAGAAAAATAATTTAAGAGGGAATTTTGGTTTCGCTGGTTGGTTGGATTTTACGGCATGTTAATCATTGCTGGATTATTTTATGTCGAAGAGGTATTGTTTTATACATTCTTGATGGGTATTTAATTCTTTTTAAACTCATTTTTTAAGCATGTTTTATTATACTAATTTTTTATCAATTAAACCCATAGATGGGACCCTAAAAGTTACTACAACTCCGTGTCAGAGAGGATCTGGGAGTAATGGCGATGAGAGGATACTCCACACTATCTAGAGCTTCAGATTGGAACTTCACATTTTCAGTTTAACCTCATATCGGGGACACTAAAACCTTAAGCCACATATTTCTCGTGCATATATGATAAAAAGGGTTGGGACTTGCCATAGGGTAATACAGTCGGGACAATCGTAAAGATGCTAGGACTTGACGTGACCAGCCAATTGATCGATGGGTGTCTCTCTGGCCACACCTCTAAGTAAGGGCCAAACTGAAGTGTTGCATGTCATGGACTTATCAGCCACCAGAATTCCGCCCTTAAGCATCACGCGTCGCTTCTCTCGGCTAAAAAGTGGCCTCATTGGGAGAGTTTACCCCCTTTCAGATGTGCAGTTGTCGTATTCTAATACCCCAGCCGACAGGGCAAAGTAAAACAGATCCTAAAATAACGAAGACAACAAAAAACGTTTTGGGGAAACTAATTTGACATTTAAAACAACATAGATGGTCGGCAAGAAAATAAATATTATCTTTTTTTTTTCGCTGGTACATTATCGATTTTACTGGTGAAATTAAATTTTTAGGTCGTAATAAATATATTGAAAACATTCCAATGCCTGGCATAAGGTTATAGTTTAAGAGTAACCAATGATAGCTGACCGGCAGACGTATACCGTTTTTTTATTTATTTTTATTTTTTTTATTTTTTTTTGAAAAGGGTCTGTACTTGCTTCTGTATCCCAGTAACTTATTAAATTAGTGAAATAGATCACTAATTAGGACTGAACCTATTCTTGTAGTGATCAGCCCAAGCGGATTTTTAAACGGGTTGAATTTAGAGTTTTCCTTCTCCTAGATCGGCTGCCTAAACAAGGTTAAAGGGCCCAGTCTGCCCTACTATTTACCCATAGCTGGAGGGAGATTAGTTGGATTCATACCTTTCCCAAGGATATTAGCGCTATGCGAACTGTAGCTTCGTCCAGGATTTGAACTCGGGTCGACCAGTCCATTTCCTACGACTCTAACCATTCCTCCACGTGCTTCGAACAATTATTAAATTCTGGTATACTTTTTCAAACGCAATAATAACGTCAGGGGTTCTTTAATTGAGGAGGCAATAAATAATTGAATGTTTTCTGCTACTCAGCGAATAATATGTTGAAATTACGTTTATCTTAAATAGAATAATTGTTATAGAATTTGACTTTACACTTTTCAGTCCTGTCGGCTGGGGCTTTAGAATACACCGACTGCACCTATGCAGAGGGGTAAGACCCCACCCCAAATGGGACCTCCTGTAGGCTGTGGATTGCGACCCGTGATACTTAAGGACAAAATCCTGGTTGATGAGCAGTCTATGACATGCATAACTCCTCTTAAACCGTCACTAAAGCTAGATGGACGGTCGGAGAGGCTCCCTCCGATCAATCGATTGGTTACGTCAATCACTACCACCTACATAATTGCCCTAATACCCCAAGCCGACAGGGCTAAGAAGTAATGAAAAAGGTCATAGCGCCTTCTAGCACATATATGATAAAAGAATTGGGGTTTGCAATAAGGACAGCAATCATATAGGTACTAGGGCTTGACATGACCAGAAGACGGATCAGTTGGGATCTCTCCGACTACGCGTCAAGCCTAAGTAATGGCCAAAGTAGAGTGATGCATGTGATGGACAGCTCAGTCACCAGTATTCCATCCTTAAGCATTTGACAGCGGCTGGCTGGCACGGATTAATGACATTTCAATTAGTTTCAATAGCGAACATTGATTTGATATACTAGGAAATTGAATTATGAGCGGCACGAATTAAACCCATGAGTCTACCACTGTAGATATATTGTTTCAATTTTTCAGGTTTAACATAAATAACTTATGTGTTGTATTGTTTGAAGTCTCCCGGTTTAATACAAGTAATTTTCTAAAGGTTATGACCTTAACACTTTGCCTACGTTTGTTCAAATGACAGTTTCTCCTCACTGACGTTGCCACATTTCTTTTATTGCATCAGTTTTGAAAGTATTGTATGTACACGTAGTGGGCCAGTAATGTACCACGTCTTTGTGACAATGTAATATCAAAACGTGTATAGCAATGGTAAATTGACTTTGTTAAGTGTTGGTCCATATTTTGCGCCCATATTTATATTTGATTAATTCACAATTTGTATCTATTTCATACAATGATATAAAAACAATATATAATATAAAATAGGATTTGTAACAGGTTATAAATTATATATATATATACACACACACACACACACACACACACACACACACACACACATATATATATATATATATATATATATGTGTGTGTGTGTGTGTGTGTGTGTGTGTGTGTGTGTGTTTGAGTGTGTATGAGTACTTATTTGGCTGTGAATGGATTCCTATTTTTATTTTCTTATTTTTATATCACTTTTTTAAATAAAAGTTCTTGTTATAACATAATTTCTCATCGTTTCCTTCTTTAAGATATAAGATATTTAAGATGTAGATACTGTTATGTTATTATGAAAGAGTGTATTCTAAATATAGTTTTAAAAAAGTAAGTGAAATATTTGCAATGTAACACTAAGTACATCAGTAATACACTTAATGATACATATGTGTGACCGCCCTGTCGGCTGGGGCGTTAGAATGCACCGACTGCACCTGTTGGCCGTGGGTGGCGACCGGTGATGCTTAAGGATAGAGCCCAGGAGGCTGAGCAGTTCATGAATTGCAATACTCCACTTTGGTCCTATCTTGGGCTAGATGGGCGGTCGGAGAGACCCCTCCGATCAATCGGCTGGTCACATCAAGCCCTAGCACCTATATGATTTTCCCAACCCTATTGCCCTTATGGCAAGCACCAACCCCTTTTTTATCATATGGGTGCTAGAAGGCGGTGGCTGAGGGTCTACATGTCCTGGGAATGACGTTAAACTCTATCTGATGGTGAGGTTCCAGTTTTGGAGGTTTGGGGAATGTGGAGCACCCATTCATCACCATTGCTCGCTGGTCCACTCTGACTCGGAGTGGTAGTACCTGTTAGGGTCCCATCTATGGGTTAAATAGAAAAATGTATTTATAAAAAAATTGTATTATCCATTAAGAATTGATTTATTTCAAAACTTTATCGGCATTAAATGACCCACTGAAGTTGATATGCCGTAAAACAAAACAAACCAAAGAAATATTTGCAATGTAACACTAAGTACATCAGTAATACACTTAATGATACATATGTGTAACAATACGTAGTCAACTTGGTAACAATAACACTGTAGTAAGAGTGGACATGGGAGTGATGAAAAATCTATTAAGCGCGATTGTATAAAACAACTAATAGATGACATGCTGTTTGTGCATATATCTGTGCCACATTCCTGCACAATATGGGAGATCTACAGACGAATTCTTACAATTTAAAATTCTTGATTGATGACCCTTGCTCTCCAGGAAACCGGGAACAAGAAACAAATTATGAAAAATAGAAATTATTGTAAAAAAACGCCCCCCCCAAAAAAAAAAACAATCAAAATCAAAACAAAAAAAACTCTTTTCATTTTTAATTTTCAATTTTTTTTTCACTGTTTTTACTACTTGCGATAATATTTACCAAACAAATTACTTGATTTTTATCGGTATGGGAAACCTTTGAAATGTTGTGTTAAACATTAGGAAATCGAAGGTAATAAACAGACTTTGGTTACTAATGACAGTTCAATCAATATTGGCTGTGATCTATTGATATTTAATCAATATATGTTCCAAATTAAATAAGTGTTCAGTTTGAGTGATGTTGATCAAAATACTAACGTCATTGCTTACGAGCTTAATTCGTTCCACTCGTTACTCAGTTTTTCTCGTATATCAAATCAATTTTACCCATTGAAATAAACTGAAATCCCCCCCCAAGAAAATTATTGGTAAAAAGAATGAGTACCCAACAATATTTTTTTGTTTGATTTGGTTTACGGCATATCAACCTCGGTGGGTCATTTAATGCCGACTAAGATTGGAAATAAACTACTTTTTAATGGGTACTCAATTCTTTTATAAACACAATTATCTATTTAAGCCACAGATGAGATCCTAACAACTACCACCACTCTTTGAGCCACTACAGATTTCACTTTCTCGTCACTGGAGTAATGTTTGGATCTCAAACCTTCTTTCATGGGACCGAGGAGATAATAGTCTAAGGCAAACATTATTCCAGTGACGAGGAAGTGAAATATGTAGTGCAGAAGTGGCTTAAAGAACAGTCAACAGAATTTCACGGAACAGGGATATATGCTTTCATTCGAAGGTGGAACATTGCTATTGGCAGAAACGGTGATTATGTGGAGAAGTAGGAATGTAATCCATAGAGGACGAGTTTCATTTTGATGTATGCTACATGTTCCTGTGTTGGTAATTATATCTGTCCTAAACTAAATAGCATTACTTTTTGACTCACCATTGTACTCTATTATTTAATTGATTTAATTAATTAGTATATTTTAAAAGCCGTCTGAGAGTATTTTCTGTCCATATATTACGGAATCGTATTTATTTTACGTTCATATTTACATATTTTGTGCAATTGTTTCTCGAAAGATATTTTGGCATGCGGTCCGCTCATTACGAATAATATTTAAACATATCAGTTTGACCTATAGATGGGACAATAACTAAAAGAGTACTTGCGAGTAATGAGAATAAAATGATTGATATTTACTTAAACCGTTCGCCACGGATGTGACACAAGGTCGCAAGTATGGAACTTCCAGCCAGATCGAACTCACTATTCAGTAGTAATAGATATGCGATACTAGTTTTCAAACCATTAAAACACTATGGGACGCCGTTTATAATAGGTTTTTACTCAACTCGTTCTCTACGGCTCGGATATGGCACAAGGTCGGAAGTATGTGGCATTAATTGAGGTTCGAACTTGCAATTCAGTAGTAATGGATCTGTGAAACTAGTTTGCTAAACATTACACTACAATAGGACGCCTTTATTATAGGTATTTAACCGAATCTAATAAAGTGAGTATCGAACTTGCTATTCAATTGTAATGGATCTGCAAGATTAGCTTGCTAACCATTACACCACAATGGGATTCCTGAATAACAATGAAAGTGTACTCAACACTCTCAGCTGAATAGTTATCGTCAATCCGTGTTCACATCTTGCATGAAGCCTTTTGTGTTTCACATCTTGCTAATGCCCCTTGAAAAGGCATGAATACATGTTCTCTCCCCAGCTATGGGTAAGTTGTAAGAAAAACTTGACAATTTGTCTTGGTAATGCAATCAGTCTACAAAGAGAAAAACTTTGAATTCAAACCAGCTGTACTCCGCTTAAAAATTGACCTTGTATCGCACTCTGCAAAGAATGAAAGATAAATTGATAGAAAAAAAGAGAAAAGACGTAGACAAGAAAGAAAGAAAGTAAGAAAGATAGAAAGAAAAAAAAGAAAAAAAGGGAGGAAGGAAGGAAGGTAGAAAGAAAGGAAGAGAAGAGGGATGAAAGATAAATTCATGGAAAAGGAAGAAAAAAGAAATTGATTCGACAGAAAGAAGGAAAGAAAGAAAGAGAGAGAAAGAGAGAGAGAAGAGAGAGAGAGAGAGATAAAGAGAGAGAGAGAAAGAAAGAAAGAGAGGCAGAGAGTGAGTCAGTTAGGTAAATACATACTCTACCATTCCCTGATTTCCAAAATCGAGTCTCACCACAGGCTGTAATTTAGTGTCATAACTTGTATCTAATGGTGAATTTCCAATTTGGAACTTTGGAGAGTGTGGATTACCCCTTCATCGTCATTACTCACAGGTCCACTCTGACCCAGAATGGCAGTACCTGTTAGGATCATATCTATAGAAAAATGGGTTTTAAAAATGTGTATAAAAAGGTTAGAAAAATTGAATACCCAACTAGAATGAATAAAACAAAAACGTCTTCGGCATAAAATAACCCAAGCTTTGACATGCCTTAAAATTCAACCAACAACCAATCAACCAAAACCAACCAACCAACCAACCAATTAACCAACCAATCAACCAACCAACCAAGCAGGACACTGCTTTTTACGCTGTGAAGTCTACCTTCCCAGCAGAGAATACCACAAGCGTATTCTAAGCTCCCCATGACAGGACTGTATTAGATTATTTGAGATAGACATATAATCATAGATCATTCTGCAACTATTAGTCTATTTTATTCCTGGAAAGAAAATGTTTTTCGGTTTTGTCACAACAGATCGATATGATATCAAATATCGAACGGGGCTAATCATTATATTGTGTTTTCCAGCTGCCTTTCCAATAAAGCCTGTAGTAATTGGGAAAAAAACAGTAACGGACATAATTCGCATAAAAAATTGTGTGTACGAGACAGAGAGACAGAGACACAAGAGATAGAGAGGAATAGATAAAGAAACACACACACACATTCACACATACACACAACCACACACACATGCGCACATACGCACACACACACACATACGCACACACAAACACACACACACACACACACACACACATACATATATATATATATATATATATATATATATATAGTCGTGTCTATTTTGATATGTATTTATTGACTTATAACTCATAAAAGAGATGTCATTGAGCATTAAAATTGTGCATATACTTTAACAAGAGGAACATGTAGGAGGTTAAACTGCATCTAATGGGAAAGTACCAATGCTGGTGTTCTAAAGGACTGGCGGAGTACCCCTTTATCGGCATTAGTCCCCTTTTACATGGTGCTGTAGTGCCTGTTAGAGTCGCATCTATGGGTTGAATGGAAAATGAGTTTAAAAATGTTTTTAAGATTGAACTTTAAAACAAAATTCAAGAGTGAATAAAAAATGTCTTCGGCATAAAATAACCCAACAAAGGTTGAGATGCCGTAAAACTCAACCAAACAAGCAATACAATCATCCACATAACAGCAACGTGTCATCTATGGGTTAAATAGAAAAAAATGAGTTAAAATGTCTTCAAAAAAAATTCAGTTTGAAAAAAAAATTGAATACAATCAAGAATGAATAAAAGAAAACGTCTGCGGCATAAAATAACCTAACAAGGGTTGACATGCCGTAAAATCCAACCAACAACAATAATAGGTTGGGATAGGGATGTTAATGAAAATGTTTCGTTTAAAAAGACACAATTGTTCAGGGTGGTCCAAAAAGACTGAAATATCAAAAGGAAAAAATATCATCTAGTCTTTTTATTCATAAAATATCGCCCAAGGAAATATATTTTAGCCATTTGCAAAAACGTATATTGTAGATTGACTTCATTTTCATGGATACTAAGATGCGTTTTAATTCGAGCACATTGTTTGACCTTGCTCAAGGTTTTTGGGGTCAATCCTCTTATCTTTGCACGAATAGTATTCTTCCGCTATACAATCTCTTAAGCATATTAAAATATACTCCTTTAAATAACCCCACAAAAAGAAGTCAGGCAGCTAAAGTAGGCGAATGGGAAGGCCTCTTAAATTCTGAATTTCTTGAAATTATTCTGCCAGCAACAATTTATTTTTGATGAAATTATAAACCTCTCAGTTGAATAGTAAAATTCTGCTATTTTAATTTGTTCTTTTATATTGTCACTCGACATATTCAGTTTGCTCAGGTTAATTATAATATCTGAAAAGATAGTATAGAAATTAAATTGAAAACAAGAAGGTTATGATTTTCTTTAAAAGGTTCCAGTATCTTTGGCCTATTCAGTATAATGTAGTAAAGTCAATAAGAAATGATAGTAAAAATTCTTAAGTACAAATTACAAAAACTATAAATCTAAAACATATTTGAATAAATGCAGATTTGTTTATTTCTTTATCTGAATTAAAATATCCAGTTTGAACTAAATTAAAATTTACTTGAGGAATGATTTTGATCATAATAGTTTGGGATAAAGATGGTAATTTTCTAAAACTATCGAGTGAAAAGGCTAAAGGATATATATATATATATATATATATATATATATATATATATATATATATATATATATATATGATTTTGTTTAAGATTCCATTCTTGTGCAGCTCCAATCCAACTAATTCTCTAGTCGCTTCATTAGGGACCAGATACAACAACGTCTTGGAAGAACCGTCGTTATAACTTGAGTGAGATCATATTTCCATATATCCTATTTCCATATATCTGACAATCTGTTTATAGCAGACCAAACCTTTGCTATGTGTGCTTTAACATCGCTTTCTGTTGATGAGATATTATTGTCTAGGTTCATGAATTGTTTCACCGAGGTTAGGAGTTTACCATCAAGTGTAAAGATGTCTCCTTCATTTTTAAAACACATGTACTCAGTTGTCTTAGTGTTCCCGTATTGACCGAATACCCGTGCTGCCTTTTCTAGGCCGTGTAACAACACTGCTCGTGAAAACAGCTGTACGGCCACCTGTACCATATCACACAAACCATCCGGGTGAGGCGAACAAGACACGTAGGGCGTTGCTAAAGAAGCAGAGATAAACACGTAAGTGACGTTCTTCAGTGTAAGTCAGCACATGGGTACGCCAGTTTGGGCCGTCCAGTAAAGACATACATTGACCAGCTTTACACGGATACTAGATGCTGCGTAGAGGACATTCCGGAGGCAATGAGTGATACGGACAGTTGGAGAGAGATTGTCATGGATATCAGGGTTGCTGGCGTAACATGATTATATATATATATATATATATATATATATAGTCATCCACAGACACGTGTTTCGACTTATCAAGTCTCTTCAGTGTTGCTAGAAATTTGTAAGCTACCTACAGCCGGCCTTGAAATCTGATCGGTTCAGTATCAGTTAGTCACCTTAATTGCCAGGCTGTCATCACCAACACAGTGCGAAGGGGATTTTAACTATTTTAATACACACATCGCTTTGTATGTAAAGGCCGTCGTAGAGTGCTCCATTCCTTATATAGGAGAGCGTTGCGTTTACGCTTTAGTTAGCGGTCGTCAGCGAAATCCCCTCCCCAAAGTGCTTAACCCTAGAGGAATAGGGAGATATATTTCTTCTTTTCAGATGTCTTGTATTTTTGTACATCAGGATGGTTGAGAAAATCTCTTGTATTTTCTACCCAAACACGTTCAACCATTTAGCTTGTCGTCCTTAGGAAGTTTGTTGGTTGTAGTGGTTGTATGCTGTGGGTTTTATTCGTTTGGAATTTTTCTTTTTTTTTTCATGTTCATGATTAGGAGCACATAACCTTCAAAGATTCTCTCCCTCTCAATCCTTCCTTTCAACTGCTGAGCATTTTTGTAATCCTATTTCTTTTATTCACATGTCAGCTTTTAATCAAAATAAATATGACGTATGCAATACATTTCAATATCGGATATTTGTATTACTTACATAATACTTTATTTGTTAACAAACCTTTGGCCTTAGATTATTTACATTATAACAATTGTCTTCTAAAATATTTCTAAAACTATTTTTCTTTTTATTATCTTTCAATCACAATTTAATCTCTAAATCATAATATGCAATTATTAAAATAATTGTTTTAAAATAATTATTATTCTATTCTACGTGCTTGTAAAAATATAGGAGTTAATCCTATATATCCTGGTGGCATTTTACCAGCGTGGGGAATCCTCTTCAGAATACTGGCCAAAACATTGCAAATTCCAGCGAATGGTGGTGTGCAAACGGTTACGTAGATATTATAATTTACCTGCGAATTCATTTTATAGTGGCTGGCATGCACACCAAGTTAACCCAGGCAGTAGCCTTATCCAAAACTTAAGTAAGCTAGTCACACATGCTATTAGTACAGTAGATATCGTTTTTCTCCAAGTCCTTCCCTCTCTTGGTGTTAAGCCCGTCTAGCTGAGCTTGGACACCATGGAAAATGAAAAATACTTCGATAAAATCGCTATTTAATTATCTTTCTGTCAATTCTTATGGGGGTTATAGCGGCTATTCTATCCATTGTTAGTAATGACCAGAAGACTATTACTCGCTTCAATTTGATTGTTCAGCATAGGAGTGTAGAATCTCTCTACAATTTATGGACAGATGAGGCAGCTGTAACTAAGTTTAACAAGACCCAAGGCGATGGTTGCATTGTAACTTCAGTTTCAAATAATTTTTTTCTTGCGGATTTTGTCTCTTTTTCTTCTTGTTCTGCGCATGTCCGGCCATTTGTAAAATTATATTTCTTCTTGCTTATTTTTTGTTTTTCATCTTTATATATCTATTTTTTCATTCAGATTTTGCGGCATTATTTTTTTTCGTCTGTGCTTACTTTCCATGTATTTCGTTTCATTGCGTTCTTCTTGTTTTATAAAAATTTCGAAAATCATGCTTCTAAATCCCGTCTGTTATTTCAAAATCTTACTACCTGCTTGAAATTGATTTTGCATCCATTTGCAATACTCTACTATCAGGTAAAAATGTAGCTGTCAAGAAAATAGGTATAATTCTTCTCCAATATCATTTTTGATTATAAACGTGATGTAATTTGATGTTTGGGTTAAAGAGTTACAATCCTGTAGAGTTTGATTATAGATATTACGTAATAATATCCGTAATATCCGTAATAATATCCGTCGTCTCCGATGGTTGGGTCATGTACGTCGGATGGATGATGGACGAATCCCGAAAGTTATCCTGTATGGAGAGCTAACATCTGGTAAAAGACAGATTGGTCGCCCCCACTGCGATTCAAGGATGTCTGCAAAAATGATCTCAGGTGCTTTGGCATTGTCCCTTCCAGCTGGGAAAATTTGGCTAAAGACCGCCCTCGGTGGCGGCAGAATCTCCATAGAGGCCTGTACACGTCAGAATTCACCCTGATACAACATCATGAAGCTAAGAGGTCCATAAGAAAGCAACGGCAACAAAGCATCGGAGCATCATCATCTACAGGGACAACCTACAAATGCAAAATCTGTGGTCGAGAATGTTTCTCAAACATAGGACTTCATAGTCACAGGAGGCGCTGCAACTTCAGGGGCACACAAAACTTTTAACATAGTCTTTCGAGACTGAATTGCCAATGATGATGATGATGATTGTAATATTTTGATTTGAAATAAAACCAAATTTTCATAAAGAAAAATGGTTAGTGTGTATTACTACTATCCAAGGGAAAACTTATGGATTTAACACGATTAATAGTTGTTCATTAAGGATTTTTATTTAACAGTAAATAAACTAATAACTAATAAGATTTAAAACTTTTTTCTTTAATAGATAAAAATTCTGGCTTTAGTGAAAATTTTTCGTCCTTTGATAGACGCTTATATTTTATTCTAATTAAAACAATAGTCTGTCTGTGGAAATGTACTAATACCCATATATATTTTGAAACTTCATTACCCTGGGTAGTTGGATAAGTATATGTAAATTTAATCCTAAAAGCCCTAAACCCCACTGAAAATGTTTCCCTTCGATTAATTTGAAATTTAAACCATAGGTAACTGATAGGATATGAAGCATATTTCATAAAGTTTCAGCAAATTTCAATATCAAGAAACCCTAATGGGGGTCAATTATCGAAGCCCATAACAAGTATTTGAACATGCATCATGCTTTAGTATATATATTTACCAACCTCTCCACACGAACAGGATGCGACACAAGGTCATTTTTAAGCGGAGTTTAACAGGTTGGAATTCAGAGTTTTAATGCCGAACCATGGTTCGAGAGCTCAGTCTGCCCTGCTATTTACCCATAGCTGGAATCATGCTGTAGTATATGAGCGTCGAACATGGATGTTTCTATTAATTAACCATGAATAAATAAAAATCTCTTTTATATTAAAAATTGTCTAATTTAGACATGGGAAAATAACACTAAGATTATGGCATTAAAATTTTTTTAAGTTAACTAGCTTAAAAGCCACCTTGTCGAGTGGTAATTAAGCTAATGTATTTATAATGCATGCATGTATGTATGAACCCGCATGCTAATGTGTTGATTCTAATTCCAAGTTCACTTATTTATTCAAACAAGTCTTTTTTCAACTAAAACAATTGCATTTTCTCCGACTAAAATGTTGCATTCGGAGACAGTGTGGCTGAAATCATTCACGACTGATTTATTTGTCAAACTATACACGTTAATACGAAATATTTGTAACAGCAAATACATGCACTGTCCTGGTGAAAGTATTCACGTTTTAATGTAATAAAATATCATATTAAATTAGAAAGGCTAATGAAACTAAATAATAATGCAGATAAAAAAATTTGAAACAGAGGGCGGGGTATTACCGAAAAATAGAAACTTACTCTTCCATCACATCCGTATTTCATTGCTAAATTTTCCTAATTTAACTATTTAGTTAAAATAGGGAGTAAAGGATAAAATTACAGTTATTTCCTCTTGTTAACGGATTTCTTTTAAGATTTATCCCCGGGACTTTTGCTCATATTCAATAAGATAAAACCAAACAATCATAAATCAATTACTTCCGTTTGTGGACCCGAGTGGAGGAAGGGGCATATCTGTTTCCACTCTTCTACAGAAAGTTTGGGACTTCTGTTTTTTTAAATCTAGTTCAGGGGTCATTGACCAGTCACTGGCCGACATATATTGAGTACTTAGAATCTTGAAACTTCCTTTTTTTCTTATTTCTTTTTTTCTCTCTTTCTCTTTACCCAGTCCGTTATGTAGTGTGGCTTTGATTCGTTTTTGTGTTTTCTTCTGTGGTTTTCAGATATATTGGGCGACTCTTTTTTAGATAGATAATGAAACAAGAACAAAGATGTTGCTTGAGGGTTTTGTATCATTCCATGAAACCTACAAAAAAAGAATTCAAAAACAGAGATTTGGATAAAAAATAAAAATTGGTGTATATATTTACCCAACCACTGTGCCACGAGCAGGATATGATACAAGGTCAATTTTTCAACGGAATACATCCGACTTAAATTCGGAGTTGTAATGGAGGCGCGTGACATAATGGTTAGAGTCGTAGGAAATGGACTTGTCGATCCGAGTTTAAATTCTGGACAAGACTGAATTTCACATAACTTTAATACTCCTGGCAAAGGTATGAATCCAACTATACTCCCTCCAGCTATGAGTAAAATAGTAGGGCAGACTGGGCTCTTCAGCATTAGGCAACATGTCCAGGAGAAGAAAATCTCTGAATTCAAACATGTTAAACTCCGCTTAAGAAATTGACCTTGTGTCGCGTCCTCTTCGCGCGGAGGGTTGGTGAATATATAAAATCGGAGTTGTCCTTCTATATTGGTTGTCTTACCAAGGCTAGAGAACCCAGTCTGTTCTACTATTTTTTCATAGCTGGATAGGTTCAAGAGATGGATTCATGACACCAGCGTGAAAGTGACACTCAAAAAGCCGTGTCCAAGATTTGAACTTAAGTCGACGATTTCATTTCTTATGACGATGACCGTTACGCTAAAAGCGTGTGCTATTTTCTTTGTAAACGTAAAGAATTTTCGCTTAAAGGCCAAACGCAATTTTGGTTGACATGACCAAAATATCTTGAAAAATTCACAATCAATAATAATTTGCCACACCTGTAGAAATCTCAGTTTTTATAAGTTTTCTTTTACTTATTTGATAAAAATATTTCACAAAAAATTGTAGATAGAAAAATTAATCAATTTTGTTTAAAATGCACCCTTTAAATTTTAGAATCAACAAGGATGAGAGGGTGTGAGGAATGAGGAGTGGGGAAAGAAAGAGGGAGGTGATAGAAAGGAGAGTGGGGGAGGGAAGAGAGGGAAGTGTTAAGGAGAGAAAGAAGAAGTTCGGAGGAAGGGGGTTATGAAAGAAAAGAAAGGAAGAACGGAAGAAGGAAAAAAAGAAAGGAAAGGGAGAAGAGAGAAGGGAGAAGGGAAGAAGAGAAAGGAAGAATGAAAGAAAAAAAATTAAATACGACCAAAAGGAAGAAAAGAAAGGAAGAAAGTGTAACATCATCGCTCTAATGTTGGAATGTGTCAAACAGAAATAATCCTCGTATACTTACTTCATTTTCTGTGCTATGTGGAGAGGTTCTAATCTGGTTGCTGGCCGAGCTGAGATGGCTGACAGTTCCTCGATGTTTGGAGTCCGGAAACCAACTTGGGATGCTGGGGCTCATCTTACCTTGTGTCATTTATAGTTTTTAGTAATAACACAAGGGCACTTCTATTTTCATGAGATATCTATTTTCCTTCAACTGCTGAGGGAGAACCACGTCTCACTCTGTCACTGCTTAGTTCCAAAGTCATCTAAAATTCTCACTCTTTCTCTCTCCTTCACCCTCTCTCGCGCCCCCTCTCACTTTCTCTCTCTCTTTCTCTCTCTCTCTCTCTCTCTCTCTTTCTCACCATGCCACGTGGCACTCCTTGACCAGTAGAAAAATGTAATATGGTGTTGTGGTGATTCATACTTTAAAAAAATTCCATGCAAACCAACTGGCTCTTTCCATTCTCCCTCCATCCCATACCTCTCTCTCTCTCTCTCTCTCTCTCTCTCTCTCTCTCTCTCTCTCTCTCTCTCTCTCTGTATTATGTAACAAAAAGAAGAATAAAAAAGAATAAAGAAAATGAAAGAAAGGAAGAAAAGACAATAATAAAGAAGAAAGGAAGAAAATAAAGACAGAACGGAGAAAAATGGAAGAATAGAAGTAAAGAAGAAGAAAGGGGGCGAAGAAAGAAAAAAGGAAGGAAAGGAATGACGGAAAAAAAGAAAAGAGAAACGGAAGAACAGAGGAAAAGAAATGAAGAAAGAAAGATTTTGTGTGAATTACGAATTTATCAAAAAGTAATGCCATTTTGTTTAGGACAGGTATAATTACCAACATAAGAACATGTATCATACATCAAAATAAAGCTGGTCCTCTGTGGATTACATCCCGCCTTCTCCACATAGTCACCGTCTCTCTCAATAGTAATGTTCCACCTTCGAATGAGAACATGTATTCTGGCCCCATAAAATTCTGTTGACTGTTCCTTAAGCCACTACTTCACTACAGATTTCACTTTCTCGTCACTGGAAAAAACACTTTTTCATGGGCCTAAGAGATGATAGTCTGAAGGCTCTAAATCTAGTGAGTATGGAGGATGCGGTAAAGTTGTCCACCCGAATGCCGCGATTTTCACCCTTGTCTTGATGCTTGTGTGTGGTCGAGAATTGTCATGCAGAAGGAGGACATTGTCCATTGGCAAGTTGGGCCTTACTCCTCGGATCCTTGCTCCGAGTCTCGTTAGAGTCTCAATGTAGGCCTTAATTTTTTAAAAAACTTCCCATGATATAAAGAAAATGGCATTACTTTTTGACTCACTCTGGTACATAATAGATTATCATTGTTTATTATTATAACTCATTAAAACAAATTAATGTTTTAATCGGAAGTCACCACCTCCTCATAAAATGACAGGCCTCTGTAGTTAGTAAACAAGGTCATATATATATATATATATATATATATATATATATATATATATGAGAAGTAAACACAACAGACGATGTTTGTGATATGGCCTTTTTCAGCCGACAATTTTGGGAGAATATGTGCTTAATTGAAGTCGAACCTAATTTTTTTTTAAAGTTAATTCATTAATAATTAATTAGGCGGGATTAAACTATTTAAATGTAAGGCTAAACAAATCGAGAAAAATCAATCTCTGTGTGTACATTTCGGCCTATTAGGCCTCATCAGCAGAGCTATAGATACGAAGACCGCCCCGTGTGTGATTCGAAACCTGTCTGTCAAATTAGCAGGCAAGTGTCTTACCTCCATACCAAACGGAATTAGCAAGATTTTCTTCGCTTTGTTAAGTAGTAGTATTTATATTCCTCTTAAGTGACCTCTACACAAACTTACGAGAAGTAAACAAACAGATGATGTTTGTGATATGGCTATCTTCGTATCTATAGCATTCTAGTGTACAATATTTATGTTACACAATTCATGGGTAGCCTACAAATTATGTACGGAAGTGTAGTTTAAATGAAAACAGAAATTAGAGTTAGTCAGATGCTGGTCCGTTAGCTGGGGGAAGCAGGCTTAGCAGTCTTTCGCTCGCAAAATGCTAGCTTCTCACCGCGGTAGAAAACCCTTTTTGTCTTTGGGCTTTTGTAATAAATAATAGACTTATAGTCTTGTAAAACAAACCAGGATGTAGCGATGTGAAGGGGTTGCCTTATCGTGTATCTAAGAGTTGCCACCGCGTGGAATGGCAAAAAGAGGGTGACACATTTTATCAGTGTCTTCTAGCCCTATGTTTATCAAATTTGTTAACTATACATCAATCTATATTACCATTTATGGAGGACACACAAACAGAATCTGACCAAATATAGATATATATCTTTCTCTTGTGAATTTTTTCTTTAAACCATTTTTCTAAATTTCAAGACTGTTTAGCCATTTAGATAAAGAAAAAAAAGTGCTGACATTTTTGGAAGTAAAATGATTTTAAAAGATCCTCAAAAATATTTTACACTTGTTTTTTTTACCTGACAAATAGATTAGAAAAACACACACTTTGCTGAAAGACAATTTTAAAAGGGTCGATTGTTGATTGTTCACTCATTGCAAATCAGAGTTTAAAGATTAAAACATTTCACTTAGCAATTCAAAAACCATCGATCAAAAACCGACGTATGTCCAAAGCTCAAATTTTGGATGGGGGAACAATCTAAATAATTAATCTCTAGAAAAAAAAAAATGCTACATTTCTTCCTACTTTGTAATTAGTGAAAATTTAATAAAAAAATATTATCCCGTGTATGACAGAAATAATATATTTATATCCAACTTTGGTGGTCTCCATCTTCACGTGTTTTAAACACACGTGCCATTCATTAAAATCACTAGCAAAATAAAAAAAAGCCCCCCCCCCGAGTGATGTAAAAATAAACTTTTGAAAGATATTGCTTGAGGAGGTGGAAGTTAGATATTAAATGTCGAAGAGTTTGAACCATCAATCATGAAATCATCAAATTTATTAAAGGAGTAACAAAATAAAACAATTTGAAATCGAAACCAAGTTCTATCAATTTTGAATATCTATTAAAATAAAACAAACCTTATATGAATATATGATACTGGGGATGTATCTATTAAAACTTGAATTAAAAAACAATGAGGACTGTCTAATGTTGCATGCTCAACTTTTGAGTGTGTTCATTTTATGCTATGACGATTTATGACGGGTATAGTGACGTAAGCAGTGACGTAGTTTTTGTTACAGACAAAAACCGGAAGTGAATCTCCATTATTAATAGATATTTATAATAAATTTATAAATAAATCGTAGAATTACGATTAGGCTTATTTGACAATACACACGTGTGACCCTAAATTAATCTCAACCATGTGTAATTTTTCACACAGACGCCAATAAAATCCTGAATTTCATTATTTCATATTTTCCGTACTTTTGCAGCGACATCTAGTTGCCTAATGGAAAAGCATGATAAGGAAGGGAAATAATCCCAACAAAAGAAAGACAGAAAGAAATACTTTAAATATGCGCTCCTTACTACGTTTGGAGCGCTGATAGGTATCGCCAGTGATATAAATACTTGGGTCAATGAGAGGTTTCGGGTCTTTCTACACTATACTCCTCTCACCTGGCTGATTCTATCATTGATGATCAAACTCTGATCCAACTACCACTTTTGAAATGCTTTATTGGTTTATTTCTATTATAAGAAAGAATGAATGAATGAAAGAAAAAAACGACATTTTGAGCCTAGCATCGGATTTGAAAATATAAACCCCAACTATAAATCTACTTGAAAAAGGCCGATGAACGTAGTTCTCGACGATGATAAAAACAACAATGATAACGATATACATCAGAAGAAACAAATCTATGAACTCAAGTAAACTATTTCATTTCAGAAAAGCAGACAATAGAGGAACAATAAAGAATATATTGATTCAAGCGTCGTGTTAAACGCAACAATGGGGAGAGGTCAAGAGTTGGAAAATATTTGGAAAATTAATAAATAATACAAGCTAATTTTATAAGGCGAACGAGACACGAATCAGAAAACAAAACTCATGACTCACTTGGGAATAGACGGCGAAAAACGAAGCCATAAACATATGCATGTGATAAAAAAAAACTGTAAATATCAAGTTAACAAAAAAGTTTTATTAGTCGTATATAAAAATTAAAATCGACTTCGATATCACACATTATTTTCAATACATTGTTTAGGTCTTCATCGATCGATATAGTTTAGTATTTCTTTCTTCTCTTCCTCCTTGTTTACTTGCTTTTTTATTTATTCATTCCTTAAATTCTTTCTTTCGACCTTTTTCGATTTTGTTCTTTCTTTTCATTCATCTCGTTTTGTTTATTTGTTTAGTTCAGTCGGTAGAGCATCTGCCTAGTAACCACAAGGTTCTTGGTTCGATACCTGCCCCCGTCAACTCTTTCTACGTTTCATTTCTTCCTTTTTTTATTTCATCATTTGTCTCTTTCTTTCTTTCCTATTTTCTTTCTTCCTTCCTTCCTTCCCCTCCTTTCTTTCTCTTTCTTTCGTTCAATCCTGAACTTCTTTGTTTCTTTTAATTTTTCTATATATCTTAATTATATCTAATTTTTTCAACAATCATGTTTTTCTTTCTTTCATTCTTACTGTCTTTTTCTGTCTTTTTTTCTTTCTTTCTTTCTATATGTATTTATTTTTTCATTTGCCTGTTACTTTCTTTCATTCCTTGTCTTCCACTTTCTTTCATATTTTTCTTTGTCCCCCCCCTCTCTCTCTCTCTTCCTTCCTTCCTTCCTTCTTCTTTCTTTCTTTCTTTATTTCTTTTATTCTTCTTTCCCCCCTTTCTTCCTTTCTCTTTCTTTCGTTCAATCCTTAAGTTTTTTAAAATTTCTTTTGATATTTTTATCTCGAATGATTTACTAATTTCTTTCTTTCTTTTCTTTCTTTCTTTCTTTCTTTCTTTCCATTTCTCTTACTTTCTTTTCTCTTTTCTGTATTAATTCCTTTCTCCTTTCTTTATTCCTCATTTATTTATTTCATTTTTCTTTTCTTTCTTACGCTCTTTGTTGATTTCGTTCCTTTTCTATTCATTTTTTACTTTTCTGTTCATTCTCCCTCTTACTCCCTCTTTATATATATTTTATATATATATATATATATATAATATATATATATATATATATATATATATATATGCACGTGTGTGTGTGTGTGTTGTGTGTATGTCTATGTGTGTATGAGTATATATATATATTGCACCCAAATAACCTTATTCCCCACCCACCCTATGCTTGTCTTTAAAAACTTTTTTTCCGTTTGATATGTGAGATAGTTTCTTCTCTTTTGAGTGTCACGAATTTCTGTTACGTGAAGGGAGGAAATCATGTTTCAACTTTATTTCAATCGTTTTTGCCGGAAGTCGGAAAAGTAATTGATATACACACATTTCTTATTGGCATATCTGCATTCAGATTTGAAAATGTTTATTTTTTAAATGCCATCTCTCTCTCTCTCTCTCTCTATATATATATATATATATATATATATATATATATATATATATATATTGGTGGTTGGTTTTGAAGGCTATCAAAAGAGAAATGGGGTAGCTATGATATTGTTCTTCTACCTTTGATTTATTTTCTAAATATTTCGGGATAAATATCCCTTCGTCAGAAGTTTCATGAAACCTAAGTTTTGGAGTTGTTACCTTGTTATTAGGATCTGTCCATTCTATTATAAAAGTAAAGTAAAGTCGACGGGGCGGCCTAAAGTCGGTATCAGCAGTCACGAGGGAGTCTATCCCCTTTCAATTAGACCAAGGAGATTGTTTTAGCATCTGAGGTGGAGTCAGCTCCTTACTTTACCGCACAGATCCCTGTGCTACTCATACGCTGAGTTGGCGGGACCGGTATCGAACTAGGAACCTTGTGGTTTCTACGCTCTACCGACTGAGCTAACCTGTTGATATCTTCCTCCATATATATATATATATATATATATATATATATATATATATATATATATATATATATATATATATATATATATATATATATATATATATATATATATATATATATATATATATATATATATATATATATATATATATATATATATATATATATATATATATATATATATATATATATATAATATATATATATATATATATATATATATATATATATATATATATATATATTATATTATATATATATATATATATATATATATATATATATATATATATATATATATATATATATATATATATATATTATATATATATATATATATATATATATATATATATATATTATATATATATATATATATATATATATATATAATATATATATATATATATATATATAATATATATATATATATATATATATACTATATATATATATATATATATATATATATATATATAATATATATATATATATATATATATATATATATATATATATATATATATATATATAATATATATATATATATATATATAATATATATATATATATATATATATTATATATATATATATATATATATATATATATATATATATAATATATATATATATATATATATATATATAATAATAATTCCAAGAGAGATAATTAAATTCCCATTACTATATAATTCCAGAGAGATAATTAAATTCCCATTACTACTAGAAATAAACAAAAATAATTTCAAAGTTTCTTGTATAAAGAATTTCGCCAAAAGCGAGACATAATGGCGACTGAAAAAGGGGCTAGTCTCCTTTGATCAGATTGGCCAGGTGGTGTAGGAATAACCGAGAGATTTAACACGTGTTTTGGAATGTTCAAAAATTTCCAGAATCTTCTAGAATGTTCTGAACGATAAAGCATAATAGACACCTGCCCTGAGAGGCAAAGTTAGTTGGGGTTAGATTCTCGGACGGAACGGACCCGTGTTAGAATTTTGGACTTAACGGCTGTTACTTTGAGTTGGAATTAAGTTAATAATAACCGAAGGCAGTAGATCAATTAAGTAGGGCATAACGAAGAATACAAAGCAATGTACAACGAACGAAATTCAATGAGATTTTCCTCTCTCTCTCTTTTGGAAAACTCTCTTCTTGGTTAAAGAAAAGAAACTCCTGTCTAAAACTTCGGCACTACGAGAAGATTTGTGAACAAAATAAAACAAATAGTAAGCAGTCCCGAGCAGGAATCGAGAACCAGAGGAAAGCAGTCTGTTGAGATGTCAATTGACCATGACGACGCAGCGTGTCCACTGATGCATTCTTCTTCTCTGTCCACTAACATCTTCTCATTTGCCCATTATAACTAGATATCCCCTGACCACGGAGGAAGAAATGACTCGAACGCAAACTGCTAGGAATTTGTGTTGGTAAGCAAACGCCAACCGAGTTGAGTCCACTCGCTGAAAGTCAGCATCGTTGCAACCGTCCTCTTAGCACAGGGTTCTGTGAATCTTGCAGTACAGCAGAGGGCACGTTACGATATATATATATATATACATATATATATATATATATATATATATATATATATATATATACGACTTCCCATCAAACTGGTAGCCAATATAAGATACATCAGATATTTGAGGACTAACTTGAAGTAGATAACAAATGGAAGACGTGGGAACGTAATATTATGTGATACGTGTCAAATTTTTAACATTCCCCTTTCTATATGTCTCAGAAGAGTACTGGAGACATGAGGATACTTGCTGCCACTTAGACTCGACTCCCCTGAAATACTTTGTGGATGATAATACTAATGGTGCAAGGTAGCGCTAAATAATGCTAAAAAGATCGAGCGATTTTTTATCCTATACAATGTTTTCCGAGCTCGGATAATACATTTAGAAAAAATAAACAACCGGCGTTTTTAGCGTCGACTTAGCGGCAAAGACAAAAACAATGGATAAGAAAAACAATAACACATTACAGTTAATGGTTCAGGAAGTAAATGAATGTACTTGGTTTACAAATAAAAACACATTTGGACAACTCATTAACGTCTTCTGAGATGAAAACATAAAGAAAACATCTCGAAACTAGAATGAAAAAAGAAAGAAAACTCAGAACAATAAGGATTCTATCATTTTTTAACCAAATTTGTTTGAAAAGAATATTCAAATATATATATATATATATAATATATATATATATATATATATATATATATGTGTGTGTGTGTGTGTGTGGTGTGTGTGTGTGTGTGTGTGTGTATATATATGTTGCATAATCTATGGTAGTATAGATTATTGTCAACACTCTGCAGTGGGAATACAAAGAAGCCAAATGGAAAGTTACAGACCACTTGGGAAATTTTGACCCCAGAGGCGGTAAAACCGCAAATCGTGTGAAGCCATGTGACAGCTAGTTAGGTTCTCAGTACCAGATGTTAAGCAAGAAAGATTATTCTTGCTTAGCTGGACTCATCACCCGCGCGCGCGCTCTGTTAGATAGTCAAAAAGAACTTAGTTAATAATAAATGTTGTAAAAAGTACCATGGCGTTGTTCGATGAATGACTCAGCAAGAAAATGAATCAACCACAAGAACCCAGATAAGAAGAAACAGAAGTCAACGATGCGACCTGTAGAGAAAGAATAGAAAAGGCTAGACGATCACGAATGGCCAGAGAAGAAAGAAAGTTATGCATCTCATCTCTCTAATATTAATTTGTCTACCTCTCTCCTCTCCTCTCTCCTCTCTCTATCAATAGAATATTGTTTTTTCTACCCGCAACATGATCATGTGGGTATGGGTATATAATACACATTTATTGGTACCGTACTCGGAGCATCGTGCCATAAATTGAAACCATGCCCCAAGCATAGTGCCATGTATATATAGTGTCATATATATATAGTGCCATATATATATATATATACCATGCGATCAGTCGATTCGAACCTACCCAAGGGCAGTTGTGTCTAGCCACACTGAAGAGGCATGAAATGCCAAAACACGTGTCTGTGGATGACTTTATTAATATATGCTCCCATAAATTTGGTAATGAGCTCTCTAATTGGTAATTTAAATTAACTCTCACTACTAAGCAAATAAGCAATGATCATTTCTCCGGAAATTTGATCTCTCAGTGACCGAAAAATACATTCCTATGTACTTAATAGTTTAAAAACACCAGTCCCCGCATCAGCTGTCAGTGGGCGAGGGTATAAGATATCGACTACAATTCGGTCAGTCTGAGTTCGATCCTACCCAAGGGCAGTTGTGTAGCCACACTGAAGAGGCATGAAATGCTGAAACACGTGTCTGTGGATGACTTTATTAATAATATATATATAATATATAATATATATATATATATATATACATTCAAATAAATAAATATATATATATATATATATATATATATATATATATAAGTAAAAAAAGCCACACCTACCATCAACTCCTCACTTTACCGCACAGATCTCTGCGCTACTCATACGCTGAGTTGGCGGGGGCCAGTATCGAACCAGGAACCTTGTGATATATATATATATATATATATATATATATATATATATATATAACATCATCGTCATCATGTCACGCTATTAGCACGGATATCCATGACAATCTCTCGCCAACCCTCACTATCATTCATTGTCCCAGGGAGGTCCTCTTCACAGCATCCAGCATTCTTGCAGATTTGGTCATTGTAGGTTATTTGTGGGCGGCCCACTTTGGCATGTAACATGTGTTCCAGCTGTTTCCAGCATGCCTTGTCTGTGGTATGGTGGGTAGTTGTCCATACAGCTGCATCCTTGTGGGGTGCTACTTCCACGACTTGATCAGGACCGCGCGCAGCATTTTTGTGCAACTCCCATCCAGCTTATTCTCAAGGAACTTCGTTAGGGTCCAAGTAGTGCAGCCATACCGCAACACTAACACAAACCACAGTCTGAAAAAATTGCCGCTTTAATTTGTCAGTGAGATCAGATTTCCATATGACTGATAATCTGTTTGATATATATATATAGATACTTGATATATATAGATATTCATATATATATATATATATATATATATATATTAATATAATTATATATATATATATATATATATATAAATATAATATATATATATATATATATATATATATATATATATATATGATATTATATATATATATATATATATATATATATATATATATTATATATATATATATATATATATATATATATATATATATATATATATATATATATATATATATATATATATATATATATATATATATATATATATATATATATATATATATATATATATATATATATATGAAAGTAAGTAACAAACTATGTGTTTTATTTTTTTATATGGCCTTTAGCCGACAATTTTTGGAGGATATGTGCTTAATTGAAGTCATACCTAAATTTGAAAATTAATTAGTTAATAATTAATGAATTTAGGCGAGCATATATGTTCAAATGTAAGGCTAAACAAATTGAGAAAATGTCAACCTATTAGGTCACATCAGCAAGGTTATAGACATGGGAGACTGCTCCGTTTGTGACTCGAAACCTCGACTGGCAAGCTGACAGGCGGGGATTCTAACCATTACACTAGCTGGCCTTATCCAGATTTTTCGTTTGTTTTGAACTTAGTTATGTTCCACCTTTTGGTGACTTGTTACACGACAGTATGAAAGTAAGTAAACACAGTGTTTATTTTTGATATGGCCTTTAGCCGACAATTTTTGGAGGATATGTGCCTAATTGAAGTAATATCTAATTTTGAAAATTAATTAGTTAATAATTAATGAATTTAGGCGGGCATATATGTTCAAATGTAAGGCTAAACGAATCGACAAAATGTCAATACCTATAACCTTACTGATTAGACCTAATAGGTTGAAATGTACATACAGGGATTGACATTTTCTCGATTTGTTTAGCTTTGCATTTGAACATATATGCCCGCATAAATTCATTAATTATTAACGAATTAATTTTCAAAATTAGGTATGACTTCAATTAAGCACATATACTAATATATATTCAAATATACGTTTAAAAAACCCTGAATATTCGCGCTACAGCGAGAAACTTAAGTCGGTAGTTTTTAAACCATTCGATTTTAAAGTATACTTAGCTCTCTATATTGAGCACTTTTTAATCGTTTTTAGGAAAAAAACCCAGAAGTAAATAAGATTTTATATTTATTTGCTTGGTGGATTTAATGGTAACTGTGATATATTTAAATATATATATATATATTCATATATATAGATATATATATGTGTGTGTGTGTGTGTCTTTCTCTCTCTCTCTCTCTCTCTCTCTCTCTCTCTCTCTCTCTCTCTCTCTCTCTCTGTGTGTGTGGTGTGTGTGTGTTTAAATAAAAATGAAAATAACGGGGAAAAGAAAAAGAATTAAAAACACGAGTCATAATACCGACTTGGATAAAAGAAAAAGAAATCCGGACGAGTCGCAATAGGATAGATATTGAAAAATTGTTCAATACGTAGAACTGGTTTAGAGAATCGAATAAATAATAAAAACTTACTACCTGGATTTCACCGAAAAGGTTCCTAAGGAAATGTCTGTCAGAAAGTTGTAAGAGAAACGGATAAATATATACACAATTGAAATAACCAGAGACGGTGAACAAAACATATAGACAGTTAACGATTAAGCCAGCATTGATTTTTGTGTCTACATCGGTTCAATATCACAGATCTTTGATTTGATAATTCTTTAGAATCGGGATATGTGGCAACAGCCAGATTCTGTTCTCTACAGACGTAATTTATATACACACATACATACATACATACAATATATATGTTGAAAAAATAAATAAAGGAAAGAAAGTATAGAATGGATAAAATAGGATATTTTAATCAATTTCACTTACACGTGTTTCGGTCAGGAGTTTATCCATATGTACATTATTCAAACTATTATTATTTTTAAATAACCAAATGAAATGAAATAATAATAATAATAATAATAATAATAATAATAATAATAATAATAATAATAATAATAGAACAAATGTAGACATGTTCCGCATACAAAGAAAATTCGATCTACATCAGAGTAAATCCTTATTTGAATTTTTGAAATGTTCGAAAAAAGAACTTAAAAAAATTCACGTTCAGACGCGGTCGAGAAAGACGGTTAGTGACGTCATATCGCATGCGAACAGATTTTGACGCGGAAGAAGTTTTGTGGAATTCTAAATTTTCAAAGCATGAGGAATTTCATTTATTTATTTATTTATTTTTTAAATAGAAATTATACGTATGTTAATTTATTAATTTGTTAATAAAGTCATCATAGTGATTTTCTAAATAAAATTGTTGTTCTTGTCAAATAAGTATTTAAATATGTTAGAGAACATTTTATTTAGAATATGTTATTTTTCCCTCGATTTTTGCGTGTGGGCCGCACGCGAAAATTGAGAGAAAAACAACGTAGCGTTCCACGCGTGTATTCATTCCTTCGTTCTCATTTCTGTATTGTTATCAATTTGATTCTAATTATGAATAATAGCTAGTAAGTTCAGTTAAAATTTAATTCTATTTTAGGAGTTGAATATTGTTAACTTATAGTTTTTCATTGTTCTTTTTTGTATTTATCCTTTAGCTTTAGAAGACAAAAATCTGATTTATTTAGTTAAATTTAATATTATAGTTCTAACCTATGACTACAATTGCAAATTGATTCAAATCTATTATTTAAAAGGTTTTTCTTATCCCGAAATTTATTTATAGTCAACTTTTCGTTCAGACAAAGGTAGCATGGATCATTTAGAGATCTGCACACATTTGATTTTTGTAGGATATTCCATTCAATAATTGGTGTAATATCTTGATCTTTTAAATCCGAAATATATCTAGATAGAGTTGTTGTGTTTACTAATACTAAGCTTAGAAACGCAACAACTATCTCTAGATATTTTTCATTGAAATCAAAGTAGACCCTTAATTTTACCTCTACTAAAATAATTTCATTATATATATTATATATATATATATATATATATATATATATATATATATATATATATATATATATATCACTGGTTTTTTAAAATCTCAACCATTTCACGACTGTTTTTAAGATCTCAACCATTGGACTCATCTGATGATTGGACTACCATGAAACTTCAAAGTTATGAGTGTAAATCCATAATATTACCATTGATTATATATATATATATAATATATATATATATATATATATTAATATATATATATATATATATTAGTTACTAGCAATGATAATGCACCATCCGACGTAAGTATTCAAGTTGTAATGTAATGAAATATATTGAATTAGAAAGACTGACGAAATTAAATAAGAACGCATATAAAATGATTACACTTATTTGAGTTATAATTTAAATAGTTTCTATATATAATCATTCATAGGATTTGATTTTAATACGTTGGAGAATATAAACAAAAATATTAGAGATCCAATAAACACCGAGTGATTATTTGTTAAAACCCAGTATGCAAATTGACCACACTGTTGTATACCCTTTCCTTACTTCTATTCTTCTTCTGACGTCTTTTTCTATCTTACGCCTACTTCTAACATCTCTCTAGCGTCTGGACTTCGTCTTGTCGGTCGGCGTCGCACTTAACTCGTTTCTTCTTCTAGATCAGTCTTGTTACGAAGACATTCACCAACCACAAAACCATGTTTTTTCTTAAGCTTTTATTTACTTAACTAAACATTTCATGTAACTAAACATCTGACTAACATAGCGCGCGTATGCAGTGAGTTCCAGTTAAGGCAGGCATCTTCTCTGCCTGACATCCAACTGAAACTGCAGGAACAACCAGGTCCCACGTGACTTCACATTATTCGCGGGCTTTCTCTACTATTCCATGGAAAGGTCCGGCCCGTGATATGAAAAAGGGCCATCCTTTAGAAATACAGGGGATTGACAATAATCTTATGCAACCGCATAGATTATGTAACAACACCATATCTTATGTTATACCTTTTATTTCTTACTTAGTTAAGAATTAATGGAGAAAAAATGAATGGATGAATGAATAAAATGAATGGAATAAATGAAAAAAATACTTTCCAAAGGACTTCTCTCAAAAGTAAAAAAAAAATCTTTTGAGAGAAGTCCCTAATGGAAAGCCTTCCTCATCTATACTGGACTTTTTGAAACATTAAATAATATAATATTATATAATATATTGGAGAAGATTAAGATAGGTGTCTTACCTTTGTGATTTCTATTGAGAATGATTTGAATTTGTTACTTTACTCATATATGAGACGCATAAGAGGATTTTGAAACACACAATTAAATGGCTTGTTTTGAGGCAAATCTAACCCAGACCTTCATAGAAGACATCGCTTACTAAATGAGATTTATTTTATGTTTAATAAGTTTGACTATGGATTAAATACTTATAGATAAACTTATGCAATTCTTTGAGGTATTGTGACATAAACAGTGATGCAGTTTTTATTACAAATATTCACCGAATTTACATGATGCTAAGCATAGTTATAAATATATATAATATATATATATATAATATATATATATATATATATATATAAGTATCTGCAGACGCGCGTTCGGGGTTCACCCCTTCAATCAGTACAGCTAGACTTATTTTTTTCAGCAGCTACCTCTGGTCGGGATCGAGACCGAACGTACTTTCGCTCGTCAAGTCTCTTACCGATGGCGTCCACAGGCAGCTGCCTAGAATAGAAGGCAGAATAATCGCTATAAATTTCCTGAACCGGAAATAAACCTCACCAGAGGTCTCTAACTTGTAACAAGTGGACTAGCATTTTCGCCGAGCGGTAATTTTCGCAATTAGTCCTTCTACACAGAGTGCTCAACCTGAAAATTGGGAAGCGTTATATATATATATATAATAATAATATATATATATATATATATATATATATATGTGTGTGTGTGTGTGTGTGTGTGTGGTGTGTGTGTGTGTGATGAGACAGCATTTCTTCATTCAGATATATTTTTCTGAAAAAGCATTACTGCCCTACATCGAAATTTCAAAAAAAATTCTTACTTGGAATTTTCTTTCTAATTAGTGAATACGTGTATTTATATTGGTAATTTATTATTTGTTGTTTTTAATATGATCATAGTGATTATTGTTACCTTTGGTCATAATAAATTAAAATAAGATAAGAGTGTGTTAGTATTTTTATTTTTTCAGATGGGCAGTAGCTTAGTCAGGTGTAGAACATTTTTTTTAGTGGGGGGAAGTGATGAGTACTGTTATTCCTTAATTTTAAAAAAAAATAATAATATCTTAACAGAATCTTAACTTTTCCTTGCACAAGTTAATAATATTACTTATGAAATTAAAAATCCACCTTTTTTCAAATGTTACTTCTTCGCTGAATTATTCTTTTATCTCCAACTATATATTCATATATATTATATATATATATATAATATATTATATATATATATATATATATATATATGTGTGTGTGTGTGTGTGTGTGTGTGTGTGATACTCACAGCAAATTGATTCAAATCTATTATTTAAAAAGGTTTTCTTATCAAGAAATTTATTTATAGTCAACTTTTCGTTCAGACAAAGGTAGCATGGATCATTTAGAGATCTGCACACATTTGATTTTTGTAGGATATTCCATTCAATAATTGGTGTAATATCTTGATCTTTAAATCTGAAATATATCTAGATAAAGTTGTTGTGTTTACTAATACTAAGCTTAGAAACGCAACAACTATCTCTAGATATTTTTCATTGAAACCAAAGTAGACCCTTAATTTACCTCTACTAAAATAATTTTCATTATATATATATATATATATATATATATATAATATATTATATATATATATATATATATATATGTATATATATATATATATATATATATATATTTAATATATATATATATATATATTATATATATATATATATATATATATATATATATATATATATATATATATAATATATATATATATAATATATATATATCACTGGTTTTTAAAATCTCAACCATTTCACGACTGGTTTTTAATATCTCAACCATTGGACTCATCTGATGATTGGACTACCATGAAACTTCAAGTTATGAGTGTAAATCCATAATATTACCATTCATATATATATATATATATGAGTAAGAAAAGGTGGAATGAAAACATCTGTTAAAGAAGAAAACAATTTATATATTTATATATATATATATATATATATATATATATATATATATTATATATATAATATATTAATATATATATATATATATATATATATATATATATATATACTAGCAATGATATGCACCATCCGGACGTAAGTATTCAAGTTGTAATGTAATGAAATATATTGAATTAGAAAGACTGACGAAATTAAATAAGAACGCATATAAAATGATTACACTTATTTGAGTTATAATTTAAATAGTTTCTATATATAATCATTCATAGGATTGATTTTAATACGTTGGAGAATAAAACAAAAATATTAGAGATCAATAACACCGAGTGATTATTTGTTAAAACCAGTATGCAAATTGACCACACTGTTGTATACTCCTTTCCTTACTTCTATTCTTCTTCTGACGTCTTTTCTATCTTACGCCTTCTTCTAACATCTCTTCTAGCGTCTGGTCGGTCGGTCGCACTTAACTCGTTTTTCTTCTAGATCAGTCTTGTTACCAAGACATTCATTAATCACAAAACCGTGTTATTTTCTTAAGCTTTTATTTCCTTAACTAAACATTTCATGTAACTAAATATCTGACTAACATAGCGTGCGTATGCAGAGTGAGTTGCAGTTAGGACAGGACATCTTCTCTGCCTGACGTCCAACTGAAACTGAGGAACCAACCAGGTCCCACGTGACTTCACATATTTCGCGGGCTTTCTCTACTATTCCATGGAAAGTCCCGCCCGTGATATGAAAAGGGCCATCCCTTTAGAAATACAGGGGCTGACAATAATCTTATGCAACCGCATAGATTATGTAACAACACCATATCTTATGTAGACCTTTATTTCTTACTTAGTTAAGAATTAATGGAGAAAAAATGAATGGATGAATGAATAAAATGAATGGAATAAATGAAAAAAAATACTTTCCAAAGGACTTCTCTCAAAAGTAAAAAAAATCTTTTGAGAGAAATTCCTAATGGAAAAGCCTTCCTCATCTATTACTGGACTTTTTTGAAACATTAAATTAATATAATTATTATATAATATATTGGAGAAGATAAGATAGGTGTCTTACCTTTGTGGTGTTCTATTGAGAAATGATTTGAATTTGTTACTTACTCATATATGAGACGCATAAGAGGATTTTGAACACACAAATTAAATGGCCTGTTTTGAGACAAATCTAAACCAGACCTTCATAGAGACGTTACTAAATGAGATTTATTCTATGTTTTAATAAGTTTGACTATGGATTAAATACTTATAGATAAACTTATGCAATTCTTGAGGGTATTGTGACATAAACAGTGATGCAGTTTTTATTACAAATATACACCGAATTTACATGATGCTAAGACTTATTTTTCAGCAGCTACCTCTGGTCGGGATCGAGACCCGAACGAACTTTCGCTCGTCAAGTCTCTTACCGATGGGTCCACAAGCAACTGCCTAGAATAGAAGGCAGAATAATCGCTATATTTCCTAAACCGGAAATAAACTCACCAGAGGTCTCTAACTTGTAAACAAGTGGGACTAGCATTTCACCGAAGCGGTGAATTTTCGCAATTAGTCCCTTCTACACAGAGTGCTCAACCTGAAAATTGGGAAGCGTATATATATATATATATATATATATACATATGTGTGTGTGTGTGTGTGCGTGTGTGTGTGTGTGTGTGTGTGTGATGAGACAGCATTTCTTCATTCAGATATATTTTTCTGAAAAAGCATTACTGCCCTACATCGAAATTTCAAAAAATTCTTACTCGAATTTTTTTTTTCTAATTAGTGAATACGAGTATTTATATTGGTAATTTATTTAATTGTTTGTTTTTAATATGATCATAGTGATTATTGTTACCTTTTGGGTCATAATAAATTAAAATAAGATAAAGTGTGTTAGTATTTTTATTTTTTCAGTGGGCAGGTAGCTTGATCACGTGTAGAACATTTTTTTTAGTGGGGTGAAGTTGATGAGTACTGTTATTCCTTAATTTAAAAAAAAATAATAATATATTAACAGAATCTTAACTTTTCCTTGCACAAGTTAATAATATTACTTATGAAATTAAAAATCCACCTTTTTTTCAAATGTTACTCTTCGCTGAATATTCTTTATTCTCCAACTATATATTCATATATATATGTATATATATATATATATATATATATATATTATATATATATATATATATATATGTGTGTGTGTGTGTGTGTGTGTGTGTGTGAGTGAGAGAGAGAGAGAGAGAGAGAGAGAGAGAGAGAGAGAGAGAGAGAGAGAGAGAGAGAGAGAGTATTTAAGCTTATGTAAGTCCGTGACAATGCCCGTTGTGTTACCTTGCGAAGCCCTGAATTAAATTTAGTTGTAAGGAGCTTTGCTATAAGCTACTTATCCCCTGGTCTACACCGGACAATACATAATATTTCTCTAGTACAAGGCCATTTTTGAAGACTGAACTAATCCTACGAGAACATTGTTATGTAAGACGCACTCCCCCCTCTCTCTCTCTCTCACCCCTCTCTATATATATCTCTATTTCACACACACACACACACACACACACACACCACTCTCTCTCTCTCTCTCTCTCTCTCTCTCTCTCTCTCTCTCTCTCTCTCTCTCTCTCTCTCTCTCTCTCCCCTAACACATACACATACATATATATTTACACATACAGTATTGGATGGACAAAAAAAAAAAAACGTAAAATATAAACCATTTCTTTATCCTTGCTAAAATTTAGTGAAACTTTAATGGTTTAAACACATAGGAAGTGATCATTTTTCTTGATTATAGTTGTCAAAGTCCTCTGAATTGTAGTGTTGATATCATTTTAAAAAAAAAGAAATTCTCCGAAATACTACAAAATAGGACATTTCTTAGAATTTTCTTTTCCATTTTTCTTTTTTTTTTCTTTTCTTTTTTCTATCCTGAATTGTGATTAGTCCTTTGCTAATGGCTCATAAACAGTTGTTTGAGTTTGAAAAAGGTCATATTGTGGCATGCAATAATTATAGACTATCACTTCGTGATATTGCTTATAAATTCGATCGCCATCATTCATCAAGTTGATGTTTTCCTCTAAAACGATAAGAAAATTGAAAAATATAATCAGAAAGAAGGTTGTGGCCACAAGAGAAAAATAAAAAAAACACCGTATCTGAAGATACAAGAATTCTTAGAGCCGCAAAGCAGCAATGCACTGCAACACCACAACAACTGAAAGATAAATTGAAATTAAAAAAAAAAAACTAAAACATTTTTATATCAGCTGTTTGTTATTTTTTATATTTTTCTATTTCTTTATTCTTTTATCCAATACTGTACATTCATGCTGTTATATAGTACCTAAATAATGAGAATAGAATCATCTGTTTTTCCTATAAATAATGTCTGACAAAAGATCGGAAGAGAGAAAAAACGAGAGCTCACGTGACATGTTAATCCAACTTAGCAGTTGCTAATTACTCCGTTCACCTTGATTCTTTACTTTGTAAACCTTTTAACATATCCTTATTACTGGTTGTAGTTTCTTCATATTATTTCACTGTTAGCTCAGATACTTGAGTTACAATACATTCGTAGCCACATACCCGTTTGTTTATGTGCGTTTACATGCGTACATTTGTGAATGCAATTTCTTCAAAACATTTATTTTACTGGTATATATTTGGAGTAATTCCAGATGTATAAGTCACTCGGTGATGATCGAACTCACTTCTTAGTAATTTCTTACTCCCTTCCTTTTCTAAAAAAAAAATGAAATATTGCTTACCCGTTCTTCTGCAATGATATATATATTTTTTTAATATTCCTTTTCGACATTGTTTTTATCAGGAAAGAGTTCACTGAAACAGCAGGAGACATATTTCTCTGAATTTTTTTTAGATGAGGCTTGATGATTAGTATTATTTGTATTATTCGTACTATTGTCCCCACCTTTATTGTTATCTGATAGCTCCCGATTACGACAATATGGTTCCCGATTGCAACAAGAAGGTTCCTGATTTCAAAAAGAAGGTTACCGACTCCGAGATGGTTCCCAATTTCGAGAAAGTTCCCGAGTCCGACAAGAAATACCTGAAGAAGGCTGGAGAGCACAGCGACAGAAACGTTGTACAGATAACAATGAAGATAAGAACAATATTCCGAATAATACAAATAATACTATGCAGGGGACAAATTTGAATGAAGAGAGGCCAAAAGACAATCAAAAGATCAAGTACTAAAATACAAACTAAAGTTTACATCCTAGATAAAGTCATAACACCAGGAAAGAAAAATTCTTAAAGACAAAAACAAGGTATGTCAGAAAAGTTCCAGGCTGATAGCATTCTTCGATGTGAGGGGCATCGTGCACTGTGAGTTCTTGTCACAGGGCCAGAAGATCAACCAGCATGTCTACAAATATATACTGCGGCATTTGCTTCGTTCAGCGCGCGATAAGAGGCGAGAGGTGTGGCAGGACAACTCATGGGTGCTTCACCATGAAAACCCACCTGCCCTGAGTATCTGAGAGTTCCTAGCCCATGTATTTTTTCTTTTCCCTAAGCTCAAGGGAATCATCAAGGGAACCCGTTTTGAAGATGTGCACTACATCAAAAAGGTCATGACGACAGAGCTACGGAGAATCCTGGAAGAATCCGTGCATGCAAGCGTGGCAGAGAAGGGTGGGAAAGTGCATTAGACTCCAGGGGGATTATTTGAAGGGGATAACTATTAGTTTGTAGTGTCGTTTTGAAATAACCTTTTTGGAACACCTGTCCTGGAACTTTTCTGACATATCTTGTATATTGTAAGATGATGGTGATTGCCACTTCTTCACAGAATAAGGCCATTTCTACAAGTAGTTCAGTTGTGAGCACGCAGATGGCCCAAGGATCCAACTTGTTTTTAAGTACCCTGTCACACATATGAAGACCTCGATAAACAGGCCCTACCACACAGGTCAGACTTAAATGTAGGAAATGTTTCCATGACGTCCCTCATGTGTCGCTTGAAGATGGAGTGCTAGAGCCGCCTTACCTCAACCTTCTACAGCTACCATCGGTCTGTCTTTCCAAGAGGATGTGTATCCAGCCCAACCCCTTCTGTCAATTGGTCCTTATCGCTGACACTGACTTCTGCAAGGGCATCGATGTCGACCCCAAATCGAGACGCTCCCTTGTCATGACATATCTCAAGATCGAGAAGTGTCCATACATTCCAGGAGGCTATTCTTAGCATTGTTTTTTGTTTTTTTTTTTGTTTTCGCCCAGCTAATGTGGACATCCGTCGAACCGAAGTCTGTATAGAGATAATTGTATAATTTTCGATTTTTTAAAGTCTGTTCAGAACTGTGGATACAAGCAGTGTATGAACAAAATACAATAGAGTAAGGGTCGAAAGATTGGATATTCCAAATTCTCCAAAAAAGTGGACCTCGGAATCACCAACAACTACAGATGTATAACCCTTACTACCATAGCCGTAACATGCTCTCCTCAATCGTATCCTACCCGAATTAGAAGACATTCGTAAGAAAAAATTAAAACGGGTTTCCTAGAAATTGGTCCACAACTTCTCACTGACAACCCTCCGAATCTCTGAAGAGGCTTCGAGAAAAATTCTCAAGGTAAACTTTTGTTTATGAATTTCTCCAATGTTTTTGAATCCATACACAGAGGAAAGATAGGGCAAATACTTCTAGCTTATGGTTTCAACAAAGAAACTCTTACCGCTATAATGATGCTTTACAAAGACACGAAAGCAATGGTCCGATCACCTGATGGTGACACTTCATATTGCCGATGGCGTGGTAATAATTATGTAAGCATTACGGATAGGGGGGACTAACAGTACAATCTATAATTTTTTTTTCTAATGGCGTCATTACGATTTGTTGGTTAAATCGAACTTAACGGGCCTAAATTCCACCATCGTATGTCACTGCTCCGAAAGAAAAAATACCAAAAATCAGGGAATTAACCGAATTTAATTTTCAGTGTTGATATATTAATGAATAAAAGATATATTGCACCAGTTATTTTATTTAAAAACTTTTACATTTTTCATGTCAGTTCACTTTGGACCATGTATCTTTGAGGCGTAACACAGATTCTCAAAGATACGTAGTTCAAAGTTAACTGCCCTGAAAAAATGTACAAGTTCAGTGTTTAATGGTGACACTGCTTTCTTTTTGTTTTTTTGATATTGTCGCTGGTGTTCCACAAGGAGATACATCGGCACCATTTGGAGGTGGGGGCGGGTGTTGTAATGGTTAGAGTCGTAGAAAATGGACTCGTTGACCCGATTTCAAATCATAGACGAGGCTGTACATATTTCACATAGCCCTAATACTCTTGGGAAAGGTATGCATCCACATAATAAGGGTAACTAGCAGGACATACTGTTCTCATTGGTTAGGAAACCAGTCCATGAGAAGGAAAACACATTCATTGTCACAGGGAGTTCCTCTGTGCAGGTATCATTGCAAAGTTGGTCAATGTAGGTCCTTGGTGGCGGCCCATATTAGAATGTGTTGGCTTCCACAGGAGAATGTCGCTTATGAGTTCGTCCTTGCTCCTACAGCAGTTTCCAGCATGTCTTGTCTGTCTTACTCGGATGGGTTGTGAGATAGGGGACAGGTGGCCGTACAGGTGCTTCCTTCTGAGGTGTTGTTTCCACGATTTGTTCAAGGCCTTCGCAGGATTCTTATGCAGCTCCCATCTAGCTTATTTTCAAGACGACTCGTTAGGTTCCAAGTGGTGCAACCATTCAGCAGTACAGCCTGGAAGAATTGTCGCTTTAACTTGTCACTTATACTCTAACAAAATCCTGAACAAAGGGCGAATAGAAACTACTCAAGGATATTGTGCTGGAAGCAGCACCCTAAAAAACAATGGCTGTACGGCCACTTGCTTCCCATCTCACAAACTATCCACATGAAACGAGCAAGACATGATTGGGCCTAGTGGTGAAGTAAAGACGAAATCATAAGCGACTTTCTTCTATAGATACACCAGTGTTGGCCGACCAGCAAAAGCTTACATTCATCAGCTTTGCATGGACACTGGATGCCATGTAGAGAACCTACAAACCGTTGGCTGATAAGAACGGGTGGCAAGAAAGAGAGAGACAGAGAGAGAGAGAGAGAGAGAGAGAGAGAGAGAGAGAGAGAAAGGAGAGAGAGAGTTAAGGGAACATGTCGTGTCGTTACAACTTGATGATGATTGCATGGTTCCGAGTAAATAATAATTTGAAAAATAAATAGCTTTAATTAACTATTTTTAATACAGATGATTTGCATATAATTATATGGTTTCCAGTATTCTTATTTACCATTAATAATTTTCCTTCAATTGTAGGGTTTCAAACATTTCTATATAACACTAAACATTTGCATACATTTATATGGTTTTAAAATCATTGCAATCAAATACAAATAATGTGGATATAGTTAAATGCCTTCAGGCATTTTTATCTTACAATAGTATTTGGATAGAGTTACATGTTGTTAAATGTACATTAGAGTGGGGCAATGATTATTGTCCCAGGAAGGGAATGCAACGATGTGAGTTCAAAACTTGAACAAAGCAGTTTGCATTTCATTTCACGATAATGCCGTTATTAAAGGTAAGAATCCATGTCTTTTCAATAAAACTATTGGTGAATTGTAGGGCAGACTGGGCTTTTTAGACTTTGTTCAGTAACCAGTTTAGGAAAATGAAAACCCTGAATTCAAATCAGCATTCATCCGCTATATAATGTCTTCGTGCTGCATCCTGCTCGTGGTGGAGGGATTGTGTAAATACATAGATTGTTTATAGTATTCCAAACACTAATAATTTTTATCAGTTTTATGGTTTCAAGTATTCGCATATAATACAAATAATTTGTATAGGGTTTTATAGTTTCACGTATTCCTCACTAGTAAAAAACATTTTCAAACAGATTTTTTAAGGTATTCATTAAGGCAGTTGCGTGTCTTTTCACGCTAATCTCAAAAGTACAAATAGAAATCCATGTCTTCCCACAAAAGCGATAAATAAATCTGTGCTCTTTAGTCTTTGTTCAGTAACCGGTTTAAGAAAAGGAATACTCTGAATTCAAATCAGCATTACGCCGCTCTTAAATGTCCTTGTGTCACATCCTAGCTTGTGGTGGAGAGATTATGTAAATGCATACATGGTTTTAAGTATTTCTATCTAACACTAATAATCCGCATATAATTGTTTGATTTCAAGTATTTGCATCTTATATCAAAAAGTTGCATAGATTTTTATAGTTTCTCATATTCTTCGCTAATAAACAAAAACGTTTTCCGACAGATTTTTTGACGGTATCCGGTAAATTTCCTCAAATCAATTACTGGAAAGAAAAATGATTTCTCGAAGAATCGATTATTCGGAAGACATATTTCTTGAAAGCCGATATTCATTCTTATACAATCACTTATAGATATTTAACCATTAACCGTTTACGCTTTTGAAAAAATATATTTTATTGTAAGCATTTTCTTTAAATTAATATTCTAGACGAGTTGAAGATAAAAATGATTAAATTATTTTTGTATTTATTCATTTTCTTCCGGGTAAGAAGCTAAGCCGTTTTTTTTTACTTACAAAACTTATCTTTTTTTTTACGCAAAAAAACAAACAAATTATTGAATAAAACCGTCGTTGCATTTCTTTTTAGAAATACCCTGTTCATCTTCGGAACTCTATTGAACGACTGATTTTCGAGCAAACTGTCTTTCGAACAATTGAATAATTTTTCGAGAAATTTGCTTTCGAGAAATTTACCAAGATTCTAATTTGATCCATAAATCGGACCCTAATAAGCCCAGTGGATCTGAAGTTGATGTATCTTGGAGTAATCTATCTATCTAAATATACATATATATAAAGTACAGTTTGTGTGTATGTATGTATATCCGGAGGAAACTACTAAAATAAAATGATTATCGACAAGTAAATGTATATACACGTTCACTATCACCACATGTAGAATTTTGTGCAAAAATATTGAAGATTTGTTTTTATATTCATGAGTATAAGAAATAAAATCTAAATAGCAACAGCATGAATTAAAAAAAAAAACTATTTTGCATTTTATATTTAAAGTAAGAGACATTAATATTTCTTTTGAGAGTGTCGGCGCACTTTTTTGCTGGCACCCCAATAGGCAAAAACAACGCAAGGTTTTTGTACATAGGATTTTAATGGGGTATTCTGCAATTATCCAACTCCTGATTCATAAAAAATGAACCTGTGAGACTAACCCCCCACCCCTCTAGGCAGACGACGCCGGGTAACCGCTTCTAGTTACAATGAAAGGATGATGAATCACTCTCCGGGGATTCAGAACAAGTGCTTTCCCACCCAATGTTATTCATTGTCATATCCAGCACACCATCTTTTGATAATATTTACTTCTTTTTAGGGGATGTGTATTCAAGGTCCTACCGACAGGGGGATTAGTGTTAAAGATTACATATGCAGATCAATATACGTACAAGTTCTAACATGAGGTGTGCAGCATGGTCTTGTGTTAACTCTGGCACCGTGCTACGTGTCAGGCTGGCTAGGCTCAGACACTTAACCGCTTCTTAAACTACTGATTGTTTTGGCAATACCTCTCATCAGTATGTTAAACATCATTATATAATCTAAAAGACATCGCCTCCTCACAAAATGTGGAAGCTGTTGTTTAAGAGACGCGGAGGATATACAATGCACCAACATATTATTTCCCCACGAAGAGAAACAAATAAGAAAAATACAAAAACAACAAAAAAGAACATTATTATAAAAATATTAACGATGAAGATACTTGCCCAAATCATGCACGGCCCTGTCGGCTGGGGCGTTAGAATGCACCGACTGCACCTCTGTAGAGGGGTAAGACTCCCCCAATGGGGCCACCTGTTGGCCGTGGGTGGCGATCCATGATGCTTAAGGATAGAACCCAGGTGGATGAGCAATTAATGACCTGCAATACTCCACTTTGGCCCTATCTTGGGCTAGACGGGCGGTCGGAGAGACCCCCCTCCGATCAATCGGCTGGTCACGTCAAGCCCTAGCACCTATATAATTTCCCCAACCCTATTGCCCTTATGGCAAGCCCCAACCCTTTTTATCATATGGGTGCTAGAAGGCAGTGGCTGAGGGTCTACATGTCCTGGGAATGACGTTAAACTCTATCTGATGGTGAGGTTCCAGTTTTGGAGGTTTGGGGAATGTGGAGCACCCCTTCATCACCATTGCTCCCTAGTCCACTCTGACCCGGAGTGGTAGTACCTGTTAGGGTCCCATCTATGGGTTAAATAGAAAATTGTATTCATAAAAAAATTGTATTATCCATTAAGAATTGATTTATTTCAAAACTTTATCGGCATTAAATGACCCACTGAGATTGATATGCCGTAAAACAAAACAAACAAACCAAACCATGCAGTGAATATTCATACTGTTTTTGCTCAAATAAATGATCCTCACAGTTTTTCCATGATTGTTGTGGTTAGGGCTTTTTTATATATTAAAAACGCCCGGTTGGTGGAGTTTTGAATATGCTGTCTTTACCCCTGCTGAGGAACAAGACATCTCCTGAAACGGATTTTATGGTTGTTTTGGTTTGTTTTGTTTATATGGCATATCAAGCTCAGTGGGTTATTTAATACCGACAAAGTTTGGAAATAGATTAATTCTTAATGGATACTCATTTTTTTTTTGTAAACACCTTTTCCTATTTAATCCATAGATGGGACCCTAGTAGGTACTACTACTCCAGAAAGACTGACAGTATCTTCCTTATATATATATATATATAATATATATATATATATATAGATAGAGAGAGACAGAGAGAGAGAGAGAGAGAAAGTGAGAGAGGGGGGGGATGGAGTTAGGTAGATAACAATATACGCTCTCCTGGTGGGCCTATTTATATTTTAATGTAATAAAATCATATATCCAATTAGAAAGACTGACAAAACTATATAAGAACACATATATAAGTATATTACTCTTATTTTATTTTAATTGATTTCTATGTAAAATCATACCTAAGAATGCTTTTAATACGTTTGAGTATAAAACAATGACATTAGAAATCAATAACACCAAGTAATTATTTAAACCCCGATTTTGTAAAAAAACAGTATGCAAATTTTGTTAACACCAGTATGCAAATTATCCACTTCTTCCCTGTAATATATAACTCAGATTGCAGGATCACAAACGCATTAATAACATAGACTATTTTGAGGCTATTCTAACTCATCTAGATGTTAACAGAAACATCGTAAATAAGTAAGATCCTAATTAAAATTAAATAATGATAATGATTATTTAATAATCAAATGGTATATATCGTAAATAACTAAGCGAATTGTGATGTCGTTTGATGGTGCAGTTTCGATTCTAGATAGCCAACACTTTCTCCTCTCTCTCCTCTCTCTCCTCTCTCTCTCTCTTTTATATATATATATATATATATAATATATATATATATTTCTATATGTATGTCTGTGTTACATAATTCATAGGCAGCTTATGAATTATGTACGTACTGTAGTAAGAATATTTTTTTAATCAGAGTTCGTTACATTTAAAATCGGAGGGTGTTAAGTAGAAACATTTCCATAACTGTTAGGGTTATGATTGATTAGTGATGACCACGAATTATCCCCTCCCGAAATGCGCCAGTAGGGTGTCAGACAGTTTTAGTTGCGACGAGTTACTAGCCGAGAGCAGACGCTGTCGTCGGCTCGCACGGGTCGCATCTCACCGCTACAGTTTTGTTGGCTGGGTTGTTTTAAATACAAGACTTAAAGAAAAACAACATCTTTATTCATTAATTAAAACAAGAGATGACCAACCCAACAAGACAAGAACCAAACAGAAGTTAGAGCAACAGGAGAATCAGCCGTGATAATATGGCGACCGATGAATTAGCAGCAGAAGTAAGGCGAAGAATTAACAAATAAGAGCCCCTTATCATCTCATACTCTCTCTCTCTCTCTCCCATTATATACCCGATATATTTTAGAAGGATATATAACATTTGTATAAAAACCAATCGCATGTCCTTTTATGAAGGAAAATTGATGGAAACAAGACTTAAGTCCAATAAGATACACACCCTATTTTTGTCATTGAGCGGATTTAAAAAAAAAAAGAACTTTTTGGCCGTTTATTTTACATTTGAAAAGCTAAATAAACATCTAATAAGAGTATGAATCAATGTTATATCTAAAAATCAGTTTAAAAAAATGTTTAAAGTAAAACAAATTCCTGCGCTTTAAAGATGTGTGCAAGAGAAACATGAAGACATGCCACATTAACACCAGCATGTGGGAGGTTTGTGCAGAAGACCGTGCGACTCCTCATCAAACAAGGAACGAAAGGGAGTGAAAAAGAAAGGAAAGTAACCGCCATGGAAAAGAGAGCCAAAAAGAATGAGAGACAACAGCAGCTTTAGCAAGCATCACTGTTTGTTTGCAGTCACTGCACCAGAGATTGCCATTCAAAAATTGGCCTGTTCACCCAATCACACAGTTGCAGATTTTTAAAAAATGAACACTAGGCCATCGTCTTTAGTAGGTGGAAGGATGCCGCCGCCGCGCGCCGCGCGCCTTCGCCTTTCGCCGCCAACAACAACAACAACAACAACAACAACAAATAAAAGACAACATACAAAAGAATGATACAAATAAATGTAGATACAAGAACACAAAAAATAAAACAAATATATAGAAAAATAATTGTTATCAATTTATATATTATATAGATAAGATATTTATTTTTAACATTTTAAATCCCGGGCAACGCCGGGTAGCTCTGCTAGTCGATTACAATAAGATACTATATTGATACACTGTATATCCTCCTTTGGGCTACGTTAATACGCACAATGATCAAATACTGAACGCTTTAACGGGTATTTAACAGGCACTGCCCTTTAGGGGGACATGGGATTTTATTTTCTCTCATTGGGTACATATCGACACAGAGGACACGTAGAGCCGTTTCTCAAGGAGGAATTGGCGATGGCGAACTCTGTTATTCCTTAGGCAGGACAATGGACGTGACAGCTACAGAAATGGTTGAACATAATCTTGGATCAAATAAAGAATTCTTTTCTACATTGCCGAAAGTTTTGTAAATATTTAAAGACAATACGATATTTGCAGTTGAAATCTTGAACGATTTTCATATCTCAAGAATCGGTTACGCCACCTTGGCGTAACTTGATAATGTTACATAATTCATAGGCAGATTATGAATTATGTACGTACAGCAGTCAGCTATTCTTAATCAAGTGGACGGGGGTCCAGTGGAAAGTTACCTCGACGGTTACTGACGGGTAATAACCATTTTACTTGCCCCCTTGAAAAACGCGTCATTAGAGGCGTGGGATATTAGCTTAAGTTTTAGATTAGATGCGACTAGTTACTGACTGAGAGCAGACGTGCTGTCAGCTCTGAAGATATTGTTCTCAACCGCATCGGTCAATATGGGCTAGGTTGTTTTAAATAAAAGACATAAAGAAAAACAACGAAGTCTTGTTAATTTATTAAAACAAGAAATGACCAGCCCGAAGAAATGAGCCAGAACGAACAAGAAATAAAAGCAACCAGGAGAAATCAGCTCTAAAGAATATGGCGACCGAGTTAACAATTAAGAGCCCCTCATCTCTCATACTCTGTCTGTCTGTCTGTCTCTCTCACACCGTTTATATACCCAATGTTTTTGTAGGGGGTATATAACAATAACTTAAAGTAGGGACCTTGCTGTACCATGTGTAAACAGACATTTTTGAGTGTAGGTATCGGTTACGATATCGTAGAAAGCGAGTTAGAACTACAATCACCCTATTTAATTCACTTTCGGACTAATATCAAAGTTAAAGGTATGAAGCACTTCATCCTCCAGCAAGCAAAATGGTGCAATCAGGCTGAAACTTCGATCACGTGACTACAGCAGTACCAATTATAATCACGCACGCGCAGAACGCAGTGTGACAATAACAAAGATGTGTTATGGCGCAAGTGCGAGGGATTTTTTACTCTTCCTCGTAAATTTATTTCGATTCGTGGCAATGTAATCTTAATGATTTTTTAAAAGTTCTAATTTCACTATATGAATAAATCGGTTAAATCGAACTTAACGGACCTAAATTTCTCCATCGTATGTCACTCTACCCAAAGGAAAAAAATACCAAAATCAGGGAATTAACCGAATTTGATTTTTATTTATTTAAGAATTTTCATATTTTTTCAGGGCAGTTAACTTTGAACCACGTATCTTTGAGAATCTGTGTTACGCCTCAAAGATACGTGGTCCAAAGTGAACTGACACGAAAAATGTAAAATTTTTTAAATAAAATAACTAGTGCATTATATGTTTTATTCATTAATATATCAAATTGAAAATTTCATTAAATTCGGTTAATTCCCTGATTTTTGATATTTTTTCTTTCGGCGCGGTGACATATGATGGTGGAATTTAGGTCCGTTAAGTTCGATTTAACCAACAAATCGTAATGACGCCATTAGAAAAAAATTATAGATTATACTGTTAGTCCCTCCTATCCGTAATGTTTACATAATTATTACCACGCCATCGGCAATATGAATTGTTATTATTTATTTGTGAAAGGCGTCAATTATATCTTTAAAACATATATTTAGACATCTGTATTTACTCGAAAGAAATAGTCAGGAATCTTCTATTCGAGAGGACAATGATTTCGATGGACCACTTCCTCTGTAATGTGCCAGTTTATCTGTATATTAACACGCGTGTTCATAAATCTTCTGTCCGGTATCATCCTGTAACACCCGCTGGTGGGGATTTCTATAATTAACGGCGTTGATCCTAGCCCCCCCCCCCGGCAACACCTACACCCTCGATTTAAAGGGACAGGGCTGGGTTTATTGCCCAGTGCCTGAGGCGCCCCCTGGGGGGAATGCCGAAGGGATCAACGCAATTTTTCACCCGCCACCCATGAGCTTCGGTTTGTGGTTGGTCGCACGTTAATAGGGCTTGTGCCTAATCCAAATCTCCAAGATAAAATACAATTTAAATCCTGGTGTTGCTTATCCGCAGAATTCTTATTTTTTATGAGTATCGTCATCTAAGCTAAATAATCAACCATTCTCTATTGGTGGTTGTGCTTCCAGGATTTTTTTCATTAAAGCCCAAGTGGTTTAACCATACAGTAGTACTGACACGGCCACAGTGTGAAAGAATCCTCGTTTTATTTTATCAGATTTCTAGATGATTGATAACCATCTTTGTCAAAACATAAACTCTATGTTCAATTGACTGATTGAATGGTCAATTTTAACTGCATTTCAATCCGGCTTGAGTTATCCTTGTTACATAATTATTAGATTCCTAATACTTATGTACAGTAGTGTAGAAACAAAAATGGCGGTTATAAGTTGCAGCCCACGGCCTTGAAGGATTGAATGACAAGGCTTGACCTCATCCTGATCCTTCCGGTGGATACCGTGAGAATCGGTGGAGAAGACCCTCTTCCGGGTTAGATTAGAGAAAATTTTAGTTAGATTGGCCAAAACCACGACGGTGGTAAGTCGTGTTATGCACGGTGCCGACTCAATCTGCGCAGGTAGTCTGGTGGGGATTTCAGAATAGAATATGATCTAAGTTAAATCGAAGTCTTGTGTTATTATCTAAAAACTACCAATGACGCAGCGCTTCTGATAAAGAGAAATCCCCAATGGAAGACCAGACACGAAGTCCCCAAGACGAAGTCCAGACGCTAGAAGAAGAACGTAAGATAGAAAAGATGAACAGAAGAAGAATAGAAGTAAGAAAGTAAGGAAAGAGAGTATACAACATCCTATGCCGGGGGGTTAGGTAATCGTGTACATATTTACATATTTGTGCATTTGTCTCTTAAAATATCTTAAGTGTTGTCCTGTTTTCGTCATGATGGTGACTATCTCAAGGACATAATATTAAGATATTAGAGATCATGTAAAACTCCTGTGTATCATTTATGTAATAAATATATTTAGTTCTCTGTGTTGTTTTTATAGGATTGGATTGTTTTGTTTTACGGCATATCAACCTCAGTGTGTCATTTAATGCTGATAAAGTTTTGAAATAAATCAATTCTTAATGGATAATACAATTTTTTTATAAATACATTTTTCTATTTAACCCATAGATGGGACCCTAACAGGTACTACCACTCCGGGTCAGAGTGGACAAGGGAGCAATGGTGATGAAGGGGTGCTCCACATTCCCCAACCTCCAAAACCGGAACCTCACCATCAGTTTAAACGTTATTCCCAGGACATGTAGACCCGCAGCCACCGCCTTCTAGCACCCATATGATAAAAAGGGGTTGGGGCTTGCCATTAGGGCAATAGGGTTGGGAAAATCATATAGGTGCTAGGGCTTGACGTGACCAGCCGATTGATCGGAGGGGGCCTCTCCGACCGCCCGTCTAGCCCAAGATAGGGCCAAAGTGGAATATTGCATTTGTTTTGATAATCTGAGAAAATAGCATTTAAGATGTGTCCTATCATTATGGTCCACATATATATATTAAAAAATACTTAATAACAAGAATGATACTTTTACAATTATAATTTCTGTTTTAAATACACAGTCAAAATAACCATCGAAAACTATATTTTTGTTCATACCTACTATTTCCTTTTTCAATAGCTTCTTGGCGATTTTCTGGCCCTGTCGATGAGGTTTAGAATACGCTAACCATACCCTGCGGCAGAAAATACCTCCCTAAAAAGAATTGGTGTACTGGGTATGACACTAATTGCATCTGATAGTGAGGCGCCAGTTCTGTAGATCTAGGTGGTGTAGATAGGGTTACAGCAAGGAGCGCAGCCCACCAAGATATATCCAGGGTAAACTGTATCCGGTTTTGGGACAACAATTCTGGAGCTTTGTGGAGTGTAGAGTACCCTTCTGTTACCGTTACTCAGAGATCCACTGTGAGCCCGGATGTTAGTCCATGTTAGTTTCCCATCTATTGGGTCAAATGCATCTGTTAAAAAGTTATACATTCTCCATAGAACTGTGTGCACACACAAAAAATATCCTAAGAAACATCGACGTAAAAATGTAAATATGAACATACGGCGAATGCAATTCTCTTACCTCTAGGCAAAAAATAACCCTATAATATTTGACATGACGTTAAAATCAACCAATAGGTTAATCAAACCATCAATTTATGCGTCTTATTTTTGGTCTCTCAGATTCAGGATGGCCAAATTTCTCCCTCGGACATTTCTTCGAAGGTGGCCTTTCCCCTGTCAATCTTGTATGTCTATTCATGCATTAGTTACGTGCCAATTTACTGTATTCCCTTATCCTGTTATTAACTGATTCTTCTCTGGTCACATAATCCGGCTGTCCCCGTTGCTGTAGTGGCTAATGTGCTGGACTGTGACATCGAAGTAAGCGAGTTCGAAATCATGTCGCGCTATAACGCTCACTTTCAGTCTAATACACTTGGTAGAAGTAGGAAGTCTCTCATCCCCAGATATGGTTTAAATAGTACCACTACTGTTATTTGATGGTTTGGGCATTAAATAACTCATAAAGATTGATATGCCATTTGTTGAGATTTTTGAGATATACGGTGTGTGCTAGATCCTCGCTCTTACTTATAGACTATGCGAGATCATGTGATCTATTTCTTGGCCAATCACTGGAAGTATTCTGAGACTGATACAATACTTAACTGACCCTACTGGTCATAATTACTGTGACATTCATGGATGACAGACATAGGATTAAATCACTGGACCTTTACCAATTCACAGGATAGGACTTATACGATTACAAAGGATCACCAAAGGATTCCATAACATAGGACTTTCTTTAAGCCCTTTTCAACTGGCCAAGAATGGCATTAAAAAACTTTACAAAAAAACAAAAACAAAAACAAAAAAACACCCAAACCAAACCTGAGCTCTTAACTGACATTCACTATTGAATAAATTTTTAAAATTTTTTTATTAGGATAACAAGATCCAGTCGCTTTGCCTTCTGGGATTGTTTTGTTGTTTAAAGTCCTCTGTAATTCCATGTTTCGTCCTTTGAAGAGATTTTCTGGCTTTTGGATGAACCGGTAGTCTGCATGGTCGAGTGGCCATTGGTTGCAGAATTCTCGCAGGATCTCAGTTTCTACCCAGTGTTTGGTTTTGTTTACGAGAACGTGTCTCACACAAGATTATATTCCGGTTGGAGTGTTAAAACCTGCAAAGAGTGATCGATCATATTAGCCGTCAGTTAATTAACACCAAAGGGAAATTAAGGTCAATGAAAATGAAAGCTACCCGGTCCAGTCGTCAGAATGTTGTGGAATCATTCATTATTCTTATTATTTCACTCATGGGGTTTTTAACCAGCGTAAGCTGATGGTCTTTCACTGGAGTCTGAGTAACAACAAGTCTCCTCAGGTTTCCAGAACTCTTCTGAGTATTTTAGCCAATCGCAACAATGGTGTGTGTTATTTTAACTGAGTAGGCGGTGTGTCATTTTAACTAGGGGTGTCATTTTATCTGTTTTTACAATTAGATAAGAAGTGTTTTCTGCAAACAAAAGTTCACAATCGAAGATTACCTCAAATGTGTTAAATTATTATATTATTATTATTATTATTATTATTATTATTATTATTATTATTATTATTATTTCATACCAGCATTAGCGGATGGTCTTTTATTGGTATATGAGTGACAAGAAGTTTTCTCGGGTCTCCAGGACGCTTCTGAGTATTTTAGTCGATTTCAACAATGCTATTGTCTGGATAATCTCAATTCTTCCTCTGATTTTCAGTTCTTCCAGTCTTTTTCTAACCTTTTGGGGATCGTTCTAAGTATTTCAAATACTATTGGTATCACTTTCACCTTCATATTTCACAGTTTTTTCAATTCTCTATCGAGGTCTGCGTATTTGTTTATCTTTTCGTTTTCTTTCATCTTCACCCTGTAATCTGCTGGAACTGCAAAAGCCACCAGTTTATAAATTCTCTCGTTTTGTTTATTATTTTACTCCTTTCGAGTTTTCACATCAGCATTCTGATGGTATTTCACCGGAGTCTGAGTGACAGCAAGTCTCCTCAGATCTCCAGGACTCTTCTGAGTATTCTGGCAGGTTGCAGTAGTGCAGTGTTCTGAATTGTTTCAATCCTTCCTCTGATTTCCAAACTTTCCAAACCCTTTTCTAATCCTCTTGGGACTGTTCCAAGTGCACCAACTACAATTGGTATCACTTTCACTTTCATGTTCCATAACTTTTTCAGTTCTCTGGCAAGATCCAGATATTTGTCCATTTTTTCATTTTCCTTTAGCTTCACCTTGTGATCTGCCGGCACTGCAAAATCCACCAGTTGACAAGTTCTTTCTTTTTTGTTTATCAACACTAGGTCTGGTCTTCTTGCTGGGATAAGGTGATCCGTTTTTATTTCAAAGTCCCAGAGAATTTTATGCGTTTCGTTCTCAAGAACAGATTCTGGTTTATGCATATACCATTTTGTTGTATGGTCAAAATTTAATTATTTACATAATTCCCAGTGGATCACCTTCCCAACCCAGTCGTGTCTAGTTTTGTATTCTCGTTGTGCTAGTTTGCTACATTCGCAGAGTATATGGTTTACAGTCTCATCTCTATTACCCAAAGTCTACATTTACTATTTTGTTGGGTCTTATCAAATTTCGCTTTGTTTATTATTATTATTATTATTATTATTATTATTATTATTATTATTAGTAGTAGTAGTAGTAGTAGTAGTAGTAGTAGTATAATGTTGAAATTTCCCGATCACAATATTTCAATTTAAACACAGTAATTTTAAAATTAGATAACATGTCCTTTCTGTATCACAAAATACAAAAATGTATAGTCTAAGGAAACTAATAAAAATTGTTTTCATGACAATCCGATTTTCATTACAATGTTGAAATTTTATATTCATAATATTCAATGATAAGATAAGTTATTTTAACAGGTTTTTACTGTTAAATAATAATTACTTATTTCAGTGACAATTTATAAATTCAAGATTGACGCTAATACATTTCATATCATTTTTCATGAAAATGTTGCAATTTCACAATCAGAATATTTCTATTTAATGTAACATTGCTATTTTTCAAGTGAGTCTACAATTAAATAAGTCTTGTCACAAATTACAACAATTCCTAATCCAAGAAACTGATACACAATTATTTTCTGTTTTCTTGAGTTTCATCAAAATATTGAAATTTCCCAATCAAAATATTTATTGGAAACAATCTTTAATAGTGATTTTACACTTAAATAAAATCACTGTTAGTCTAAATTATTGAGACGAGGTTTGATAATTTTAATTATTTGGATTTTTCGGACCATTGTCCTCATCTTTATTCTCATATACACAATTGAAATAGAACAATCTACACCAATAGATTAAATAAAAGGTTCTGTTCAAAGTTCCGTAAAGGTTCCCAAGATCGGCAAGAAGGTTCCCGAGTTGAACAAGGAAAACCTAATGAAGA